>VXAL01017705.1:16234-44598 GCA_013399475.1 Chauna torquata | reverse complement strand
CCCTCATTTCACCAAGCAGATGAATACTTTGTTTCTTAAATTTTGAAGCTGTTCCTGCTTTGAGTGTGTGCCGGTGGCTCAATCAGATAACCTCCTTCCAAACAAAATTATGCCGTTGTTTTAAAAAGCCAAAAGAAACTTTTTTTTTTTTAAATACTTTTCATTGGTATTTCAAGCCTTTTAAAGAGGTTTTACTAGCTACTGAAATGATTTCTTTTGCTGAGACAATTATGATATAATTGTTATTTAAAGTGGGCCTACAGCAGGAAAGATGGGGAGGGACTCTGTCAGGGAGTGTAATGACAGGACAAGGGGTAGCAGTTTTAATCCAAAAGAGCTTAGATTTAGATTAGATAGGAAGAAATTCTTTACTATGAGGTTGGTGAGGCACTGGAACAGGTTGCCCAGAGAAGCTGTGGATGTCCCATCCCTGGAAGTGTTCAAGGCCAGGTTGGATGGGGCTTTGAGCAACCCGGTCCAGTGGGAGGTGTCCCTGCCCATGGCAGGGGGTTGGAACTAGATGATCCTTAAGGGTCCCTTTGAACCCAAACCATTCTGATTCTATGTGCTTTGCCTTCTCATTCAACCCAGCATCCAGAGCAGGGCCTTCAGATCCAGTGCTTCCCATCCTGACAATGAGCTGTAACTTTTCATTTCCACCAGTTACGAGAGATGAAATTTACACCTTAGCTGGACCTGTCCTGTGAAAATTGCTCTAAAGCAGACATAAAAATGACTGTGGTTTAATATCTTCAGTTTGCCTTCCCTTAGCAAGTTTCATGTTTCACGCATATACATAAAAGCCAAATCTTTATGCTATCCGTGTTTCTTTCCTACAGGAAACACATCTAACAGAACAGTAATAATAACAGAAAAATTTCTGTTTTTAAACTTATTTTGTTCTCAGTTGTTACAGTGAGTAAGACAAATATTGCCTATATCTTTGTCTGATATAGGTATGTTAGTCACAGACAGCTGTATAATATAGCAGTTACTTTTTGTGGTGACTAAGTCCAAGGATTTTATTTTTCATATGATGTTTTCTTTAAAAGCACAGTCATACTAGGATCATTTATTCTCAGCTTTTGTCCAGCTTTTTGTTTTCGTTGCTAAGGGTGGATGCATAACATGTATATGACAAGGGCGAAATTGTATTGCTAATGTGTATGAATTTTCTCATAGGTTTAACTTTAGCTGCTCAAATCAGGCCATTGCCTGAGATTCTTAGAAATTTGTTTTGTCTTTGAAAGGAAAGCAAATTTCTCATTGGAGCAGAACCTAATTAAGTGTAAAAGGTAATACCTCCCCCCCCAAAGATCTCATAAGACCCTGCAAATTCACCATTTTAAAGCTCTCATTTTTATATCATTTTTTCCCCAGTAGCCTTATTGGCAAAACAAAAACACAAAAACCAATGCCCCCCTCTCCAAACCCAAATCAAATTGGATTCCCTATCATAACCACAGGATTTTTGACAGATCTACAACAAGGATGGCTTTAAGTCATTAAAAGGAACATGCCTTACTAATAAGGTAGAGCCTTTCCTATGTTCTTAAAAACAGAGGGAAAACTTCTGACTCTGCTTAGATTTTTGAATCTTGGTAATACTTCTGACTACCTTTTAAAAGTGTTTTATCATAATGAGTTATTATCGGCAATCCACTAAATCTGAGGTATGCTGTGACAATGTTAGCACATTAATTAGTCAGTTTGAAAACAAACAAACAAATGAACATAAGAAAAATTGCCTCTGTCTTATCCCTGTGAACCTGTAGAATGGCTACAAGTTTTCTTCATCCAGCCTACAAAGCAGAAACCATGATGTCTTATCGAAACACGGACACACAGCTCCTCCAAGATACCAGTCAGAGGTGGAACAGAAGAAAGCTCTGGAAATTGCAGTCGCAGAGACGCCCTGCTGGCTTCGGCTGCCTCCAACAATCTGCTGCAAATTCTCAATTTTCATCTTAAAATAATGCTTTTATATTTTTGCAGTGGGCAATTACAGGCATCACAGATCACAGGAAAAACAGACGTGCTGCTGACCAGTTAACTTAGTCTTGCAGAAAACTGTCTACAGCCAAACAGCAGCAGATGGCAACTTACCCCTGTTCCACTTCATTACTGCAGTAAGGTGTGAATGGCAAGGCTTGTAATTTATACCACTTAGATACTAACATTTTTAAGCATAGGGAATTTCTTTCTTGTTTAAACAAACAAACAAACAAACAAAGCAACAACTAACAAACACCTTCACTTTTGTGAGAGTTGATTAGAACAGCTAAAGTCAGAAACTGAAGAAATAGAAATATCTGAGCTTTCAACAACAGAGCTGTGTAGGTTATGTGGGTTTCATACAGTATGTAGGGCAGGACTCTGAGCTCTGTGGATAGAAAAGTAATTCAATTACTGTGGAATTAAAATCAACTGCATTACCCTGGAAAAAAGTCAGGTGACACTGAGAGCAGGAAGGAGGTGGGGCTTTATTCCATTCCTTCCTCCCCCACCCTCTGAGTGAGTACTACTTCTCTGAAATCCCAGTTAGAGTCTCTGCAGACTAGATAACCACTGTTTTCAGAGATTGCTTAGGAATAATCATTAGGACAAAGAAGCAGTGTACATAATCAAGATCCTCAAAGGCACTTGGGTGCCAAATTTAAGGGAGCAGATTGCGTAAAGAATTTTGCAGTGTTTAAACTTGAAGGGAAAGAGTCTTTAGCTATAATATTCACCTGTCATCTACTGACCAGCTACTGGTACAACAGACTCTTTGGCCAAGAAAAAAGTGATTCAGGATGTGCAAAATGAAGTGGAACAGAAGATATGGAATGATGAGAATGAAAATGAGTAATTTCCAAGTGAATAGTTCAGTTATATTTTGTAATGATTTGTTCTAGGAGCGCATATACTAAATACTTCAGCAACACCTGTTCTCCTGGTGAAACAAAATGTAGACTTACTGGAAGTCATCAATTAAGGTATAGTGATCTTGGTTAAAGCGCATATAGGATCTACTCCAGTTCTTGTTCCTAGAGGTTTTCGGCAAAAATAAGTGAGGACAAAGTATCAAGCATTCTTCCAAGATAACTGCTGAGCCTCTACCACTGAACAACTCTACCTAGATCATCTACACAAGTCTTTTCACTGAGATGCCTAGCAACACCTTTGGTGCAAGCAGGCAACGGTATACAATTCCCATGGCTCTGTTTGGTAAGAATGCACAGCCAGCCAAAATAATCCCTAAACAAAGGAGGTGGTTATTCTTCAGAAGTGTAGCTAGGACACTTCTGAATGCAGCTAAATGTTGTATTTTTTTCTTCCTGAAAGAAGAATCAGACATTGATTCACAAGTGAATTCCTCCTTTGGTTTTGTGAGCATGTGGAACTTACATTTCCAAGTTATAG
The DNA here is from genome assembly GCA_013399475.1 of Chauna torquata. NCBI lineage: Eukaryota > Metazoa > Chordata > Aves > Anseriformes > Anhimidae > Chauna > Chauna torquata. The sequence continues at coordinate 41,193 of VXAL01017705.1, read as the reverse complement.
GTGCTTTTAATGCATTTTGATACCAGTATTTCAGCTTCTTTGTCTGAAGAAGACAACTGTGGGAAACTATGGGCATGCTTTTCTTATAAAGATTTTTAAGGGTATGGTTTGCTGCATTATTTAAAACTGTCTTCATCAAGCTACTTGTAAAACTGTATTTGTATATCTTTTAAATTGTTGATGTTTCCTGTCTTATTTCTTAAAATAATGTTATAAAACATACAAGTCATTCAATATGATCAAGTCTGTATCCTTGAAATTCTAATTTTTGCTGTCTTCATAGAAATAGGCACGCAAACTCAATTCATTATGATATGATGCCTGAAGGTGTATACCCTTGCCTATGTGAATTCTTCCCCCCATATATCTACTTTTTAATGAATCCTCTGCATGACTCTCTATTTTTGTGAGAGAAGATGGCTAGTTACTGAAAATGAGAAGGCTGAAATCTCAAGCTGTGCAGCTTCCTATGCTGGTAAGAAGTGGCATGAAAATAATTCAAAAATATAATCACTAATGCAAGGAAAAGTTTTAAAAACTGTCAGATAATAGTATGTTCCAAAAGGCATCCCTAGAATTAAGTATTTTTGTCAATTATTTAGTAAGTGCCTAATTTGCTACTACTGGGGAAGAAAATTACATGGTTGCTTCTAAATTATTAAACAATATTTTGATGGCATTGACAGAGCAAATAGCGAGATATTGACCACAGTCATCATGCTATAGACAAATTCTCACAGTTTTCCTTTTTATCTTTTTATGTGAAATTGAAGAGAAGAAAAATGTCATTAACTGTTATGAACTATATGTGCAAACTGTGATTGGAAGCTATGCCAAGAGTTCACCTTCCTTTAGATTTTCTAGTATAGTCACTAATTTATAGGGATTTTTCTAAGAAAGCATTTAGAACTTCACAAAGAAACTTGATTGTACCATACAGTCAATTTTATGGCTTTACAGGGTTTTCGGTCTTCTGCTAATCATTGGCTTCGAGGTCTATATTCAGCGTTTTAGAAGAAATGTCTGCATCTTTAATAGCATTTTAATAAAATGATACCTAGTTTTCAGGCTCACTACAATTATACCTCCTTTTTTAGGCATATTCATCAGGAAAGTTTAATGATTTTTTTCTAAATTTCAGGTGTCCAGTGATCATTGTAAGTGTCACATACTCAAATGTTGATGTTCAGAGAGCTCAAGAGCTCATGATTGGACATGAGGCAGACACATAGCCTGCAGTTATGGATGGAAGATAAGGGAAGGGCTGCTGATAGTGCCTGGTCAATATGAGTTTCTTTTTCTGACTGTACGTAAGTGGCTATCATATCTGTTATATGGACAGGAACTGTCCTAGGGGAAGGTTACTCCTGTGTTATGGAAGAGGTGAGAGATCCAGATGAGAACAGGAAGAAAGCGTGTTCACAGTGGAGGCACCGGAGTGTTTCTTTGAATTTGTACATCACAAAACTTGGGTTGATGACCACACTTACGAGTATAAAGCTGTGGCCATGCACAGGAACAATAGATAGAAAGATGGGCCAGAAACCATGACAAATGTTTAGAGTGTATGGGAAAATGAGGTAGGGTAAAGCCGTTCAGAGCATATACTTCGGTAGGTCTAGGAGACCTCCATGGCCAAAGGCTCTATTTATAGAATTTGCTATAGTAATTAAATAATCAATTAAAGCCATTTAAAAATCATTATTTGAACGTATTCTTCCATGCTCTTGGGAACAATTTCTTTTTTCTTTGAAGAATGAGCTCCGCCAACACTCTCGGAATAATTTGCCAATTTAGCTCTAATTCTAGATCCATTAAGAGTGAGCTTTGGCTGACAACTATTGAAAATAGGAGGAGCTGCCCTACTGACACATTGCTGCAAGAGATGCACACAAGTACACAAAGAATTGTGTATACAATTTTTTTTTTCCCCTATATAACCTGGTCAAGGTGGCCTTCTCATAAAAAAAAAATCTTAGCTCCTTAGTCCCAAATTAATTTTTTTTTCAGTGAGAAATATTTCAATAGAAATTGAAGACGTTTAGGCAAATCCCTTCCTTTCTGCAACCTCTGATTTGCATAAGGAAGACTAGTCCCACATAAACAAGACTAGGCTCATAAGACTAGTCCAATTATCAGTCTGTAAGCAGTGGTCCTTAGAGCTGAGACTAGACATTCAAGGGTCCAAAAATACCAAATGGGAGAGAAGCTCAGACAATAGAGATGAAAGAAGTGAGAGATGGAAATGAGTGAGAACAAAGAAATGGCTTTAGAGGAAAGGAAACCAGAGTATTTAAGAGCCTGGAATATAAAGTCACCTTTAAGCAGATGTCTGGAAATGTGCACCCACACTGTAGTTGCACCCTAGAAGTTATTATACATATGTAATATCTGAGAGCTTGTGCTACTGAAACTTGTAAACCTCTGTTACACCTACTATGCCTGCACATTCTCTGCAATGATAAATTTCTAGATGAACGCCCAAAAATGAAGCCTAGAGAATATCAAAACTGCTACAGAATGATCAAAATTAAGTTTCTGCTTGAAAACAGAATCACAGAATGATTTGGGTTGTAGGAAGGGACCTTTAGAGATCATCTAGTCTAACCCCCTGACATGGGCAGGGATGTCTTTCACTAGATCAGGTTGCTCAAAGGCCCATCCAACCTGACTTTGAACACTTCCAATGATGGGGCAACCCATTCCAGTGTCTCACCACCCTCACTGTAAAATCATACACATTTAAATCATTCCTGCTTCCTTAGATAGGTACTTAAGCCCAGCTATCCACCTACCTTGCCCTGAAAAAAGCTTTTTTTCCCCTTTAACACCTAATCTAACCTGTTTAGCTGCAGGTTAAACCTGTTGCTTTTATTTCTATCAAAAACAAATTGCCTCCAAGACATTTTTAACAGAAAATTTCTTCTTTTGAGGGCTTGTGGAAACTGACCGTCTTTGCAAATCTCTCTGCAAGACTTCATTTTCAATTTGCATAGCTTTAAGCACAGTTGAAATGGAGAGATCAGAATCCTTCCCACACACATTCTTTCGAGTTGCTGAAAGTGGTCTTTGTGGTTGACTTAATGGTCTATAGCAAATTCACATTTAGCATCCACTGAGCTCAAAACAGTTCATGGATTCCTCCTGTTTCCACTGAGATCAGTGGGAGTTTTGCCATTACGACCAGCACAGTAACTTTCATCAGGGAACGTTCTTGGTGTTTCTAAGAAATGTGCATTTTCGTATTTCTTCAGCTTGCATGTGAAAAGTGCAATTAATTTCACCTAACGTTAGTGCTTTTGCATCCAGTCTAAGCTAATCACGTAAAACTCTTCTTAAAATTAATAGCAAGTGGAGGAGAACTTTGGACGACTGTTCACCTTTGCTATCTCAGTGTGGGATGACTCCTCTGTGAGGTTACTCTCTCTCCAATACAAGGACACGACATCCTGCTTTTGAATGAGAAGATGGCAGCTGAGAAATTCTGTTCACAGTGATTATTTCTTTAAATGAAACCGTGACTGCACTGACTTACGGATTAAAGATGAGTTGTTTTAATTACCAGACTCTGCTACTGTCATTGGGATATAGACTCTGGAGGGATCAATTGGTCCTACTCCATCATATTAACATAGGAGATTACTCTTTTTTTGCTGTTTTGATGGTTTTACATCTCCAGGGTTCCCACCAAGTAGAAATAACTATTAATTCTGTGTAACGTGCCTGATAGGATCCTTTATGCTTGACCAAGAAGGTTACAACATTTGTCTGGTGCACATTCATAATACAAATACTGCAGTGGGCTGTCAGTGAGGATCACTGTAATCTGAGGAGAGAAATGTCTCCTGCTGATTTTAAGCTCAGTGTTGTAATTCTAAATGGTTTTCTTGAGAGACACTTAGTCTGTGAAATCATCAGAGAAAGGATTAATTGAGCATTCCAGCATCACGATCACGATCTGTTCCTGTGGTACTGCTAGGAAATAGCTTTTTTCCCCCATGGATATTGATGGCCATGTTGAAAAGCTTAGCTTGACCATGTGTAGAAGGTGAGAACTAAATCCACCAGCACAGCAACCTGGGTTACCACAGATGGATCATCACCTTCACTGATGTAATCTTTACATAATATGTGGCTTTAAAAATTTGAATGAAAGTATCACTGTAACTGGACATAAAACTGTAAGTTCAACCTTTATTGTGGAATCTTTATAAGAAAGCCAACAGACACTTTAGCACAATTACAATGGTTGATAAAAACTGCAGAATTTCATGTATGAGGTCCAAAATTCTCAAAAGTTACTTTAGAGCCATATTTGGATGGGCATTATAGCTAAAGAAGTGTTTAATTTTTAGAGAAATAGTCTCCTGATAGGTCAGTGCTTAGTAGTTTGGTAGATTAGGCTGCTGCTGAGTGTTCAGTCAGGGCAAACATACCTTTTGTTGATTTTATTAATTGCTTCCCATCCTACATGTGCACACCACATTTTCTCTCAATAGATAGTCTCTGGGTGTTTTTAAAGCAAAGCTCCAGATTGCTTGAATCCCAGTGTAGGTACTGGCTAGCAATGGTCTTCAGAGAGGTTACAAAAAGAAAACTCTCTGGTAGTGACTTCCTTCCTTCTGAAAGAGCTAAGCCTGTGTAGCAATTTTGCATTCATTAACGCATTTGGGAAGAAGCCCTCCCATCTCCAAGCACTCTCAACAGGTCACTGTAAGTGACCCGGAGCCTCCCCACTCTGCTGATAGAAGGTCAAATGCTGCTGCCGAAGAGTTAGCTGCTCTAACTTCTCTCTTCAGTGGAAAAGTCTGCCTACCAAGAGGTGAGCTTCACCTTGGCAATTCCATACCAGATAAATAAATACAAATATCTAATGTCACAACCTTTCAGTTCCACGTATTCAGCATGTTTCAACAGTATAAGCAGTCATAGTTCAGACCCAGAATATATAAACACAAAGATTAAAATGCCCTTTTGTCCTAGGGTTTGGCACCTTGCAAAGCTGGGACGCGCAGCGGCTGCATAGCCCCTGAGCTGCGCACAGCTCATGGCTTGCCACTGTCATTGTCACTGGGACTGCTCAGAGAGGCCTGAACGCAGAACAGCCAGCGCAGCCCAAGCGCTGGGTTTGTCTTGTAAAAGTTTTTGTGAAGGAAACGGGTGAGCAAAGGGAGGGGGATGGAATGTTACTTTATATACGGCAAACAAATTACATTGTCATTAATATTGCAAGCCTTTTTTGCAGAAGAAAAAAATCCTTGCTTTATTTTAAGATTTTTAGTATGGTTTATTCTGAGATTTAGAAAACACAAGAGAGTCAGGCCTTCCAGACAAATGCATTTACCTTGACGGAATGCATTTGCAATAGCTTTACAACAATGGCCTAGAGAATACTTGCAATTCACATTGGACTTTTTTTTTCTTCTTTTTTTTCTTACTGCTTGGAAAATGGACCTGGTTCGCGGGCCTAATTCACAGCTACCACACCTACTCTCTCTGCCCAGAGAGCGAAGAGAATGAATAGGTCAATCACCTGACATATTTCCATCCAATTTCAAGGGTAGAATGTGTTCATTTTCTGACTAATGGCATGTCATTTTGCAGAAGCCTTTGGTCGCGAATTAATCCTGGAATCAAAACAGATTTTCCGGGGAGCAATCTTCCATCAAGTATTGATTTTTTTACACTCATGGAGTCTGTACTCCCTAATTTAACCTGACAATGATTCTGCACAATGGGCTGGGAGCACCTTGGCAACTCACAGAAGGAACTTTTAGTGTCTTTTCTTTCTGCAAAGTAGTGGGGGGCAAAGAAGCGGGGGGAGAAAAGACCCAAACAACACAGTTAGTCACTGGGGGAGTGTTTACTGTCTGATGTTTTATTTCTGATTATTTGGAATGGAGAAATAATGCTAACTTTAGAAGTAATGTAGGCTGGAGATGTCTCTGAAAGGACCCATGACTCTGTGAAATCCTGTTTATGGCAACAGTCCCCTGCTGCTCCTGCACCTTTTCCTCACCCCCAGCACTCTTGGGTGCTAATAATACAAAACCTGTAATAGCATCTCTGGTTGCAGCTGATGCTTTTATGAGATGACATTTTATTCTACAGTAAATAAAGAAATAAATGCTTACGCACATAGAAGCATAAAAATGCATCCTTTCCCAAAAAGGTGTTTTTCCTCTGTGGGCTCAGAAGTCTAGCTACCAAGAGTGATGCTTTGCTTTTGGATTCTCCTACAAGACAAACTCCTTTGTATCTGCTTTGCCACACGTTCTGTATTAAACATTTGTTCTAGCTGTTTGTTCTATTTATTTGACTACTTACACCAATGAAAGGAGATGAAAAATCTATCTGTTATGAAACAATAAAACACAACAGAATGAAAAGCTAGAAATCACTTAGAGACAGGAAGATTGATGGGACAAGATGTGAAGAAGAAGCCATCAGAATCTGTTTTTTAATAGAAAACTAAGATGGGGCATTTTTGTTTTTGAAGGTACCACTGCAGAAGCAAAATAATGCAGTGTAATCATCACTCCCAGGTTAAAGCTCCTTTCTTATAGATGAGAAGCAATACATATATTTAAGAGAGAGTGGGCAAGGTGCCCATCCTTTTGCCTTATTCTGAAACTGAAATGGAAGAGGTTTTAAGCATCTTGCACAAAGGTCTTTGCAGAAAAATAACAACATCTCTGCTGATGATTTCTCCATTAGAAACGCCACATTACTGGAAACATTGCTATATGACCTGAAGAATAATACTTTTTTTTTTCTCTGTCATTTTAGAGACACTCACAATTTGAGAGTTATTTTGTTGGAAATAATTTTTTTTTTTCCTCTATAAAGCAGCCTTTCAGCTTCACAGGGAATAGAAGAAATACAAAAGCCTTTCTTGGCCTAACAGAAAAAAGTTTGGAGAAAAACATGCCATTCCTTCCGTCAGCTCAGCCACCACAAGCCTAACATAACAGTTATGTTTTTAGGCATATTGTACCAGATAGTTAAGAGTTGTAGACCTGACCGTGCAAATTTCTGAGTGGTGGAACTCTGTTGTTGTCTGTGCTAAATTCAAGAGAGGACAAGAAGAAGGGCAGAAGAGGAAAATGGCTTCAGAAAAGACTGAAACTCATCCTGTGCTTGGCTGAATCAGGACCTAAATTACCAAAAACTGCAATTCCACAGCATAATACAGAAGATATTTCATGAAAATAAATAAATGGAGATATGCAGAAGTAAGAGATCCACACAGAGCTTCAATGATGATATTAAATAATAAATCAGTACTAGTTACTCCAGAACACTAACAATACTGTATTATTTTTCCATTGTACTATTTTAGGAATACCTTGGAAACCGCAAGATAAGTGTTTTCTGGCCTCATCAAAAAGGTTAGGGTGAAGAGCCCTTGTGTGAAAAGTTTGGAGTGATAGAATATGTTTAAATTGTTACAAATGTTTATAAAAGTGCTTCTAGGCATAAAGATGATGACTGAAATCATACATGGGAACAGTTGAAGACAGCTCTCTTATTGTTAAAGAACTCTTTTCTCCTAAGTTTTTTTTCTACTTTCATCTCATTTTCCAGAGACAGTTTGAAAGAGGACTGCTTCTTTTCTTCCTTGTTTTATGAAAGTGCCTTTGTACATTAGCAAAGTGCTTTAATAACATGCACTTTGTAAAAGTCAAAAGTGCTCTATTACCCATAAGTATAGAAGTAAATAGCACTTGTTTTAATTGAAAACATCAAACTTTTGTAGCTCTAAACACATCAAAGACAGATCCATTTCTGCATCTGTTCCAAAAGGTGAATTCCACTGCTTTTAGGCAGACTGCGACAGAATCAAGCTTATTAGAGCTATGAGAAATTTTCAAATTGAAATGCCTTTCAACCTTCAAGTGGTTAAAATATGGAAATGGTTAATGCACTTAGCATGTGAAGCCATTTTGAAATAGCTAGTGGTTTAACTGATTATCCCCATCAGCTGAGATGTGCTAACTGACCACAGGCACTGTCTGAGGTCAGTCTGACTTCAAGGTAACACATACCGGCTTACATTTTAATGAAACAGGTTAATCTGTAGGTTAGACAGCAAAGAGAGATTTAAGCTCTTGTGTTTTACTTTACAAGAGCACACACTCAGCCCATTACTGTGGCTTGATTGAAGGACAGTATGGTTTTGACCACTGTAACTTGACATTTCTTCAAGTATACTTAAAGTTTATACACACAGAAAAGCGTAGTGATTTACTTACTGTCAGTGTAACAAAACTACTAAACTCATTTATCTTCCAGCCTTCAAGGCAAAACTTAAACGGCTTAAGGAGCATCTTATATTTAGTTAGTCAGTTATTAACTTAACCTGAAATAAGATAATGTCTCACAGTAGAGGTAGGAAAGTGGCTGGAGTGATTTCTGAGCCAAATTAAGTTACCTTAATAAAGCTTTTGAGACCATACTCCGGCTCCGGCACAGCATACGGGCAAATGATGAACACAATCACACAACCATGGCTTAACAAGTTACCGTCTGTCAGCTGAGCTGTAGTAACTGACTGTGATTAGATTTCATTTTGATTAAAAAGCTAATGGAAAGGGGACAAATAAAAGCAAAAATCAATCACATCCCCAGCCATCAAAATTCTAATAGGATTTTACATATTTGTTAAGGACTTGACCTCCTGATTTCTACAGGCTTCTTGTCCCTAAAAGGGTGAACATTGCTTTTCAGAAGCTGCCTGTCCACTATTATTTATTTGTATTACCATTTGCCTAGAGGCTTATGTCAAGACCCAGCCGTGTGGTACCAGCACGCACGAGTTACTGTCTTTCTCTGCCTGACAAGAGTGGCAATAGTGCTTGGGGTCCCCACAGAGTAGCACGTACATGAGCCCCTGCTATGCCTTCCACACTGAGGCTGTTCAAAGCCTTGATGATGGTGTACGATGCTTCCATGTGGTCAAAAACTCCTCCATGTCTTCATCAGTCTCTGCAAGCTACTATACCAGGCTGCACGTTCCTAACAGGGAACTGCAATTAGAGGCAGAGCCCGGTACCAGAATCAAAGTCTCTTGGTTCTCAGGGGCACACTGATAGTAATTCCTTGTCCTGCATACCATCAGCAGCTTAGAACAAAACTTTCTCTCTCTCTTTAAAGTCAAGCTTAACAGGAAAAATACATTGCTCTTTCAACAGAATCAGTAGCTCTGTAAATTCCTCAGCCTCCTGCTGCTGCACTTTGCAGTGCGGGCAGGAAAAGGTATTACGTGAAGACTTCTTTTGCATTTTTTCAAATCTAATAGTAGAAATGTATCCATGCAGGGTATAGACATTCTGGACAAAATTTTGACACCCAGGAGTCAGTAGTCAAACTGTCCATTACTTCAAGCAGGCACGTGTTTATTCAAGGTGTTGCATGCCACAGCTAGAACATTCAGTTAGCACCAATCTTTATGGTAGGTGGAGCAAGATGGTGTTAAAAATATTAAATCACTTTTAGGACCCCTACTTTCAATTCATTTTAGAAGCATGTTGAGTCGTTCACCTTCTGAAGTGAATAGCGAAGGAAAAGTGTTTTCTACTTTCAGATAGAAGCCAGAGGTCTGCATTTTTACTTCAGAGCTTAACTTCAGATGCTCTCTAAGAAAATATATTATTAATTCATTATCAATCCCTCCTGCATAAGGCTGCACAAAGCATAAGACATATCACATGGCATTTCCCACATAGTATGCAGTCAGGGTAAATAAAAGATCAAAAAGATAGAGTGGGCTTTTTTGTACATATCCTTTCAATTTTTCTTCTTGCTTTGCATTGCTCCAAAGGTGAGTTGCTTAGTTAGAGCAATATCTGTTTAATCAGTTTAGGCCAGGACTCGCTGCTTGCAGTTAAGAGGCAGTCTGAACTGCACTGTAGTGTTCTGAGTGTAGCTGAGTAATTGTGGCAGGGTAGGGGGACACGTACAAAAAATAATCTCAGTGGAATAATTGATGACTTATGGAACACAAAGCGAATATGTGTGGAAAGGTGAAGTTATCATGGCCAGTCAGGTAAAGGTGTGGTCTTGCAAATGTCTACAATTACGTTACGACTTATCCTAACTTATACATGCTAATAATTTGAGGTATCTTATTAATAACCCAGGTTGATAATTATCCTTATTAACCTGTAAGCTAATTCCTCATATTGTCAACAAAACAAAAGTTCAAAAAGAGGCTACCAAATAGCAGTAAACGTTTCCCTAAGGGCTAAATCCCCCCTCCCCTTTTTTTTTTCCTTGCTCTTCTCTATTTCACATTTCATTCTTTCATTCGCCCAGTCTATTCTCATCCCCTCGTTTTGAGGACTCCTGTCTGCAGAACAAGAACCATGTTTCTGGTGACTCAATATGCTGCAGCTCAGGAATGCAAGTACCAAGTCCTTGTTTGTCATCTGCTCTGCTGAGTGGGGGCTAGCATTAATTGGTAGCACAGATGGGATAAAATGCACTAGCTTCATCCCAGCATGATCAGAGGGCTTGAGAATGCCAAAACCTGGTGGAGTTTATTGGGGATCTTTTGAAGTTAGAATTAGAGTAGAATAGTTCAGTTGGAAGGGACCTTGAAAGATCATCTAGTCCAACTGCCTGGCCTCTTCAAAAACATATTGCTGAGGGCATTGTCCAAATGTCTCTTGAACATGGACAGCCATGGGGCATCAACCACCTCTCTATGAAGCCTGTTCCAGCATTTGACCACCCTCATGGTAAAGAAATTGTTCCTCATATACAGTCTGAACCTCCCCTGGTGCAGCTTTGTGCTATTCCTGTGTGTCCTGTCATTGGTGACCAGGAAGCAGAGACCAGCACCTCCCTCTCCACTTCCCCTCCTCAGGAAGCTGTAGAGAACAATGAGGTCACCTCTGAGCCTTCTCTTCTCCAGACTAGACAACCCGAGTGTCCTCAGCCTCTCCTCAGAGGACATGCCTTCCAGCCCTTCTAACCAGCTTTGTTGTCCTCCTCTGGATGCTTTCAAGGACCTTAACATCCTTTTTATATTGTGAAGACCAGAACTGCACACAGTATTCAAGGTGAGGCCACACCAATGCTAAATATAGCAGGAGGATGATCTCTCTTGACCAGCTGGCTATGCAGTGTTTGATGCATCCCAAAATGCAGTTTGCCCTCTTGGCTGCCAGGGCACACTGCTGGCTCATGTGTCACCAGCACCCCCAGGCCCCTTTCTGCTGAGCTGCTCTCCAGCCACTCACCTCCCAGTCTGTACCTGTGTCTGGCATTACTCCGTCCCGGGTGCAGCACCCAGCATTTTCCTTTGCTGAACTTCATGCCGTTGGTGATTGCCCAGTGCTCCAAGGTATCTAGATGCTTCTGCAAGGCCTCTCATCCCTCCAGGTAGCCAGTGACACCTCCCAGTTTAGTGTCATCAGCAAACTTGCTGAGGATGCACTCCACTCCTGCATCCAGATCACTGATAAAAATGTTGAATTGCTTCAACCTGCCTATTTTCTTCCTCCTGTGTTGGAGGCTATTAAAAGTATATAATATGAACTTACACTTCAGTCATTCAGTGGAAGGTCCAGCACCTTTGTGTGCTTTGGCTGTGAGGCTTCTCTGAGAGCATGGTAAGCCAAATCAGTTTACTAATTCAGTGGAAAGCTAACTCAGGAAGCCCTTGTCCCAACGTGCTTTCTTCTAGATTAACGAGCTGGGTGTTTACCATGCAGTTAGATGATCATCAGAGCTGTTAGAAGAATGAAGAACTGAGCAGCCAGAAAAAAGTACTGGAGACAGAAGAGCTGGAGCAAGCCCCTTTTGAGACCTGCAAGCTGCCAGAGAGGCTCAGCTTTGTTGCCCACCATACACTTAAATCCAGAGCCACGGGCTACTTGAAACTAGACTGCTGGAGCACTTTTCTGGGGAAGGAAGAAAGAGGATGCAAACCAAAAGAAAAAGCAGGCAGAAAGGTGGTAACTATCAGCTGGTGGGCAATCAAGATCTTAAACTGCTGCAGCTGTTTCTGCTGTGTGTCTGTGCCCACGCACTCAGAAACAGAGAGCTGCATGTGTGATTTTGACTTCATGTTTGCAACAGACTGGGAATATGCACTCAAAGGTTACTGTTCTGCCAGTGTGCAGTGCCTCATGAAGCTTCTTTGCCCAGTCCTGGCTCTGAGTCTAAAGATACATGTATTTCTGATGTAGACAGGCAGAACAAGCCAGGGGAAGCACGGGTTTCTTTGCATAACTGTGGAAAGAGCCTCTCAGGGAGCTCAGGTGGCTCCAGTCTCTATGGAGATCCTGGTGAAACGTTTGCAAACTGCTTCTCGCCCAAAGCAAAGCTAACTCTGAAGGGACTGGAACGATCCAGCCAGCAGTCTTGCCAGCCAGGGACTCATCCCACCATCCCGGAGAGAGGTGAGCAGGGCAGGCTTGGGAAGGGTGCGTAGCTGGGGTCAGGACAGTTCTCGGGCAAGTTCGTGGTGATGAGGCAGATTCGAGGCCATGCTGGGACGTTGCCCTGTGGGTCAGGCTGGGGAGCTGGAGATCAGCACTCCTGTGCCATCGCTGCGGCAGGGGCCAATGGCCCCAAGCTGGGCTGCAGTGGAGTCCTGGGCCATGGGCAGGGGTCGGGGAAGGCCCTGGGGTGTGGGTAGGGACAGCAAGGGCTGTTGGTGCCCTCAGGACCCTGGCAGTACCAGTCCTTGCAGAAGGTTCTCATCCTTGAGAAAACAAACCCTAAATCAAACTGACAGAGCCTGAAAACGCAACCAGAGGTTTCTGCCCTAGAAGGGAGAAGGGGCAGAGACTCCTGCAGTCCACCTGTCGTCCTGCCAGTCCTACAGAGCTTTACCAGGATGGCCCATCCTTGCTCAACCTCTGTCTCATAAGGCAGCTACTGTTTTTCAAGACTCCCTGTTTTGCTACTCAGAAATTGCAGGGGAGTGCCTTTAAAATTCCGTCTTCGTCTTCCCATATATTTGCTAATACACATGTACACAGGCACACATTGCCTACCAAGACAAATGCTGAAATTCTGGAAACCAGAATAATTGTCAGCAGAGTGGAACTTTATTTTCAAATATGCAGACATCTATTTCGGTTGCAAGTATTAGAGCTGGCGTGCTTTAAATGTCAACACCATCTTAACATCTATAGAAGTCTGTAAAATTAATGATGAGAGAGATTCTTACTGCAAGTGTATTGGAAATGGCAGCATTCAGTTACCTGTAAATGTTAAAACACTGCTTACTAAGAGCTGACAAAGACGATCAGGAGATGCACGCTTTAGTTTGTCAGACATCCAGCCCCCGAAGACCTGTTCAGCTCACTTTGCGTTCATCTGAACGTTTTGTCCATGGTGCCAGGAGGAGCAGTCTGGCCCGGGATTGTGATGACTTCTGCCCTTCTAGGGAGCAATGGGGGAGCAGCGTCCACAGGGCTTTCTCTGGGGGTGCCCTGCCAAAATGCAAACACAAAGAGAGTTTCAGTGCTTCGGAGGCTGTGGATACATCCTTACAGACTTCCAAGCAGTTGCTTGGATGGAAAACATCCGTGTTCCCAGAGCTAAATAAAGTAATTTATGTACTTTCATGTAAATAGCTCTATTACTTCAGATTGCATTGGGTAGTGGAAAATAACCGACGGCCGACATCATTCAACACCAGAGCAGATTGCTTCAAGTAATTTCTAGTAGTGACAGGCTATAATAATAATTTATGTTTGAATTTCATCTATTTCACAACATAACTTGCTGTTCACCACTGAACTGGACTCCTCCACTGCACCTGAGAGGAAACCAGACCCCTCCTGATTGTGAAGTCTGAGTATGGAGCTGCTTCTTTTACACCCCAGCAAGATGCTTCTGCTATTTACCTTATTTGTGCTTTATGTAACCTCCCTCAAAGTAGCTACTGGAGATAGTGCTTCCACCCCTTGAAACGTAGTGTAAGTAAGTGGTTATTTGAGTGTTAGACCTGGACAATGAAGATGAAACTGCAGCTCAAAATCCCAAATGCCTTCAGAAAGCAAACACTGAAGGGTCACTAATCAAAATTCACTGATGAGTTTCAACACACACACACAAGATTATCTTTTTTTCCAGTTTTCATTCAAGTCTCGTTTATTGTTTACTGCCATTGATGCCACTTACAGTCTAATCTCCAAATTCTCTTCTGCTCACTGCCTTCCTTGCAGCTGCTCATAAGAGGTTTTATTATTTTAAAACTGTTCCAAAGCTAAGCAGATGCATAAATATCCTATCCCCACTCTTCTTGCTACACCCCTCCAAACAACAAACCTCTGTGAATTTTGTTCCAGGAGGATGTGTAAGAAAACACTTTGAAAAAAGTTGTTAGACTTTTATACGGTTATTTTATGTGTGCATTTCACTTTGCTGCAGGCAATGGCAGAAGAAAAAAAATCAATCCATATCTGTGCGGAATGAAAAGATGAAAAGAAAAAAAAAAACTTCCAAAATAATTAGCTGTGCGGTGTAAGGAATGAAATCATCAAAAATACTTGACCTGTTCCCCGGCTGCTGCTGCTGCTGCAGAGCCCTTAAAATACACAACACATTGAGAAAAATTGTTAGGAAGGTTTATTTCAGGGAATAGGCTGCTCTTGTTCTGGAGACAAGTGAAGGCTAGCCTTTTTCTAAAGCCTGGAACCTCCTGAGCTCTAATTTAGGGGTGAGTGCTACAAAATGCAACTGAAGACAAAAATAACATAGCAAAGCTTTTCTTTAGAAAAAGATTAAGTGGGTCAACCATTTATTCAGCAATGGTTTCAGATGTGGCTGCAATAGCCACATCTGAAAGTTTTATATATATCTGCATCTATGGCGTGTTTGTATGTATGTATATATATAAACACACAAATACGTACATTTGCATAAACACTTATATGCTCATTTGCCTTTATGTGAATATACATTCACATATACATACATGGTAAATGTGGTTAATCTAGCGTCCTTTCCTGTTAAGTTTCTAAAAGATGCAAAAAGGAAACGTAGATGCAATTGGTTTGGCTGGAAGATACCTGAAAAATAGTTTATTTAAAATGGGAGGACTTCTCAGTGGCTTAAACATACAGCCTTACCATGGCAGTGCATTAACAGTGGCCAACTCCAGCAGGAAAGATTAATACTGCTTATAAAAAAAATGGTGTAGAATGTTTGTTGTACTGCCAAGAACACTGTATAGGAGGTAATTTTTTTTGGTCCCTAGCAATGATTTTTGCACAAGGTACTGAGTAATCATTGTCTACAATGCACTTTTTTTCCACCATAAAACCCGTAGAAGGAATAATACGGCCCTCATTTTTCCTCTAGCT
Organism: Chauna torquata; assembly: GCA_013399475.1. Lineage (NCBI taxonomy): Eukaryota > Metazoa > Chordata > Aves > Anseriformes > Anhimidae > Chauna > Chauna torquata. The sequence continues at coordinate 25,864 of VXAL01017705.1, read as the reverse complement.
TCTAAGGAGAACTCTGAAATATATACCTCGTGCTAGTAGTCCATAAACTCCAGTTGTGCTCAGGCACTATGCAACCCGAGGCTACCAAGATCAATAAAATTACTGAACTCACAAATATTTCTGCAGTTGGACTTTTATGGAGAATTTAGAGAAGCATATATCTGTATGTAGGAACAATAGACAAAAAGGCCGTTGTTGTTAGGAGGAGCAAAGTCTGCTGGATTTAGACTGCAAGATAGCAAACATCAGAAATGTGGTATTCATGGTTTGATGCCACAGCAGTATAAATTCAAGAGATGCAACACATTCAGGAAATGGATTTAAGGAGGATGGATGACTGGCTCTGGCAATTGCTAATAAGACGCAGAATGTTTCCTGCCAAGGTCACTGGTTTTACTCCATTTCATTATCAATTATTAAATATCTCTTCCTCTTATTTATTAGTTTACAAGTTGTTTTCACATGAGGGACACCATTTGGTGTCCTATGTGAGGTGAATTGTTGATGACAAATCAGGTTCAAAGCAGAGCAATATCTATAACTGGAAAACCATTGTTACATTTGATAGTAGCTTGCACTCTGTCAGGAGTCTTATGTGGAAGGACAAGGTCTATGTAGGGGTATATAGCTTGACTTTTTTTTTTCTTCCTCCTTTGCTGTATGTGCTATACCACATATTGAGAATGGTAGGTCTTGATTTTTCTACCAGTCTGATACTTTACATATGCAATAAACTCTCCCAGCCTGGGTAGCAGTGAATGTAGTAAGTGGTCACCAATTGGCTTTCTATTCATATGTGCTCATGTCCAGGGCCACCTTACCTTATGAAATAAAAATCATGAATTTTAATTTTTCATCTTCACCAGAATAGCAGCTTAAGTTGGAATTTATGAGACTGAGAGGCAAAGAAGGGCTTTGGTCATGTCATAATGTTAAAAAATTAATAAAGAAAAAGGGCAAACTGCTTCAATATTGATATGAAAAACAAGATCACATTTCAGTTCTTCTCACAGATTTCTGTATTCAGAGGAAACTATCTCTAAGGTTCATTAAGAAAAATACAGGTATTTCTGGCATGTCAGTCCTCAAACAAATAATTCTCCTTCTTCAGAACAGATATGGCATGTTCTTCATGTTGCCAAAGGAAAATAAAAGATTAAATATTACTGAGAGGATGTAAGAGAGCAGAAAATTCAAAGCACAATCATAGGTGGTGTGAATCTCCCTAAAGGACATGCTGAAACTCTGAGGCAGTGAAGAGTTATCTGCTTTTTTGGGGGGGAGGGGGGGGGCTAGTGGATGAGAGTTTGGATCCAGATGACAGTACTGTGCTCAGCCTTTTCCTCATTCCTTTCTTTTTGCACCTTTGCTCCCAGACTGCCAGCAGAGCAGCTTGTTTCATTGCTCTTCAACATGTTTCAGTCACGGTGAAGTGGGTTAGCTTAGAAAACTGGGATACATGTTGTCCCAACTGAAATGAGTTAGTGAATATGAACAAGAGAGTATCTGCTGCAAGACCTGAAGAGGTGGTAATGTTAGGAAAGTGGGCATAGGGATGAAAAAGGGAGTAGTAGCCTATTCTACTATTGCAGCTGTTTGCAGAGTGCATTTGCCTGCACCAAGAGAAATGCACGGATCATCATCTTCTGAAACTTGTTGCCTAGTTGGTCTGGGTATCAGGGTGTTGGGGAAGACTGTAAATTGCATCTGCCAGCTATATTCATAGCTTTGACTCCAGTCAGGTTGTGCTGTAAACATCAAAGGCAAAGGAAAGTTGTGGATGAAACACGTGAGGAGTCTGAAGGAAAATCACTAGGACTGACCAAGGAAAGGGGGGTGGGGTGGGGGTGGGAATGTATGTTGATTATCTGGACTATACTTAAGAATGACCTTACCAGCTCGTGAAAGAAAAGGTCTCCAGAACTGAGTTTTAGCCTAATCAGCTCTATTTCTTAGCTAACTCTGCTATTTCCTCAGTGCATATTAGATTTTACATTTTGGAGACTGGAAGATCAGCTCCCAGTGCTTCCCAGCTCCTCAGTGCCTGTGGCTGAGGAATGAATTTGCTCCCTTATTTATATCTCCCATACTGGCATATGAACCGCAGCTACAGTGTCAGGGTATCCTTAGACACCAAGAGCTGGGGAACTTGTGCTCCGGGTGCCTGTGTTGCGGGTGTCTTAACCCAACCACAGGGTCTATGGCCAGGCAGCTCGTGAAGGTGCCTATAAGGGTGGTGGGGCTTCATTTACCCTCACTGTACATTTGGCTTGTGCAGTGCTCCATGGTAGGGACAATGTATTGTTTCTGTTTGGGTGATAAACCTCACTGCCAAGCACGATCAACCTTTGTTCTGAAAGATCAAACTGGATATGGACTTTGCTGGCCTCCTCTAACCAATTTGACTGCACAGGTGCTGAAGGCAGCAAGCTTCAGAGATTCTTTGAAAGCAGATGAGCATTAGAAGAGGAGGAAAGCATTGAAAAGAAATGTCCAAATCCTGCCCAGTTCTGGAACCCACACTCAAGCAGCCAAGCGAAAAAGCGAGCTAAGGTAAACCTACAACATAATCTGCTTGAACATTTCCCCTGATTTAAATAAACTGCATTCAGTGTGCAACTTCTTGTTGATAGCAGCAAATGAAAATGGCCTCAAACCTGCCTCAGATGTAGTAAAACTAATGAATGAAAAGTTGTGTTTGTCTCCTGTGTTCACAAGTAACCTATTTTTCTGATTTAAAACCTGAGCCAGAAAAATACACTTTCTAATACAATACCATGTAAACAGTTTCTTCTGGGAGGCTATCGCCCACCTTTTAATCACCTTTCCAGTGCAATAGGAATGGAACATTTTTTTCAGCTGGAGTCTTTTTTCCCCTAAATTACAATATAACTGCCACACTGGAAATGGAAGTGACGGACTGCCTTCTTTTAAACACAGCACCTCTCCACAGTAAGGAACAGTTTTAAAGAAAGCAAAAGCCTACCTGTTGTGCTGGGAAAAAGTCTGTGCCCATTGATTGTAATTTAAATGCACACCTGCAAGATTTACTCCTCTGAAGAGGTTAGCAGTGGGCTTTGTGAAAGCAAGAATGCAAGACCAGACAGCCCATTGGTCCTTGCTGGTATGCCTGTTCTGAGGCATCGGCAAACGGTCTTGTAAATCACATGAAAAATACACAGCACTGGAAACACCAGGACTAATGAAATCTGGTTTCCTAGAATGCACATCTCCTGGTGGCTTGTGAGCTCAGTGTGATTTTTTTTCCCTACAGTTGAGGATTTTATAGAAGGACGATCTTTCTCTCAGTCCCATGTTGATTCTCTGGTGTTGAATAAGGGCTGAGCTTACTGCAACCTTTTTCTCACCTGGGACTCTAATCTGCCTCTTTCTTCCCTAGGCTATTTCCATTAAACCTGTGGGAACTTAGTTATCTGTGAGGCTTATTCCCTTCTAACAGGTTAGTTTGAGACTGGCCAGTGTTGTAAAGGTTAAAATGCATGAGTTGTATTGAGATTAAAATTGTATGAAGCCTAGGTAGATGAAGAGAGCAAGCATGTGATGGGTTGTTTCTTTATGATGTCAAGCTAACATGGCTACATAAGCATTTAAATACATGCAAAACTGATCACTTGCCTGAGACATGATGGTAGATGAATGAATCAGGATGAAGATGCTGATTTTTGTATATAGGCACATTCACTTCTAATATCACAGAATTACAATATGTTGATATTAAAATAGCAAAAATCAAGTTGTATACAATCAAAAATAAATATCTATGCCATGTGATTCTTTGAAAATGGACACTTCCTTCCTTCCTCTAAAAAGTGTGAATAATTAAATATCAAGAAGGATTTAAATTAGTTCGGGGAAAATTATTTGTATTAGTAAAACAGTCTTAGGCTCAACATTTACCTTTAAAATTTTTTAAACTTGTTTAGAATTGGCAGGTTTCAATTTTACCATGAAATTCAAGCCATTTCCAGACATAAATGTAACTTGTCTTGTCATATTCTCATCTTCAGTTGATGTCTGGGGCCACAGGACCTGCTTTTGATATCACACCTTTATCCGCAGCAGAAGAAAGTATGTTATAAATAATACAGACTCCTCACAAGCTTGATGTACAGTGAGTGTATGCTTAGCAGATACCAAGCAATTGATAGGCTTTTATTACCATGTACAGCTGTTCTAACACATCTTAGGAAGAAACATATTCTGTCAGTTTTGTCTTTTTTTTTTAATTTTAACAAATGACTGCCACTTTTGTCTTTCTCAGAAGTGGTCTTTATTACATATTACCTCTTGAGTAATTTCTTTGATGATATCGTGACCTATAAAGTGCATATGTTGGTATGGATTTTTGATCCCTGCTCTTCGTGTTCCTCAGTCTGGTTTTACAGACCACCTGATGAGTTCTGATGCCCAGGCTGGCTGATAATGCTCAGAGTTAGGTTGCTGATATACATACTTGTCATTAGACAAGCAGGTATGAAATGGTACTGCTGCAATGTCTCTTATTAGTGGTCGGTATGTGAGTTTGTTAGGGTACCTTCAGAAGGAAGGATCTTAAATGCAGTGGAACAAATGAGACAATTTTAAAATTATTTAACAGCTCATGCTCTTGCATACATCCTGTTTTCCCCAGTGTTGCCCCCCAATTATCTTCAGCAGCAAGTGTTTCTGGCAGCTATCTGTGGAGCCATAACCCAATAGGTGTATTGACTTCAGAAGAAATATGCACATACCCTTCTTGTTGAGATACAGTCCCCTCTGAATTGTTTGTATTTCAAAAACAATAAAGGACATATCAAGATTTACTCATGGATGAGCTAGAAAAAGTGATAAATATGAGTATTGGTTCATAAATGCCTAGGGTAAGTCCAATCCTGTGAAGCCTTAACACGTCACTAAATGTATCTATGATGGTAGCATCAAAACATCAGTAACACTAGTTGGGCAAATAAAGTTATTTACGTTACGCACTTGCAAGATCAGTCCCTTAATTTTCCACAATTAGTAACTAAAAATAGCTGTTAGTATTCAAGAAAAAAAAAAACACTTTTCTTCAGGTAGCTTAACTTGGATGAATTTCAGGGTTCATTTTCGGGATAGTTTCATGCTGCCTTGTTTAAGAAGACATAATTGAACTGAAAATGTCAGAAGGACAGAGGCAAGATACCTTCATACCTTTGTCTTCTTTTCATAGCAGTTGATAGTGAAAAGACAACTTTCTGTTTATACAGAGAGAAAAGGTATCAAGAATGCAATTCAACATAAGATGTTTAAAGTTAATAGCATTAAAAACTAGCAGGAATGACTGACTGTCAGCACAAGTTCGTCGATGAATTTAAAAAAAAGGGGTGGGCATGCAGAAGTTACACACTGCAGCTGGGGACTTCCATAGCTCCCCCGGCACCAATTGCAAATTATCACAAAATTCAGATGCGTGCAGTGTCACCATCTTATTCACTGTCCTTTAAGACCTTCAGCATCTTGGGACCATTTGAGGGACCATCCTGGCACCATCATCGAGAGAGAACATACAAGATGGGAGACGTTCCTGTTGATGATAAGATGGATGGGGCATGGCCTTTTTGTTAACTGAAAGCCAGGAGCTCATTAGCAGAATGTCATCAATATGTGGTAACTGAACAGAAGGAAGAAGAAAGTCTAGACCTGGCAGAGGTCGTGGCGGAGGCCACAACACAATTTAAAGCTGCTGCTCCACAGAAACAGGATCTCATGCACTTTTAGGACTGGCCCACTTGTGTAGTCTCTAACAAAATTTTAGTACTGCCAAAGACATTTTTTAGCTGCCCCTTAAGCTTGCGTGTGTGTATGCGTGTGTTTGTGCCCTGAACCAAGACCCACCACGCTGAGAGTGCATGTGATTGCACATACGGCTTTGGGACTGAGAAGACAGCTGGCGTGCTGACATGAGGCCGGTGGTCATGTGATGATAGAAGTAGTTCAGTGTCCTCAAGAACACAAGAAAATTACGGACTTGATATTACACGAGCTGCTACAAGCCCCGCCCTGCAGCCGCATTGGTCAGCTAGTCAAGGCTGCTGCTGGCATTTCAGAAGAAATCAGAACAGTTGGGTCTCAGTTAAAAAACATGGTCACTGCTGGTGAGTTACCTGGTGACTCTGCTCAGTCCTGACCACTTTTGTCCATAGTGTGGCAAAAATGCAACAGTAAAGGACAGTGAACAACAACAAACACAAAACCAACCACCACCACCATCACCAAAAACAAACAAACAAACAAAACCCAAAAAACAACAAATAAAAAATGAAACCTCCAAGTCTCCCTCCCCAAGAGGGAGAGAGAAGGAAAAAAAACAAACATCACCTTACTGCTTAATCTCAATTATTTTCAAGAACATCATGATCTCTCTCATATGGGAGCAATTCATATTGAATCTGAATTCTCAGATTAAAAACCAAACCCCAAGAGACTCTTCCCTTTTTATCAGTCTGTTTGGCTTCCTGAATGCTTCTTTAATTGAAGTTTCAGTCAGCAGAAGAGAAACTTTGCTTACCAAAACTCTGCTAATACTGTAAGTTTTTCTCCCAGATCTAGATTTAGACTGTAACCAGTCATGAAGTGGCTGCACAGGGGATTAGGCCACATACAAACATGTATTCACTGTGTCATTCTCTTAGTTCCAGCTTTCTCTCCATCTTAGCTGTCTTAAGGGAGGGGCAGGGCACAGACAGGATTCTATGATAAGAAAATTGCAAATATGTTTTCTTCTGCAAGAAGTGCAAAAGAGAGACCATGGAAAGAATTGTGCTTCTAAAGCTCTTTGTCCTTAATGTTGCACTTAGGGAGCTTCAAAGCACTGCCATAGCCAAGCTCTAGAACTTCATGTTTAAGCAGTCAGTATGGGGTGTGAGGTCTTACAGCTAACTTTCATTGGCTTTACAGTAGGATCTATTTTGAGCTTTCAGTGTTCAATGGAAATATAATTGATTCAATTTGCAAAGTGGCCATTTCTTGCAACAAAACAGATCCAGGTTATTTGAGTAATGGTAGGCAGGATCATGTGCCTGTGAGGCACCTAAAACATCTATAATATGACCCAAGGATAAACTTCTGCATTTTTAAATTGTGTAGGGGGAAAAAGCCTCTAATATATGTTTGTTTGTTGCTTTATCACTATTGAACGAAACTATACATTTTTCACATTTTAGCAGCTGATAGGAAAGCACAAAGGGTCATTCTCTACATCCTTGCATCATGTAAGTAGATGGGTCTGAAATACTGCTGATGAATGGCGTAAGCACTCCTTTGTGTGCAGATGCTGTGTGGAAACGTACCTGCTACTTCTGAATGGAAACAGGTAGATTATGGCTTAGCCCATGATACAAATAAACGACACTTTAGATATTGAGCTGTGACTTCAAATCATCATGGTACCCCAACATCTTCTTTCTCTGTGTTCTCAACTTCTGTTCAGCTTTGGATTCAGCTGCTTTCATGGCAGACCAAAGAAGGGTTTCTGTACTTGAAAGCTTTACTACTTTTTCCACGTATACTAGCTAGTCTAACAAAAGGCTGTACCTCTGTTATCTTTGCCTTGCTTATGAAGACAGTACCATCATGTCTCCAGGAAAGTTACCATTCTCCTTTATCTTTCTTATGTATCCCTGAAAATGCAGTAAAAAATGAACAGAAAAGGGAAACTTCCATCTGGAAAAAAACAGGATAAACAAATATCCCATGTACTCCCTGTATTTTCTGTACAAATAAATATTTTATTTTCATTTTTGATTATTCAACATGTGGTATTGGAAATGTAGAACAATATTTAACAAAATCAGAGGAAAAAGGCTTTGCAAAAGTGTTGTTCCCATGTGTCAAACACAATGTTCTAATATTATCAGACTTTTTTTTTCTAGGCCTAGGCCTTTTTTTCCCCCACAACAAATTTATAAGAAAACTGAATTTATTTCTCAAAACTTGTTAATGTTTCACAATCACATATTTAGGCAGAATTCAACATGCCTCAGCACAAATGGCCTGAATGACAGGCTTTTTTGCAACCTAATATCGTAATCTCTAAAAGAAATGAGGAATGAACGTTATGAGCTCTGCAAAAACGCAAAAGTCATTTGAAAGGCTGAACCAAGCTCGCTACCACATTCCCTTTCCATCGCTTACCTGGCTTTGCTATGGGAGCTGCGGAAGCACCGGGAGATTCACTGGCTGGGGACTTCACGCCCGTCTGTGCCTCTGCTCCTCTTGGCCTGGGCAATAACACACACTCACTCACCTGCATGACTCCAAGATATTCCTTCCGCAGGTCTCTGCTCTGCATATCTGTGGAGAAAATAAGACATCACCAATGTACGTGCCCACTCTGGATACAGAAACAGTGCTTAGTTTTGCAAATAAAGTGATGCTCAGCAGTGCAAACAGATTTTCTTTCTTCCTTTCTTTTGAGCATTTAACTATTTTTGGATGGAACTGCTGTGAAATTACATGAGCTCTGATCACGTGAATAATGCATGAGATTTAAGACAAACACATGAAAGGGGCTTATTTTTCATGTCAAACAATTCTTTATTTTTTATGGTACAAATTAAAAGTGACAGATCTGAAGCTGTTAAGAAATACACAAAGTGCAGCTTTACTGACCATACAGATATTGCTCTAGATTAAGTACAGTTTTTGTCAGTTTTTTTATTTTTTATTTTTTTCATGTTAAGCAACCTGTGCAGATAAATCAGCTTTGGTTTCAAAGTCAGAGTAGTAAGGAGCTTTTAAATATCCAGTTTGGTTTCTTGGTCACAAGTCCACCACATCAACTCCTTTTGGAATTATTAGCATTTTTAACAACACAATACAGTCCATTTCGTACTGCCATCTTTCCCGCTGCATGCTCCATGCATGGAAAAACAGATCTCTTTGCAGTGCTTCATAAGTGACCCTGGTGACCATTCTGTAGATTATAGCACATAGGACAAAAATAATAATAATAATAGTAATAATAATAATAATATCACTTTTTAACAATAAATAAACAAATGTGCCCCACATAATCTCAAGTTGGAAACAAGCAAACCACGTGACAAAAAGCTCATTACAAAATGTTATCCAAACAGATTTTACAGTCAAACATGACATGGAAATTAATTTCCTCTCTTATCTTCTTATTTGAATGTTGGTCAATAACTGGGTACAAGTAGAGTGCTGAGGTAAAACACTGATGAACAGCTTTATCTTTGTATTTCTTTTTTTTTTTTTTTTAAATAGTAACAGTTTAGTATTGCGAGATTGTCAGCAACATTTAGCCATATCTATACAATGTGCATATACCTACATACATTGAGCTTTGGTCCAGCATTGAGAAGACGAGCAAAGGCATTTTACATATTTCTTTTTGGTTATAGCTTGAGTTCTTTGATACGCCTCTACTTGTTCCTTCCTAGCTCCTTTTTGCTTTCTTGTTCTCTCTTTTTTTCCTTTTTTTTCTTGGTTTTTTTTCTTTATTTTTTCAGTAATAACATAAAGAAAACAGAACCATTTGAATGCATTTGATTTCTTCGACTGTCCAAAATAGCTTTTTAGTGAAAAAACATAAAAAGACAAAATCAGAACAGTAAGTGAACCCTT
>VXAL01017705.1:1186-16196 GCA_013399475.1 Chauna torquata | reverse complement strand
ATAATAACTATATATATATTTTAAAAAAATTGAATAATCAATAAATTGGAAAACCATTAAACCTTCACATATGACTGAAGAGACTTTTGTTTCATTTGCTGGTAGCAATCTATCTTTTAGTCACATGCAAAATTAAAAGGTATTCAAATGTAATCAATACATGAAAATTGTTTACAAATGGAAACCAGAAATGTTGCCAGTAACAAAATAAAACAGAATATTTATGGCCCCCGAAAGATGTATGACTCACACTTAATTTATCTTCCTAAGAATCTGTTCAGGCACCATTTATGCCTCATAGCAAAAATTTGTTTATAAAAAAATTAATATAAGAAGCATTACAACACTTTTATAAATAATTTACAAAACATAATACAAAATTAGAAAACTGTAAAAAAAATCACTGCACATGAATGGTTTTAAGACTGTGGGATGTACAGCATTTTTTCTTCCAAGCTGGCGATTTATATTTATTTTACATTTTCACCGTCCTAGTTATATCCTTCCGATATGTACTTTGGCACAGAAAAGAGCTTATGTAACTGCTGCCAGCATATTTTTAAACATTTAGCTTCTTTTGTACTCCGTTCAGTTAACTTTTCTTCTTGGGGGACTTTTTCTTCACAAAATTTAGCACAGTCCCTGGGAGAATAAGAAATTAAGTTTTTAGACTACAAATGGTTGATGGTTTTGTTCCCAGGCTGTTGATGATGGGGGTAAGGGGAGGGCACACGGTCTCAAGGGTGGCTGAACAGGTAAAATGTTCATGGTGTTAATGAGCGGACAATTAGCAGCATACTGGAGACAAAGGTAGGGCTTCAGGAGCGTCCACTTCCAAATATCTGTTCTTCCCTGCTGGCTTCTGGGTGGTCTCCTAATCATTATGTAAATTGAATTGTGGCCACAAGTTTAGCTCTGTTTGGTATAGATAACACAGATATACCCACGGATATAGGCATCCACGGATAGAGGGGGGGAAAAGAGAACCCAGAGGGGCAGGTGTTGCTGTGAGGCTATTTCACATGCTCAGCTTGGGTAAAATCACTTTTTTGTCCCTCACACAATTTACCTGTGGTTACTGAGGTTTTTTTTTTTTTTTCCCAGCAGATATTTATATATCAACAATTGGAAAAGAGTCAATAACAATTCACACTCTCCTCCTCATAAAAGCAATACTGAATATATCCTTAAACATACCCTGCTGAAGCTTAAAGCCTAAAATGCATTCACTGGACGTGAGCCCAGCCTGGAGAACTGGATCCTCAGTGCTCTCCAACCCTGACCTTTGAGAGTCCTCACATTTAGATGCAGTTTCTGGCACAGATGACTGTCTCTGAAGCCTTAAAACTCCACCAACCATGCAGCAAATACACGTTACAAGGCAAATCCCATTAATAAAATAGTGGTGGACAGATTCAAAGCCCAGTGAAATCAATGGAAGTCCCTTTCTTTCACTAAGTTTTGGATAAGTCTTGAGTTCTTGAAAACATAATTCTGTAAGAGAGGTACTATTTGAAGACCCCAGCACTTTGGGAGTCTTCTTCAATGTCCTGGGTAGACTAGCAAAACTCCAGTACAATGATCTTGAGGTCAGTGAACGCAATCAGGAGTTATACCAGCAGAATTTTTACTCTACCACCTCTACAGTGAGCTGAACCAAATGCCAGATGTTAACGTTTGGTAAGCCCTGTCAAGCCGCAGCTCCCATCCTAATAATGAGCTAAAGCCCAGAGGCCGTAGCAGAACTCAGCACAACACAAAAATTGCAGGTGACCTTCATGGATCAGGCCATACCCCATCCAGAACCTTTACCACCCTTCTCACCATCTGAGCCTTGATATACTCCTAGGTCCAATGACCACAGTATTTTAGAAGATGCTTGTCCCATCAAAATGGGAGTCATAGTGATAAGTTGTCTTTAAAGGAAAATCTCTTCACCTGAAACATACTGCAGGTGACCAACTTCACTATTCCCAAAGGATATTCAATGGCTTTCCCAAATCCTGATTGCTTAATCTAGCCAGTGATCACAGCAAATATCTGCAGAAACTCACCCTCCTACTGAAGAGGTCAACAGGGCAAACATCAGTATCGGGATGACCAAAAAATGGCAAAAGGAACAAAGCACTACCATTGAGGCAGACTATGGTAATGTAATGATCAGACCATCCTCATCACTTCTTGGCCAGTGTGTTTTCATTGGAATCTCAAGAAATTTCTTTGGCTAGCAGACTTTGGAGAGAAATTGCTTCAAACAGAACCATAATATAGATGCAGTACTGAATTAAGTGTACAGTTTATGTTTATACTACAAAATGAGTTTTGGTAACCTCTCCAGGTTTGTGGCCAAAGGACGGAGAAATCCCAAGCTATGCAGTTGACAATAAGCACAATGTTAAGTGTGAGCTGACAGTTCATCAGACACAATCCTAATCCTTCCTTTTCCTCTATTGCATTTCAGCATCTCAACATAAAAGTGTTTAGGTTGCACTTTCCTTTTTAAAAAGCTTCAAACAGTACTGGGTTATGGGGGTGTGGGGAAGGGGTGGAGAATGAACTCTAGGGGGGAAGCAGAAAAATGAGTCAAAAAATTGAAACTATAAATGCAAAACAAGATTTACACCCTTAGAAGAGAAATACCAAACCCTGCAAATTACAATAAAAATAAATGATTTTTTGGCACTCAAACACTTGGAGATTGCAAAGCTGGCAACTAAAAACAAGCAAAAGAAAAGAAGGTGACCGCAATGGAATGGCTTTAACACCTGTTTGTACACACCTGCAGGGGGTGCGATCAAGGATGAGAGAAATTAATCCTGTTGTTTTCCTCTTTCCAAAATACAAATGTAAAAATTCATAACACAATTTTACACCCATAAAAGAGTAGACTAACAATCTAGTTTGCAATGCCATGTTTCTGACTTTGGTTAATAGTTTTCATAGTGAATCAGCACTTGATACCTGAAAGGCTACAATCACTCCTCCAGGTGGCAGGCTTGTATTCTCTTTTAAACAGATAAAAGTTTTTTTTTTTTCTTTTTTTTTTGTTTGTTTTGTTTTTTTTTTCCTTAAAATGTGTTCACATTTTCGTAATATACAGAAAAAAGTAAGCAGTTATTTGGTTTACTTTAAGTCCATTTAAAAAAAACTGGCTTTTTCTTTTTTGGGGAACTAATTCTACGACACACACACACACTAAGTGTTGTGTAGTTTTTTGTTTTGTTTTCATATAGGAAAACCCATGGACATTTATAAATTGTTCTGTCCTTCTTGTAGTTTTCTCAGTCTTTTACTTACAAGGGCGGTGAACAGATATTTTCACACAGTTCGAATGGTTACAATTCTGTTGGTGCAGGGTTTTTTTTTGTGTGTGTGGTTTTGTTTTGTTTTGCTTTTAGGAGTTTTCTTCCAGAGAGTCTGTTAAGGGCTCCATAGGAACTGCTGTCGCAGGCTCGTGTTGTTTCAAACGTTTAATTGTGTTCTTCAGTGCTTGCCTCTTATTGCAGAACCAAACTCTAACTACTTCCCGGTCATAGTTCAGTTTCTCTGCAATCTCTGTCATTTCCTGCCCAGAGGGGTGCGTGTTCTTCTCAAAGTGAGCATTCAAGATCTCAAGGGCTTGTGGCGTGAATGAGGTACGCCTCTTGCGCTTTTTGGATGGTTCACTTCCAATAAACTCGGTAAGGTTCTGCATACCTGCTCGATGGCGGGCCTCAGCCTCAGCCATCCACCGCTCAAGCACCGGCTTTATCTTCTGGGCACTTTTAGGGGTGATGTCCAGCTTTTCAAACCTGGCAGGATACAAAAGGCCAGGGTTCAGTTTGGCTGTCAGACTGCTAGCTATAGTGTTCTCTTGGGCTTCCTGTGGTAGGAAAAAGTGGCTTCTCAGGATGGTGTGTCTGAGGGAAAATTGAGAAAGAAGAGTCTTACACTGATGCTCTGCCAGGGTGGGACTTCCTGCCTGCCTGACTAATTGACTGGCAGAGGTAATTTACAATGGATTATGAAAACTATCAGATAGGTATATCTATAAATATATATATACATAGCTAGATATTTAAGCTAACACAAAACAAACACTACAACAAAATTCTAAGCACACTAAATAATACAGGTCATGAGTCCCATTTTTGTATTTCTGATGATCTTCAAAACCCTTAAGGCTAAATCTAATTACAGGAAATGACATCAAAGGCAGTTGCTTTTTATCATCTCATCTTTGCGATTAATCCCTTTGTTTCCCCTCCCATTCCATCTTGTCCAAACATCACAGCTTTAATAATACAAACCAATGGCAGTTACTAGCCTCTGAATATCAGCTTTCCTTTCCTTTCATTTTTCAGCAATTTTCACTGTTTGCAAGTTAACGCTATATCCCTTTTCTGGGTCGGAAAGAGATTCCCATAGCTCCGGTGGTGTTCATCTGAAACAGCTGGACACTTTGCAATTATCCTGACTACCCCCACAATGTGCAAAGACAGACTCATGTTTTCCAGATGAAACACAGCATAATAGTCTACTAATATGCTGTGGCACCAAGCTGGGCTTATTGTGGGATTTCTGCAAACTGTACCAGAATGATATCATTTCCTGTAAATGAGGTCTTCTGTATATCATTTTGCCATCAAAAGTCTTTTGCCAAACCAGATTTTACAAGTATTATAAAACATCTGGAAAAGCAGCTACACAAAGCTTTAATCCTTTCAAAAACAAGCAGAAGAGCTGAGTTCATTCTTCAGTTCTTATAAGTACTTGTTTCTTTCATTTATCAAGTTCATCCTCTCTTGCTATGCATTAAAAAAGTCTTAGCCCAGTTCCTCTGATGCCACTCATTTGTATTTCTCCACTTCACCTATGTCCACCCCATACATTGCGATATTTAACACTGCGGAAAGGCGACAATTATTGCACGGTGCTGCTGCCCTCTCCAGCCCGCCCAGTGCTCAAGCACCTCTGCCGGTGCTAATCACAACATGCCTGGAAGATGAGACAGACCGAATCAATGCCTTTGTGCGAAACAACTCGGTGGCTGGAGTTGGCAATTTTTAATGTCTATATTCGGCATGTGGCAGCTGCAGAAAATACTTCAGCAAGAAGCAAAGCATTTCTCACAAACAAAGAATGAGACAAGAAATAATTTCAAATAGTAACACGGCAAAGAATTTGAAACCAGTTCCTGGCATCCTAGTGTGGGATTGACTGCATGGTGTCCTTCCTTGGTGTCCAGTGATACCATGGTCAGAAGTGTATGTTTTAGAACTCATTGTCTCAATTTAAGACAGTGCCGTTATTTGCACACAGAACATATCAGCAAAGAGGCATATTGCTGATATGATCTGCAAAGGGCACTGGAAGACTCTACTTCTGCCTCCAACTTGGTTGTTCAGCTTGCTTACCGTACTGCCCTTTCCATTACCCTGGAGTTCATATTGAATCTCCTTTGTAATAAATAAAAGAAATGTTAAGCCTAGTATTTCCAAGGATCAGCATACTGCCACTGAAGCAGCATGTCTTGGTGCTTAACAAGAAATGCACAATCATAGCAGAGTATTATACCCCAAAATGATATCCATCTGTGGGGGGTCAAATGAAGGAAAAAAACCCTATAACTTTGCAAGTATCTGGGATGAGCTTCTGCATCCAGTCCTCATGTTTTGAGCCATTTACCCCCCTAAGGGGGCAAAATTTGCCCTTTGTCAAAGGTCTCCATGTTCTGGGCTTTAGTTAGCTGTGTCTGTGCTCCAACTTCCTCTTTATTTCGGTTTTCATGATAATAGGTTAGTGAAGAACTCTTTCTCTTAGTAAAATTCAAACCATCCCCAGTGGTTTTCTCAGACATGAGGTAGGTGGAGGAAATGAGGACACAGCAAACTAGACATAAGCAAAGGAAACAGCAATTTATCACTTAAAAGTATAGTATGTTAAACAGCATCTTAAGGCTACAACAAATTGGCAATTGTTAAAAACTCCACCTGTTTTAGGCATTCTTTACCAATTGACCATATGGAAGAAAAAAAAATTAATCCTTAGCAATAGGGAGCAATAGCATTCATATCATTGGCATTGCTTGTTAGTGTTGATACTGCAGTTCATGTTGTTTGGTATAACAATATACAAGTCTTGAAACAAATTTCCCAGCAGTAGTATCCTTGTATAGACTGAATAAAGGTTATTTTCTACAGGGAGGTATCTTATAAGAAAAAACAGTAGGGGAGGCCATAGAAGTGAGAGGATCCTATGGAGCTTTTTGTATTTAACAACAATCAATGGGTTTTATGGAAAATCATTGAGCAAAATGTGAGCTGCAAGCTCACTACCCCATACTGATGTTATTTATAACCTTAGTCTTAAACTGCAGGAAAAGTACACTTCCGTTCTATGGGGAATACATTAAAAGTATAAAGAGCAGATAAAAAGACAGAGCATTTCATGGATCACCAAGAACAAAATCCACTTAAATGAGCTTAGAGTTGGTTTCTTGGCTTTCGCTGATGGAGAAGGACTATAAGGCATTGCCCAAGAGGAAAAAGCTGTTACCTAAGTGTGTTTGTTATCTCATGCGTAAACATGGGATTACTGTAACACACATACATACATATACAGTGTTTGCTTCTAACTAGCACTGTCAAGATTGTATTATAATTTCTTAAGATTAGGGCAGATTTCTACTCCTGCTTTACATACATGGATTGTTTTTTTTTTTTCTTTTTTTTTAATAAACATTTAGGTGATAAAAGATGTATAGCTGCCAGTTTGCAAGACAGCAGGAAGGATAATTCTTTCCCTTCTGTGTTGCCTAGGTAAATCATCATTAACATCCTATATGTGAAGTGCTAACCACAGTAATACAGGTTTTAACTTAGCAGGGATGCAGCCATGAAATATTTGTTCAGTAACCCTATCTGTAGAAAATGGCACAGTATGAAGAGGGTCAGCTGGTGCTTATCCAGCACCAGCAGGGTCTCCAGCTTGTCTGCTGAATTAAGTCTCAACACCAGGAACATTGTTTCTCACTTGTTTAAAAAGAAGGGAAAAAAAAAAAGACTAAGGTTACTTCAGGGCTACACAAGAATAACATCTTATCTGCCAGATACCAACATCATTGGCTAGTTTAAATCCCAGAATAAATAATACATTCTAAAGACATAGACTCAAATCTGAGCATGCTCCTCACAATAAACTGCATAATTCTGAAGAACAAAGAGAGGAGAATTTATGATATAACTTGTTACCTGCAGATGGCAGACTGGCTATAGGCTGGGCCTTCGGTGGCGCTTAGGGCTTGGCCAACTTGAGTCTGTGTCAGGCCAAGGGACAGGCGCCGGATTTTAAAAGCTTTGGCAAATTCTCGGATTTCTTCCAGATTCACCCCGTCCACTTCTCCAGTGGCTGTTTGAGGATCTGTTGAAATATGTTTTGAATTGTGTCAGTCCTTCATGTCACATACTAGTGGGCTAGGCTTACACCATTTTTCATTGTCAAGATGTTCATGTTTGTTTTTTTTAATACTTCTCACTTTCTCTTCTTCCCCAAACAGAAACAAGCATTCCTTGCTAGGTGTGTTCAGATTGCTAAAATGCTAACTATGCAGCAGTGCTTCCAAGTGGTGGTGAAAAATGTTCAAAGACAAACTTCATTGCTGAACTCCTGAAAAACGGCCAACTGACCTCAGAGTGAGGGGGTGGCTGGGCTCCTCACTTTCATTTGTGCCTTGCAAAATCTACCCCCCTTTGACAAGTCATGTTCCCTCTGTCCCCTTCTCATTAAATACAGAAGAAAGACAGCTGTTAATATATCTTTTTGCAGTCTGTGGGAGTGCTAAACGTGCACAAACTGCTTATTTTTTAACTTGAAATCAAGACTTTCCACTTCATCTAAAATTAATGCCAAATAAGGAAATTCACAAACCTTCCTTCCCTTTTCTGCAACACCCAGCCCAAACCACCAGCCAAACATCCAAACTAACCCAGCAAAAGAACAAGCCCAAACAAAATATTCCTCCTTCATTTAAAAATCATCTTTTAAAATATGCCCTTGTGAGAAGCAGGCTTTCAGGCTTTTCTTTCGGCCTCCCATCAGGTTGATAATCAAGGAGCAGCATATTTGCAACATCAGCCATTAGGTTTTGGATGGTAATTTTTTACTTTTACATTAGCCCCTCAGAAGATAATGCTTCTGATGCTGTGAGAATAAATCTGTCCTTCCTCTCCATAGCAGTTTTACTGACACAGGAGCCTTTGTCCCTGAAAGGGCACATAATAAAGCATGTCTACCACAGGAAAGCTCCTTTGGTGCTGGATAACTCAGTCAATTTAGGACTTACCAAGGGAAATGACACNGGATGGTGGAAGATTTCAAAGTGTTGTGCAATCCTGCGTGTAGTGAAGTCATTCTCCTAGCGAGATATCTCTATTGTTCTTCACCTCGTTCCTCAGACTTCTTAGGTGAAAAGTTTGCAGCACAATAACCCATCAATTTCTGTAAATGCAAGCAGTTGTCCAAGGACAGTGCTAGACTACATTACTATTCTGAACCCTATATTACAGTGGCTCCTGCTAGTGCTGCTATAGCTAAGGGCATGTCAGCACTACAGTAACAAAGCTTTTATTTTCAGTGGTTTATAAACCTGATGTAAAATTCCCTTATGATGGAAATGTCCTATAAAAAATCTTTTAGTCCAATAATAGAGACAGAGGAAGAGGTTTTTCTGCTATATAAATTCAGCCTATATCAATTTGAAGCCTGAAAGACGCACAAGAAGCAATACGATTTTAAAAATACTCATCTATGTAACCATGGACCACACGAACTATGCATACAGGTAAACACACATACAGGCTGAACCTGGTTTTGACAACGCTCCACACTCCTGCTGTCAGTGCTCTGCTTGAACTCACCTGTACATACATCCATGCACTCAATCAGTATAAAGCTAGGATACATACTACTTGCTTATTAGTAGCGGGGGGCTATGACAGGGGCTACACAGGTTTGTAAAGTAATTATTGCCTTTGTGGATGTGAAATATTCCTGCTTATCCTATACACGGTCTACCTAGCATATCAGTTGTGATTTTCATAGACACAGAGTGGAGCTGGATGCTAATCAGCCCTTTGGTTCTCTGAAGAGCAACTGATATATGTACAAAATACCATAAACGATAACGGCCTCAAAGATACCCTTGAGTAAAGGGCACTAAAATGGTGACTTTCCTCACCTCTTTCCTTCCTTCATTTTAAGGCCTCTGACTAAGGCTATCAGGGACATGACAAAGTACAATTCATATGTTCCCAGAGAACTCTCAAGGCAGCAAACTCTACTGCTGCCACCTGTAACCCTCCTCCCCCCGCTAAACTCCTGTTAGGAATAAAAAGGGAGGTAAGAAAACTAAGGGGTTATATGCTTGCTCATGCTTATACAGAAATTCTGCCAAGTTCTGCTGAATTCCTCTGGTACGACACTTCAAAACTGAGTATCTTGGAAATTGAGTATCCTGCATGGGGGTCTTGGATGAGGGAACAATTAGGCTGAGCTCTCCTTAAAATGAGAAAAAAGCCCTATGATGCACTTCAGGAAAATGGGAGTAGATCCTTATATATGGTGTAGTATTTGCTGAGAAAAAGGCTTCATTCCTATATAGTATCTTTGGGAGGAGGAAAGTGCTAACAGAGGTGGGCAAAAACACTGAAGCCTTTTATCCCTGAACTCAAGGGAAAACAGTGTTTGTAGCAAATCAGAACCACTTCTACTTCAGGTGTGATTCAAAGCCCTTTGAAATCCATAGAAGTAGTCCCTTGATTTCTATCAGTTTCATATTACTCATACGGTACTATGAAGCCCTCTCTACTGACATCATCATATAATAGCACCAGTCTGTTTCACTCTATTGCCATTAAAATGCCATCAATACATAATCTTGGACTCTGTGGACTAATACATAAACATGCATAAATGTACACTAGATAATGGATTTGGTTTTAATGAGTTTTGAGCTCTCAGAACAGTTAAGTGTATAGTTTACTTCACATTTTAGGAAGAATAGTTGATTGAAGACTGTACATAAACTGGTGCTTTTCAAATTAAGTGGATATCCTAGAGAAGGCTACACAGTGCCAAGAGGAAAATAAAGAATACCAATCTCATTGAGTGGTTAGGATCTACACTAACAGTATTTAGAGTAAAGATTCCCAGGGTACATTATGGCTTCATACTCTATGGCTGTTGTGTCTATGAAACTAACGGGCACTGGACAAAGGTGAGAGTTGTCTGGGACCACTGTATGGGACATATGCATAGCAGAAGAACAAAAAGGAAGTCAGCTAAAATTCCCCCACATGTCCTGGTGAATGGTGAAGGTCGGTGAGCAGAGTGGAAGAAAAAAAATCCACAGGCTCTCCTGAACTGAAAACCATTTTTTCCTGCTGAAAGGAATACTACTTCCACTTTTGAATTCTTTTGAAAATCTCACGAGTTTGTTAGTGCATGCAAATTCTTTGCGATTTTAATAATGACAGGAAAGAGTTCCTACAGAGAGTCAGTGCACCTAGAATGAGAAAGCAAATTTCTGTTGTGCAGAGTTCTACCACAGGAGGGATTACAGGGGATGATTTACTTAGTCAGACAGGAGGAGAAAGAGCTGGTAGAGGAAGTCCAACAGAATGTAAACTGGATGAGAGAGGCAGGACAAGACACTGTTAATGGGAAATGGACTGGAGCTCATGGGAAGGAGAAGAAAAATTTGTTTGTGGGAGGCATTTTCATTTTATAGTAACAGATGACAGTAAAATGAATTTGGAAGGAAGAAAGGAATGTCATGGAGATAAAGTCTCAGA
This sequence comes from Chauna torquata, assembly GCA_013399475.1. NCBI lineage: Eukaryota > Metazoa > Chordata > Aves > Anseriformes > Anhimidae > Chauna > Chauna torquata. Next base: position 5,364 of record VXAL01017705.1, on the reverse strand, counting down.
GCATGAGGGAAGAACAGTAGTTTCCACAGAGAACATATGGTAGAAAAGGTAAAGAAATGAGAAGAGGTATGCATCTAAGAAGAGGAAAATGAAATGTAAAAAAGGAGGAATGACAATGTAGAATTGAATGAAGAGAAAACAAAGACAGGAAAAGAGAACAGAGAAAGGATGAGACAATATGAAGAAATCACACAAAAGGGACACATGAAGAGTGGAGATGAATCTTGAAGTCCTTACTTCTTTTAAAGCGTCCTTTCTCTGGAAACATAATTGTTTGTATTAAGAACTAGCATTTGTTGCTGGTGAGGGATGATGGGATGAGGATGAGACAACAGGGGGAAGCTATGAAGAATGCAACAGTCCAGGGAAAAAAAGGACAAGAAAATTAAAAAAAAAAAAGGATAAAAAAATATTACAGGGCATCACAGGAGGAATAAATTATAAAATAAATGAAGGGAAGTAGTAAGAGATTAAGGAAATGCTCTTTTTTAAAAATTAGGATACACGTTAAAGAAAAAATACAAAATCATAAAGAAAATATGACTAGAATGAAAAGTGAAAGGAATAAAAACAAAGAACATGGAACACTAAAGTTATTAAAGCCCAATCCTGACCCCTTTACCATGGTATTTTGGTAATTTCAGTCATGTGACATGACCTCTTGTAGAGAGAGTTACTCTCTATCAGTAAGTGTGCAGAATCTTGCCTCAAGCAATTATTTAACTACCGAAGATGCTCTAAGCAAGCCAATTAATAGAACAAGGTATGTGAATTTGTCTGTTTTTATGTGAACTTTACTACATTTGGCAACAGTTTCTGGAATATGGTGAATCTCTACTGAGGTACTTGACACTGGAAGGCCGAACTGCCGCTTTGGAATGAATGAGAGAGAGAAAACAACAATATTCCTGCCTCACAAGTGGTAAAACAATCAAAGAGCTGTTCATGAGGCCACAAGCTGTTTCCTGCTACCCATGTGCCTATGGATTTATTTCAGGACCACTGACCCATTGCAGGCCTCATCCCACTAAAAGACTTTGGATGGACTTCAGCAGACACTAGGTTTCAATAGTAGGCCTGTTAAACAAATCCCTGCTGGCCAGTGTGGGAGCTGGGATGCTAAGAAGGCTCTGTCCAATTATAGGCCATACGCTTGGCATAGAGGCACTCCTACACTTGAGGGATCTGCACCCAGAAACTGAGTGGATTCTGCAAAGCTGCAAAACAGGGAGGCACCTTCTGTCCATTTGTTTCCCTGTGTGCAGGCACATTTGTATGCAAATGGGTTTTTATACACATAAAGCAATTTTCAAACTCATGAAGATCAATTAAGACTGTTTATCTAAAAAGGTGCTATTATCAAATACAACAAAAAGATGTAAAGAAACATCCTGCTTGCATTTTCATGTTTCGCTACAGAGGTGGTTTGATCTTTCCCTATTTTCTTCTTTCTTGTAGGCTCTTTTCACATTACTAGAAACCGGCGGGTAGCTCTCTTGTGCCCTGGAACATTGGCACTTACATGCCCCCTCAAGCAGGCTTATGCAAGCAGTGTCAACTTCAGTTTGTGGCTGGCTAGATGCTATCAAGAATATACTGGACAAGTATCAAGGACTATTGTTTTGCTTCTGACCATATGAAAACTCTATGTAAATGGCAGAAATGAATTGATCTTTCCCTCACATTATGCACTCTTTTGGTCTGGAATAGCTAGGGACTGGATGAAGCCTGAAAAATAAATTTAGATCAGTGCCAGAACTTTTTTATTCCTGTGTAATTATCGTCACGTTTTTTATACAGGAGATCCCTATAAATAGCCTGTCCCTTTGGAATGCTCTTAAGATCTGAGTCTCAGTGAATTAATTCCCAAGCACAACACATCTGTCAGTCTAATTGTATGAAAAGTATTTTCTATACCCTGAGTTCCCCACTTGTTGATTTAATTGAGCTGTTCTTCAGTTTTGAGCAAGGGAGAAGCACTTCAACTATCTTCTCTGCACTATTCATTGTTACTGGCAGGGTATGGACTATAGCTAAGTTTGCCTGGCATATGCCATTAGAAGACAAATTTCAGCTCAACCATTTCTGAGAATGAGGTTAATATAACTCGTTCTGCCCAGGATAAGAAAAAAAAAATTGTAATAACCTCTGTTGTTTCAAAAGCTCCAGTTTCCCTACCATTTGAAGCTCAGCCTTGACAGTTGTCAGGAAGATAACTTTTATGTCAGTGATATACTTCTTGCCATCCCAAGTGAAAATCTGTCTCAAACAAGTCCAGCCAGGAGAGCCTCCAAAGTTCCTATTTCCTCACTAGAGATCCGTTAGAGCTCTGTGTGGAATTTTCTTTAAGGTTTTCTGTGTACTGAGGATGCTTGAGCCTAGGACTGCAGGAGATGGAGAAGAACCCGTCCTGCTATGGTTGTGGCTCTGGCCTGCTTTGGGCCACGATGGCAGTAAAGACAGGGAAACTGACTTGCCTCTCTTCCTGGTGACCATTTTCGACATTCTTCCAATGGCTTTCAGGGAGGGTGGGAGTGGATTTCAATGCAGTGGGGACAAAAATTAACCCTGAATCTGAAGAAAAAGAAATGATGGAAGGAAAAAAAAAAAAAGAAAAAAGAAGACTACTAAAGAGCAGGGATTTGAGTTTGGAGCGGAGGGAGAGGGGATCTGACTGTGCAGAGAAAGAAAGTAGTACTCACTAGGGTAGAGGAAAGAAAATAGGGGAAAAAAGAGGCAGCATTAGTGATAAAGCAAGGCAGAAGAGGACAGTGATTACTTGATAAAAATGTTGGTAAAAGGGACACAGAGATGGTCCGAGGACAGAGACTAACTGGGAGCTGAAGGAGGAATGAAGTGAGAAGAGAAATTGAGGGATGATTGACTGTGGGGAAAAAACAGCAGAGAGAAGGCAGAGGAAAGAGGAACAGAAGTACTGAGGCCCAGAGAATGCAGATTGTGTGGAGAGTGGCGTGAGGAAGTCATGAGACTGGAACAGAACAAGTTTTAAAGGAGTCAAGCCTGAGAGGAACAAGTGAAAAAAAGTCTATCTCCCCCTCTCCCCCAAACTGATATTCCTATGCCTTGTATGCCTCTGCCCTCAGCCAAACCCATGAGCACAGCATGCGTCTTATGCCTTTTAGAGCAGGACACACAAGACGATGACACAACCTATCAGCTTCTTCATCCATTCGACCAACAGAAGATCTCATATTTCCAGCTAGGAATATAATTATTATCTCACCATACAACTGACTTACATTACTATTCTGCTTTTGTAACAACCTTGAAATGTATCCAAGCAAAAAAGAAAGCTAAAAGAACATCCTTAGAGTTGCACAAACTAAGAAATTACAAAATGCTGGGGCAACAGTAGCCCACGACACTGGTCTGAGCACTGGACCGTTTTTTTTCCACAGACTCCTGCCTCGTCCAGTGTACAAGATGAATTGTGCTTCATTACGGAGGAACTGATTGATGCATTGCCTTTTTACTTGTTCAGTGTGTGGCCCTAGACCTCTGCTAAAGCTCTTCACTAAAGACATAGTTATTCATTTCCTCTTGAGCTTTTCTATTTTTTGAAATCTTAATTTATTTTCTTCTGTTTCTATAAGATGAGGGTCTTCCCCTTCTCATTCGCAGACAAGCGGACAGATATTAAGGCAAAGGCGTTTTTGGCTACCTATATGAGGTCAAGTAGAAGATGATTTTTTGGACTGTGGCTTTAAATGGTGCTTTATACAGTTCCACAGTGAAAGTGCACTTTGAATTGTAACTGTGAGTACCAGGTTCTTCTGTAAATTAAAGTCAGGAATCTCAAGCTGGATATTGAAGGAACACTTGTGAAAAATCTGTTGTAAGTGACTCGTCTGCCATTATAATTATGTGGCAGACAGAGCTGCAGCTTCTCAGCCCTCTACTGCCAGAAGCAAGACCATCCTTCACCCTTTTACAAGGCCCTACCTCAAATGTTACACAAATTGGGGAACAGCTTAGTGAACCAGGTAGGGAACAAACCCTGGGCTCCCATACTATGTGATGCATCCCTTGAACAATGATGCACAGAATGAAGGATGAGAAAAGTGTAGTGATTCTTTGATTTTAATCACAACATATTTGGTTATTACAAAATGCACGTTATAAGAGGAGTTAGATACAGTTGGGCAAAGTACTCTTTT
>VXAL01017703.1:0-67644 GCA_013399475.1 Chauna torquata | reverse complement strand
CTTGACCCACAGATTTCAGCAGAAGTTCCCAGGTCCTGCGTTTAGTCCACGGCGCGTGTTAATGTGTGTCAAGACATCCAGAACGTCACAGCATGTCTCCAACTGTGCAAAGGTCCGAGTCACTAATTTAGTGCAAAGGCAGTTCAGGTTCTTTTTTATTTATTTTTTTTTTGTTAAAAAAAATAGCCATCCTTTATTTTCCCCAAAAGGAGGCACAGAAACCCAATACCAGTCCGCCTGTTGAGTGCATCAGTTGTCCATAAGCTAAAGCAATATGTAAACATACAAGGTAGCAGAACTACTACCCAGCAACAGTTTGATCGAGGCCTGTTAGGGCAGGAGGCTGGTAGTCTGGCAGCATTTTCTTGTTTCATTACTTTCTCTCTCTCTTTTTATTTATTTTTATTTAATTTTTGTGGTTTTTTTGTGTTTTTTTGTGTGGTTTTTTTTTGTGGTGGTTTTTTTTTTTTTTTGCTGCAGGGCCTTGGAAAAGTCAGTAACCAGTAAACAGCTCATACCGACGCGATGACAATCATAAGGTGAGGAGAGATGTTCGAGATGCTGGCAAGGAGGTCTGGGGCTAGGCGGGACAGGTGGCTTTCCGAGAATTCGCAGGGTGGGAAGATCTGCAGAACGTAGGCAGGCTGCACGGGGAAAGAAGAAATGCAGGTGAGAGACAAACCGGGGAACCTGCCCGCTCGGCTGCGTCGCAGCACGACCCCAGCGCTGGCAGGAGAGAGCGGGGCAAAGCAGAAATTCAGCAAAAGGCTTGCAAAAAGGCAACCTCCGCTCTCCCCCTCTGCTGAAAATCTTTGCACGGATTTTAAAGGGTTTGTTCGCATGATTGTATCAAAGTGAGCGAGCGACAGAGCGAGGACTGAGAATCCACTCCCTCTCATGTTTTGAAAAGAGGGAAGTTACAGCTTACGTAAGCACCCACATACCAGCTGTGCTGGCCTAAAATGCTTTAGAATGGGACACTCGGATGACTTTTGGTGCTCTGAAAGCACCATAAAACAGCGCACTTCTAAAAAAAAAAAGAAGCTGTTCAGCAAGGCAGGTGTGGTTCCCAAGGCAGGGAATTTCTCCACTACGGGGCCTGATTTCTGGCCTGATTTCACGGCAAAACACAGAAAATTCCCATTTATTACCATTTCAAGCAGTATCTTCCAGTGGTTGTTCTGAGCACTGACCGCCCAGTCTGAGGGGCTGTTTACCAGACTTTTAACAGATTTAAATTGATTCACCGAAGCAACACATCTGAATAAACGCTCCAAATTACCAAACCCAAACGTTTTGTCGTTACGCAGTGAAGAGCAAGAAAACACCAGGTGTTCTGCAAAAATCAGGATATTTACGCAAGGAAGAAACGAGGGCTATACTTTCAACTCAGAAAAAGAGCTGGAAAATGGTTTTGTTTTCTTTTCAGCCAAAGATGTATGGCTGTGAAGAACGAAAACATGGTTTGGGGTTTTTTTTGGTGTTGTATTCAGTAATTACATGGGTGTGCTGCACTGCATTTTGACCAGTGATGTAACAAGCCAGCACGGTAAACGTGGAGGGTTTGTTTCAACGATAAAACAAGGCACCGTAACTACAATCTCAAGTAAAGACCCGGGGGCGGAAGGCCGTAGGTCCCACTGGCTACGCACAACTTCCATTTATCTACAAAGCCTCACTGCTTCCCTTGCCAATACCTGATTAGAGCCAGGGTTGGGAACGTTGATGATTCCTGCAGCTTGTTTAGCCTGCAGGTAGCTGATGAACGCAGCCTTAAGTGACTCAGTCTGATTCACTACATCTTCCTGGTCTCGTCCACAAGGCAAGGCCAGTAACAGGCAGTAATCGCTCTCCACCTGGAAAGAAAATACAGCAATTAAGTCAGATGTTTGCTTGGAACAGGCCCGTTCCTGACATACATTCATTATCTGTAAGCCCTTGGTGGAAAATCCCCTCTTTGAACTCCTTCGAAGTTAGCACGGGTGTTACAAAAGACGTGCTGGGGGCTCGGCCAGCCTAGGAGACGACGACAAATGGGACTGAAAACTACTCGTCTCCACGGCCGCCTAGCTCCCAGCTTCCACGCTGCTCCCACTTGTCACAGCCCTCAGAGTTTGTCCCAGGGCCGAAGGCCGGGTGACTTCAAAGGTACAGCTTCCCAACCCTTTTCTCTCACCTGACTGCAGAGCAATGCCCATTTCTCATGACTCGCAATCTGCGTTACGCACGGGGCCAAAGGAATTACGCGGCTATTACCAGAATCCCAAAGCAACGCGAACCAAACAACGAGAACGAAGCGAGGGGAGGTTTGAGGGAGAAGCGGTGGCTTTCGTTACGCAGCCGACGAGACGAGACCCACTTTCTGCAGGCGGATACCGGCTCTCCCCGCGCAGGCAGCCTCACCGCACCCCACCACCCTTCCGTACCATCATCCTGCGCGCGACGCCCTCCAGCTGCGAAGCCTCGAGTCGCATGCGCTGGGCGATCCTCAGCGGAGGCCCTCCTTCTGGCGCGGGCAGGGAGCGGTGTGCCAACACGTTGTTACCAGAGACGAAGTGGAGCTGAACGGCAGCCGTGTCGTTTTTTAGTGCCAAAAGGCCCTGCCACACAATTGGGTATTTCTGCAAGGAGAGGGAGAAGAAATCTTAACACGAACGAACAAAAGGAACTTACAAGAAGCGCTTTCCTCTGCTCAAGAGGGATCTTAATTGTGACGGAAGTCCCATCTGAGCTGCTCGTTTGCCTCCAATACTTTCACAGGCAATTAAGACACCACTGCTTTGTTCTAAGCACTTGGCGCTGATGTAACATCTTATCGCCCTTCGTACACGCTGGTCCGGGCTTGGGTTAGGTCCTGCTAAAGTCAGTAGCTCAGTCCTTTTACTTCCAGCTGGCTACGATGCCTGGGTGGCTCCCTTCATCGTAACATCAGAGCACTTCCCAATCTTTCAGAAGCGATGTCAGCCTCCCACACAGCGCGAAGCAGAGCAGGGCTGTTACCAAACGTTATTTTCTCTTTTACAAATGGAGAATTGAGAAACGGCAGCACCAGGAGAGTTGCTCAAGGTTACATGGGGAATATTTGGTGCTGAACACGACTCTCGGTTCCTGGTCAGCGCTCTCAGACATGCCTGTTCCTCAGCCATCTCCCTCCTCTCTGTCTTCCTCAGCTTCTAGGCTTTGGGAGGATGTGTTTTTCTTTTTCTTTAAATACAATACACCACCACTGTTTCCTGCCTGTGAAGAAAACCTCCCCAGGAGCAGCTGACTGTAAAAATGATGCAGCACTGCCTGCCCGAGCCTGCAGGCTGTTTGAAACCAGAATGAGAGAAGCACGGGCTGCTCTCAATCCCTTCACCGCGACGTTAACAGAGCATTGAGGCTCTAGTAAGTGCCATGTAAATGTGAACACGGCAAAGAATTCAGCAGGGACAGGAGGCAGACGATCACGATCTCCACATCTGAAGCATCTGATGCAAGAGATGTTAGATTTTGGCACCACACATGACAGGAGCTAGGCAGAACCTCACTGATTATTTCTCTCCTGACATCGAGCGAGGAGCACAAGGCTCCTTGGCCAGAAGACGACGATGGAGCGATACTTACCGTTAGAAGCTGAACCATATCCACAGGTCTCTGCGAAACAGGGTGAGGAGACGGATCCTGTTTCAGAGCGGACTGGGGCTCAGGGCGGTTGAGGGACAGCCCTGGCGGGGCCCCTGGGCCTGACGTCGTCGGGATAAACAGCGATTGCTTGGGAACTGCCTGAGGTTGGTGCGGTGACGGAAGCTCCTGTTTCATCGAAATGGCAACAGGCGAAGGGTAGGAGGTCTGGCCTGTGTCCGCTTGTGCCCTCTGAAGGTGGACGTGAGGGTCTATCTGTGCTGCATGCCTATTTACAGTGGGGTGGTGACTCTGTTCAGGCCCCGCTGCCGGCGGGCCCTTGGGATCCTGGGAGATCTGTGGAGTCTTGCTGCGTCCAGGCTGGCTGGGGTGCGAGTGCTCACCCTCCGGGAGACCCTGGGAAGCAGGCGGCGGGGGACAAAGGAAACGTTTTAGGCCACGGGCATAGCAGAGCTTGTCGGTTCATCGATAAAGCTGCCAGGACACCATCAGATTGCGGGCGGCGTAATCTGAGCGCGTCTCCACGCTGCCGCTCACACCCGCCCTGCTGCAGCGGTGCCTGGACCAGCCTTCCCCTCCCAGGGCCACACCAGCAGCCCCTGCACCCAAGAGCTGGAACCGCATCCCAAAGACCCTGCTCCACTGCCCCGACGCGCGGGGCCATCCTCGACCAGGCCATCCATCCCAGGAAGCTTGTCTGACCCACGCGCCATCTTGATGCTGCCAATTCTCCCCCCAACACCTCTTCCTCTAGAAACCCACAGCCAGGCTTCACACCTTCTGTTTCGAATCCTAGGATGGTTAATAAAACGGGATTCTTTAGTTTCCGTTAATGCTAAGCAGTGTTCAACCCCTATTTCCAAAACAAAAACAGCTCCTCTAGTGCTTTTGGACACAAAGTTAAATTGAGCTGGGAGACTGTAACCACTGAGAGCTCAACTCAGCTCCCACGATCACAGAGAACTGCACCAGGGCTGTCATTAGCTCAAAACATTTGTGGTTTCAGGTAGAAGGAGAAGGAACAGCCTCATTTCTCACCTGAGACGGGGTCATGCTCCGGGAAGGCAGCCCGATCGGCGACGCGCCCGGGAACTGCGGATGCCCGAGCTGCGCTGCTGTGTGGTAATTCCTCATGTCGCCGTACACAGACCGGTAGTCGTGAAAGGAGCTGCCCGTGGGGTGCATGATCTGTACGCCGTGAGGTACCACCACCGGCTGCGTCAGCGGCAGGCCAGGAAGCTGGCTGCTGGAAGGGACGCTGAGGAGCCGGGGCTCGCTGTGAGGAGAGTGAGCCATCTTGCCTTCGGAGGATTTTGGCGTCTCTTTTCCAGGCTGCGGGGTCTTGCTGACGGGGGGCGTCTTCACGGCCCCTTCGGGTGTTCGGGATTGTCTGCTTTCCGAGTGGTGCTCGCCCACCGCGGCCATGTGGGGGTGCATGATCATCCGCACGTCCCGGGGGACGTTGTACTGGTCCAGCCTGATGCTCGTGGGGTGCATGCGGTAATCCGGCTGCATCACCAGCACGTCGGGCTGGACGGGGGCCGGCCCCCTGCACACCGTGGTGTGGTGGTAGTGCATCTCCTCCTCGGGGGGATGCTGAGAAGACAGAGGGGGCATGACTATGTCTCTTATCGGCGCTGGCTGGGGCGTGCTGGATCGCTGAGGTTTAATTTCTATCTGAGGTTGCAGAGCGGCTCTGGGGGAGTGGAGCGCTTCTGGGCGTATGCCGTAAGGAATACTGGAGAGAGGAGGGGTGTTCATTCTCACCTCTCCTTGGGACAGGTGGCCCAGGGATACAGTCTGTGTGACGCTGTGCGGGGGCATGATGACAGATTGCTCTGGGTGCATGCTGGATATGTACTGAGGCACAGGGATTCCCGGTGCCAGCATGACCGGGGTGCTGCTGGACAAAGCCGGTGACGACGTACTGCCAGGATGACAAGCCCGTGGGAACGGCGACGGCGAGTGCCCGCTCGTACGCGGCGAGTGCGGCTCCTGTTTGGCGACCCCCAAGTGCGAAATAGCCCGGTCGGTTGGGGTGCTGGGTCCCGAGCTGACGTGGTTTGCTTCCGCGTGTATCTTCCCAGAGAGGGAAGGGTGGTGAGGACTGACTCCAGGACTCAGGCTGGAGGGCTGCAGAGTCTTGGTCTCCACTTTCAGAGCAGCCGGATCAGGCAGTTTTTTGTTCACAACCATCTGGTTGTGAACCAGCACGGGGGGAGTGTTTACAGTCTGCGTGAGGACCTTGCCAGGCTGCGAGGCTGGAGGCTGGACGGAAAGGTGGGCCGAGTCGGATTTCTCCAACGTAGTGCGCTCTTGTTTGACAGAGGAGATCACAGGCGACGTATTGTAAGGTTGCGTTCCTAGTACCAAAGAAGAATGGGTGGAAACAGTCCCATAGCCCGTGGAGGTCTGAGAGCCTTTCGGCGCCGGCTGAGATGGTGTAATAGGTTCCTGTTTAATCTGAGACTTGGACACAGACTGCTGAAACTCTATGTCGACAGCACTGGCTGGGGGAATCTGACTGATCTTCGCACTAATTCGCTGAGGGCCTTCCGTCTTCTGTCCCGAGTAACTCAGAAGCACGACACCTTCTGACGTGTTTACCCGCAGTCCCGGGCTGGACCCAGTCTCCACAGGCCGATCCTCAATGATAGACATCGATCCCGGATGAAACCTGCTGTTGTCATTTGTACTTGACCTCTGCTTAAATTTTGGCGAGGGGGCGTTAACAAGACACGTCTGGGTCTGGGGAGCTTGCTTCACCAAGGTGATCCTCGGAGCCTCCTCTAGATCAACGCTGTGGGGCATTCTGCTTATAACAGAAGTGGCTTTGGGAGCAATCACAGTACTTATCTTCTCCTTCTCGCTGAACACCGGGGCTTCGGCCACCGGTGGGTCCAAAGCATTAGGGACAGGAACTGCCGGCTTCTCCTCCGAAACTGGCTTTATGGCCTCTACAGCAGGGTGGAGAGGTGCCTCCTCCAAGCGAGGCGCGCTCACCGGCTCAGCGTGCGTTGTCGTCACAAGCGTGGAGGTTATGCTCGTTGCTGAGACATACTTGGGCTCCATAAGTATCTTCCTCAAAGTGCTCGAATTCGTATCGATATCCGAGGCCTTCGTGTCAGGGGGGAGAGCGGGTGGTGGTGTGGAACGGGCACGGGGCTCCTCGTGCCTTACAATCCACTCCGGCACCTTGGCAGTGCCGGAGTGAAGGGGGACGATTGCCGCGGGCACCGGGGTGGGCAGCTTGGCCACCGCTGCTGAAGGAACAGTGGGGACGGCTGCATTCGGGGCGCTCGGCGGCGTGATGGGTGCGTTCTCGATGGGCGACCGTATCTTGAACCCGCTCTGACTCCCCTCGTCGACAGGGGCCGGTGGGGCAGCCAGGTCCAGAGGAGCCGGCGCGGGCGCTCTGGGAGAGGTGCTGCTCTCAGCGACAGCTTCGGGCACAGCGACGGCGACATCCGTGGCTGCAGCCTTGCTGGCGTCAGAAGCATTTGGCTCCACGGACGCCTGAGCAGCAGTTTTAGGTTGCTTTTCCTCCTTCAAGGCTTCTTCGGGTTTTGCCTTTACTTCGCTGGCAGGGGGAGACTTGCTCTGCACCCTCTCTGGCTCATACGCGTTGACTTCAGCGGCGTCACCCTTTCTGCCCGTGCTCCTTTTGCGTCTCTGCCGCGTGGTCTTCTGACGGCCCTTTTCCTTCCGAGCAACTTCAGCCTCCTGTAGGGTCTCGGCCTCCTGCGCAGAGTTCGACGATTCGCTGAAGCTGACTTCCGTGTCCTTGCTCTCTGCCTCCACCGCCAGTGGGGCAGAGCTGGGAACCGGCTGCACTGGGGGCTCGACAGCAGCTTCTGTTTCTAGGATGTTGTTCACTGCCTGATCGGTCTCAGGCTCCATTTCCTCCCGAGGTGACGGTAACACCAACGGCTCGGCTGGGATTTCTGCTTCCGATTCAGCGGGATAGGTTGGGGGTGCAGGAAAGCTTTCCGTCTCCCCAGAAATATCATTGATGATGGAGCCGATAGCTGCTGCCAGCTCTGTTTCACTAGCCTGATGGGCGGGTTTATCTCCTTCCTCTTCCTGACGAACTTCAGACACATCTGCCGTCGGCTCTTTGTAAGCAGTAATTGACGGAGGAGTTTCAGTGAGTTTTGCAATATTCTCCACAGCCTGCTCGAGCTCAATCTGTTTTGCTAATTGCGCAGCTTCAGGGGATTGTTTTGGCTCCCGCATCACCTCTTTTTCTGCTTCTTGGAATGAATCTTCTACCTCGTTCTTAGCAAAATGGGGTGGCAAGATATCCTCTTTTTGTGGGCTTTTGATTTTTGCCGGCGACACCGCCAATGGCTCTGCCTCTTCCTCAGCTGGCCGCAAGGCGCCCTTGACTTCATCAACGTTGAGGCGTATTTCTACATTTTTGAGACACACGGATGCTTTATCTACAACTGTTTTGGTATTTTTATACCTTCCCCTTTTGGATTTTGTAACCTTTTCTGGCACTGGCTTCTTCTCAATGATCTCAACCGTGGGGATTTCTAGCTGGTTTTTCTCTGCATCCAGTTCTTTCCTATCACGTTTCTGTTCACTTGCTGCCAGTTCTTTCTCAGTTGCTTTTGCTTTATTGCTGTTGTCACTAACGCTCGACTCCTGACCATTTCTTTCAGCAGCATCTTCAGATTCAGCCAAGGTATCGGCTTTCGGTTCATTCTTCCCTTTCTTCCCCTGCTGGCTGGTAGCAGCTGATGAGTGACTGTGTGTCAGCTTCTGGGACCTAGGAGACCTCCATCCCTCCACAGGCTTAGGAGCTTCCACAGCTTCTTTAGTTTCAGTCTCCTCCGCCTCTTGTTGTACCGGTTCTGTCTTTATTGGAGAGATGTCCTCCTCTGGCTTACGGCGGGTTTTGGGGGGTCTTCCTCTTCTCGGCGTCGTAGGAACGGTTGTCACCGTTTCCTGCGGTTCCTTTTCCCCTCTCTTCCTGGTGGATCTAGTGACCTCCACGGAGTCCTTCACCGGCGACGGGCCTTCATTGTCTCCTGTGGTAGCATAGACTGACCGTACGTTTCTGCGCCTAGTTCGGCCTATGGGCAAGCTTGGCTCCACGTTTTCTGGCTCTGCAGCAGAACTAGGGGATTTAGCAGCATTCCTTGAAACTTTCTCTGCTTCCACTTTCAATTCAGAAAGTTTCTGCGTTTCCCCACGAGGAGAGCTCGACCTTTTGAGTTTTTCACGGTCAATTCTTTCGCTCTTCCTCGTGACGGGCTTTTCTGTGACACTAGCTGCAGCTGCCTGCACAGGGGTCTTGGAGCGTTTACTCTTGTAAGACTTCTTATCTTTTACAACAACTGGAGGTTCAACTTCCATATCATTGTCAGAAACAGGAGGAAGCACCTCGGTGGCCGCCTCCACCTTTTGACTTGCGCTAGCATCGGCACTGGCAGAAGGCGGAGGATTTTCTTCCTTAGGTTCGGCAGCCTCATCGGACTTCTGAACTAGCTTAGGTGCAGGTGGAATGGACTGGGCACCTTCGGGTTCTGGATCTACAGTGATGTCAGCATGGGAAAACGAAGCTCCAGGAGTAGGAGGCTTGGTATCCAAGTATGAAGGATGCTCTGTTGCTACAGTGTCTTCCTCTGGTGTCAGAGTTGTAGGAACAACTTCTTTACTGGCTTCGATGACTGGAGGGGGTTCAGTTTGCTCAGGTGGTTCAACTTTGACAGGAGCAGCAAGGTCAGGAAAAGGTTTTTGCTCCTCTGCTGTAGAAGCAGGCTCAGATGGTTTTTCTTCTTTTACAGAAGCTGTTTCCACTGCTATTTTTTCATTCGCTACCTTCTCAGAAGCAACTGGTGCTGGTTCCTGCGGCAGGGCAGCGACTGAGGAGGGACCAACTACTGAGGAAGTTTTATGTTCCGGTTCTTTACAATCAGGAACTGTTTCTGGTGTTTTGGGCCGATTCTCTTTATCTTCCTGTTTTTCCACTTCTTTTGGTTTCTGATCTTTCTCCTTTTCTTTTTGCTGCATTCGTGTTAGTTCAATAAATCTACTGTGGAAAAGAACTACCGGTTCTTGCACCAAATCAGCTGCGCTGTTAGTCCCATCGGAGGAAGACTGTCTCCCATACAATCTACCAGAAATGAAGTCAAGATCATCGTCTTTTCTCTCTAAATGCTGCAGGCGCTTAGAGTCCTGTTCAAAGATTGAACTATGCAGAAAACGAGAAGCAAACAGTTCCTGTCTCTCTTGTTCTTCTTCTTTATGATCTTCTTTCTTATCATCCAGTTTTCCACCTTCTGAATCAGTCCTGATTTTTTTCTTTTTCATATACCAAGATGGAATAGGTCTCGGAGCCGAGTCGACTTTCTCTTTGTCTTTATTATTTCTGAAACTAGCAAATCTTGAGTCCCAATCTAGAAAGGACCAGTTTTCTTCTCTGGAGGAAGACAGGGATTTAGCTCTTTCAAGCAAGGCCTTTGTGTCTGGTGTGATTGTCTTGTCCAATGCGAAAGAGTAAAATTTGTTTCTTTCTAAAGAACTTGACAGCCTTTCCTCTCTTTCACGTAACTTCTCTTCTCTGTCCCTTAATAAAAAAGATAACCTGGAACTTTCTAACAAAGATGAGGCTTTTGGAGAATGGGGCTTGTTTTCACTGTCATCGTCCGAATCTGAAGGCACCTCCCCTGGTTCCAGGTCTCGTACAGACCGCTTGCGTATGCTATCTCTTTTGACAATGCTGCTCGGAAAGCTAATATCAACTCTACCAGGCTCCTGCTTCACTTGTGTTTCCCATCTACTTGAATCATCTTCAGAACTCAAGACGGAAAGTTTTATTTTAGCCATTTCTGCCATCTGCTCCCTTCTGCTGGAATCGTAAGGATTAAATTTCAGAGAATCCTCCCTCACAGTCATATTGGAGTATGAAAGACCCTTTTCTTCTATTTTAGGTGACTCTTTGGTTTCCTTTAATGGCATTAGCCTCGGAGAATCTAGCGTATCATCATCTTCGTGGAAAGGGAATTGTCTGATGCTAGGTGAACAAGATGTCCTCTCCGAGTCTTCACTCACCTGACGAGAACTTCTGTAATTTCTTTCTCTTTTAGTGCTAATCTCAAAGTCAAATTGGTCAGTCTTTTTCCTTTTACTTGGTGGAGAGTCATCGGTGACATCCTGTGGAGGTTTTCCCACCTCATGGACCAAGCTCCGTCTTTCATACTCATCTACATCTTTCTTTGGACTGCCGAACTTCTCAGATTTCGCTATCTCCATTTCCAGCTGCTGTTTTAACCTGCGACTTTGCTCCATTTGTTTCCTGTAACTTTGTGTGTGGTCGATGTCAATGCCAATTTTCTCCTCTGTATCAGTTGACTGAGGTTTCTCTTGGCCAAGCTTATGGTCAGGTGTGTCTTCAGGAAGACCTGAGTAATTCTTCCTTGCGTCCTCTCTCTCTGTTCCTTGGTCATCTAGTAGCTGTGCTTGTTTATGCTGGGGTTTTACCGGATTCGATTTTTTAGAAGGGAGTTCTTGAACTTCCACCGGTTCTTCAGCTGCCTCAGTTAGCCTCGCCTGCAGATCTAGAGTGGGACGCATGCCAATCCCACCAACATTAAGAGTCTCCTGAATTTCTTTGGGACTAGTAACAGGCATAAGTCTTTCCAGTTTCAGTTTTTTAGATTCCCTTTTAAGCATCTCCTTCCTCAGGGGTTTTCTCTCCAATTCTCCTTCCCTTAACATCATAGCTTCTCTAGATGAAGCTGTTGCATCAAGTTGCTTTTTCAAAGCCACGCGTGCATCTTCCTCGTCTTGGCTGCTTCTTTTTGTTTCCAGTTTTTGCCTGTCAGGCTTCAGATTTGCATCGGCAAAACGTCTTTTACGAGCCTCCAGCTTGTCTAAATCTACCGCATTTGCCCCCTCAGAAGTTTGCTCTGTCTTCAAGTGCTTTTTGGGTTTCAGTTTTCCCTCCTTATCAACCACTTCTACGTGACTGGCAAGGGCCTTCTCTTTTTGTGCCTTGGTTCTGACAGGTTCCAGTTTAGACTGATCAGACTTTGTTTGCTCAGCTTGAGATGTCTGTGTTTTCTGCTCAAGAAGTGGGGACTTCATAGTGTCATTATCAAGCTTTGCTCTCAGTTTCTCCAAAGCAGGCTGATCAATAACCTTCCCTTCCTTTTCTTTTACTCGGGTCAACACTACACAGGGCATTAGTTCTAGGCGGTTTTTAGCTGTCCCTTCTTTGTCACCTCTCTCTTTACTTTGTTTACTATTGCCCTTTAATTTTTCAGGGCTGGGCTCTCTCTCATTCTCTTGATCTGTTTCAGAAGACTGAGAGCTGGGCGAATGGATTTTTGCTTTTCGTTTTTGCTTATCAGTTTTCTCCTTTTCTAGTTTTTCTGGCTTTTCCTTTCTCACCAAGCGTTTGTCTTTGTCAACCCTCTCCTGGTCGAAAGCTCGCTCTTTCTCTGTTTTTTCGTTTTTTGCATAACGTTCTACGCGGGCTTTGTCAAGCTTGTCATATCGTGGAGGAGACAGAGAGCTGCAGCTTCCACTGCGATCTGATGACCTGCTGTAGATCCTCCTCTCTGAATCGCTCTGCAGCCTTTCTGATTGTGAGGGAGATGCTCCAGGACTCTGCGGACGCCTGGAGTGCGTTGGACTTTGGCTACGTTCAATCGGTCTCCTCTCGTGATCTCTGTCGCGATCGGATTCAAACCGTTCCCTCTCCCTCTCCCTCTCCCGTTGCCTGTAACTGTACTCCCTTATGTCTTGCTCATATGGATCGCCTCTGTAATCCCTGTACTCGCGTGGGTCGTCGTAGTATCGTGGGTCATAGTAGTCTCCTTGGTAGGGATCCCACTCTGCATAAAACTCTCTGCCTCGAGCTGGGTATTCTCGCCGAGGATCTTCAGGATATGTCCCGGGAGTCCTTACAGTCTCGTAGTAAGTACGATCAGGGGCATATTCATAAGATCCTCTTCTTTCATCTCTGCCAAAAGTAAGAACAACAGGGTGATTAGTTTTTCCTCTCAACCAACGTACTGCATTACTGCCTTCTTTGCCATGCAGGGGAATCATTTTACAATAATTTCTTTATATGGGTATCAAGGCAACCGTACACAGTTGCATACAGAGATTTAACAACAATGAATCAGCACACAGTGGATGAAATATTTTGTTAGCTTCAAACACTGTATGCTGTTAATTGGTCATTTAGTGACAGCTTTGCCAAGTATCTTTTCATCAGCCTTACTGCTTCGTTTTTGCCAAATTCAAATACTGCATTAAATTAAGGCAAAACCTACATAGCACCTGTGCAAACACAACAGCCTGTCATGGTGGAGACCACCCCATCTCAAGGACAAGAGGCAGTCTCCACCTACCTCTGAAAACGCAACCCAAAAGTCTGAGTTGGAACCTCTCCATTACTAAGCACTGAAGTGGTAATAAGATTTCTTTAAAAATCCTAAACCCGCTAAGTGATCTTTTAATTCCAAAATTAGCTCTTTTACGGCATGTGATATGCTGACATTGTCTTTTTACAGACCGAGTCAACAAAAAATCAGCCAGTTTGTGAGAGCAGGTGAATTCTTAGGAAGCATTCAGCAAAATAAATCAAGCAATTAGCATTATTTTCTCGATACCCCCAAACTGCAAAAATAAGCCATTTCTAACACTGAATATGACTCCTTGGCAGAGGGGTAGTACATAGGGGTGGCACAGAGCTGGTACTCCTATTCTCCACCACTACAGAGCATTTTGAGCACACTATTTCGCATACACTAATTTAGCTTCACTGTTTATGCTTTATGCTGAAAGCTGGTAGCTTCCACGTTGTAAGAAATGTACAAAATGAATAAAAATGAAAAATAAAAAAACAACACAAAGAAACACAGAGCTTAACATGGAAGACAAAAAACCTCATTCTGCAAGCGAAGTAGGATGTTGTGAAAGGCAGCTGTGGGTAGACAGATATGAAGAAGGGAGTTGCCATGTTTGTTAACTTTTCATTTTAATCAACAAACACAAAAACAGAATCAAAATGCAGCATTTGTATTTAGAAACAATTTGCAACAATTAGTAACAGGAAGAAAGGACAGACTGGCTACTCCACACGTCCAAGCAGTCTCCTCCACATCTAAATAATTTAAGAACTATTAAGAGGCTCATAGGATAAATGGCCCTTCTCCCGCACCTCACATTGCTCCACCTGCACTCTGCCCCCAAAGTCATCGCTCCTTCAGGGCTGCTGAGTAACAGCAAAAAAACCCCAGGCAGCTTTTAACAGTTGTGATATTACAAAATTCAACCTCACACAAAGATATTCCACCAAAGACATTCCAGCCTCCAGCCTCCCACTCAAGAAATCTCATTTCTATTTTCACAGCCCACAGACTGTGCAGAACTGGATATCCTCAAGTTCACATTGGTCTATTCAGGGTAAAACACTACGTGATCTGGTTTTGTAGTGGCTGCGGAAAAGAACATTTCTAGATTTTCTGAAGGCATGCACAGCACTCTAGTTTTGGAAAGATCTGAGATTAATGCTGTATTAACCTGGTGATATTATTCCATAATGTTGTATCAATGCATTCGCTAAAGTTAAAAAACAAGTGTTTTTCTCTGGGTCCTATTCAGACTGGGTACCAACTACAACTTAACAGAACCTGGTTAGTGCAGTTCTTAGCATCATTGCTAGGGACCGTGAACTGCCAGAAGGAGCTTGGAAGACTGGAAGATGCAGAATTACGAGACACACTGCAGAGCTCGCTCAATCACTCCGTGATTCATTACTCCTAAGTATCCAGTAATGACTATGTGAACGTAATGACAGAAAAGGAAAAACAAGACTAACATGCACCCAAGTATCAAGTTGTTCCAGAAATAAGAATACAACTCAATTATTTCACAGCGAACACAGGCCCAGCTGACTTCCGTGCATTAAAAGACATCTGAAAACGCACTACTCTTTTCTCATTTTGGTGTTGTTCAGAGGAAATTACTACTGACTGCTTGCTGGCACATCACAACATCTGGCTAGGACTGGTGAATGCACACATATTTCCATTATGCAAATCCTGATTGCCAATTTCTAAACCCTCTTCACTTTTAAATCTGGCGATTTCGCATGTATGTTAGTTCAATCTATTATGCTGTAAAAAAAAAACATTAAATTTATCTAGCACACAGGTACAATCAGTGTCACACTGGGTTTATTCATAGGTAAAACAGAACCCTAACAATTAAGCCAGCTTCTGAAGGTAATAAAAACGCGCCCACACAAAAAGAAAATGTTTTGCTTTTCAGCCTTCACCACCGTCACCAGTAATAAAAACAACGATGTTCTATTCAGTCACTGGAGGGGAAAAAGAACAAAATGAAGAGTGCTTCTGTGCAAGGCTGCTTTCAGCCAGGGTCTACAGACGTAAGTGACCATTCAGGGGGAACACAAGCCTTTGCAGCCTACACAATATGGCCAGGCACCAACATGACAGATGCTGCAGAAGGACAGCAACACAGAATACATTTTTCACATCAAAAACAAAAAAAGCATCCTCATTCATATTTTATTGTTTTGTCAAGTTAACAAACTAACCTCTTGAAAAGGGGGTAGGTGGAAGATTAAATTTTACGCTGCTCAAGAGATGAGCAGCAGTAGCTTATCAGACTATATACGTAACCTGTTACCATATACTTTACTCCTGAGGGTATGGGTCAAGGCATTACCAATAAACTATTCTTTGCATTCTTAGAAAATGATGAATGACTCACAACTGTGTCCTGGTGACCCATCACCGTAACCTAAATACTAAACATACATCAGGCAGATAGCCGAAACCTCCACCTAAATATGAATTTTAGTAACTGACTGTACTTCAGATGTGTGACGTCTGCCTTAATATGCACATCTTAAGCCTGGCCATGTGAATTTGTTTTGGTTTGTTTTTAAAAAAAAAGGTTGAGAAGGTAAAAGACAAAAATATGCTAGAATGTTTTTAGTAATACTTTAAGAGAAGGCTGAAGTTGATAGGAACAAAACGAAGTGTTTGTTTAATAATTACAGCCTGAAGAAAGTTTAATTGCACTGAAGATGTTGCTGGAAAAGGAAGAGACTGTAATAAAAATATTAGACACGTGCCTTCTTTCTGCCAGCATTTCATAGAAGTCTCTGATATCTTGACCCGTTTTCTCCATGGAATGATAAAATGCCAACTGACTTTCTCGATTTGCAAAATCCACCTGAAAAATAAAGGGTAAATCATGTTCAGTGAGAGAAACAACCCATTTTAACATCATTTCACCGTCTGCTGCAGAATCTGAACATGGGAGCAGAACTGAAAACAGGGATGATAATATTTAACAAAAAAGGCCAAATGCTTCTCAGGACTGGCCCTACACATCCCCAGAAAAAAGACCTTTCTCCCTGAACTCAGCGTAGCTGTGTGGATCTATATAATTACCTTCTTGCTGGGGTATGTTGTTTTAGCTGCAAGACCAGAAGCACATGAAAAGCCTCTGTTCAGTAAGCCAGCAGGAAAAATACATGCTATTATCATGGTATTGATGCTTTTAACGCTACAACTCCATTTAAAGTTCCAAAGTCCCTTG
Source organism: Chauna torquata (assembly GCA_013399475.1). Classification (NCBI taxonomy): domain Eukaryota; kingdom Metazoa; phylum Chordata; class Aves; order Anseriformes; family Anhimidae; genus Chauna; species Chauna torquata. The sequence goes on along the minus strand of VXAL01017703.1, from coordinate 51,423 downwards.
TATCTCGGCACGGTGCTATACGCAGGTCAGTATTATTAATCCATTTCAGACTCCACATTATTTGCCTGGGGTTATATACCAAGGCAACAGCAGGGATGGGAAAGGAACCAAGCATCCTGAATTGCAGCTCCCTATTCTAGCTGCTCGAAGATTGGCTGTTTTCTAGCCAAGTGTGACAACATTAGGAAGCTAATGGCATAGCTGATGCCAAAAATTAAGGATTAGAATGGATTTAACAAAGTGTATTTCACATAATGCAATTTTAACGTTCTAGGGACTTTTATTTTTTTTTAAATCAGACTAGACATTTGTCTAACCACAACAATGGAGAACAGACATACATACACTAAGGGTGTTGCTTATTCCAAAGTCACTAAGTAGCAAGACCCACAAACACATGATACGGAATTTTTAAATGGCCACATATTTTATTCCATATGAAGGCTACTTATATACAACCACCACGCTTAGAAACTATAGTACAGCCAACTCCTAACCCCAAGGGGTGTGAAGTTGCTAGGTTAATATACCAGATGAGAGATCACACTTGAAATCATTACCCACTCTTCAGGAGAGAAGAAAGGAGGAGGAGGAAGATGATTCAGAGGGCTGGCTGACACCTCCCGTCCCCAGTCAGTGGAACTGATGGGACACTCGTAACAGGTTTTACCACATTCACCCAAATCCAAGATGACCCTGTAAATGCTAAGTGTTGCTCCAGGAAAAAGTGCTTTCCGTCCATTTTTTAGAGTAGTGCTTTTTATTTTTCCCCCCGCTGTGACAAGGCAGGAGCTGTCACTGCTGGAGCACACCGTGTGTTTGGGCAGCCATGCCCGTGCCGCTCCACGACCGCCGCGTGGCTGCGAGGACGAAGCCACCGCAGGGCACCACTGCCAGGGCGAGGGCCAGGGCATCGGCACGCAGCAGCTAGAGGGCAGCAGTCTGTCATTCCGTGGCAGTGGCCCACTCGGGCCCTCGGGTTTCACTTTTCTAGCACAAAAACAGACAGAGCTTGCCTTGGATTCGGGTAAATAAGGTAGTAACACGGACACCGACACTCAGGAGCTTAGAGAGACAAGTTCAGCGAAACAAACGGCAGAATACTGGAAAAGGCTTTGTAGGTAACAGTTCAAGATACCCTAACATCTTGATAAGCCGAGTATAAAAAAATCATTTAAGCCTTAGATATCTGGGACATACTTGTCCCACTAAGTATTCCCTTTGACTGGCAGCCTGCAAATGCCAGCGTTTAAGGGGTACGGCCTAAATACAATTTCTTTCTTTTTTTTGGAAGTCATTCTGCACACCTTAATTTTATTCCCACCGATTTTCCTCCCCTTGGTCTCTTTTACAGCTGCTTGTGCATATTCAATCTCATTGTAGAGAACCAGGGCCATGCCTTTTAAGCGGTCAAACACCACCTGTAAAAAACAAAAAAACAAAACAAAAACCAAATAAGAGCCTCATCCACAGGACTTAATGTCAGTCCCAACAAAATCCTAAGTCATGAGGATACCAGTAAGAAAATAATTTTTAGCAAGGTAAATTTCCATTCTTTTCTGATGAGGCATATTGTTATGAAGAGACAATAAAAGGACACGGGACTGCTTTGAATTGTGGATATTGTGGCTTGAGGTATATTATGCCTTTATTTTGTTTTTCTGTATTTTACTTTGATTTTTTTTCTTTGGTGACTGAGTTTTGTAGTTTTGCTTTGTTTACTTTTAGTTTTTTGAAAAATTTCCAATATGTTTTAGGGGGGAAAAAAGGTAAAGGGAACATTTAATCACAAAATGGAAACGGTTTTTGTTATCACAGTCTGCGGTACCACTCAGTTGCTAAACGCCCAATTTCCAAATATTAAGCTTCCTTTAGCAACACAGACTTATTATTCAAGCAACAACAACTACAATAAAGAATGTCAAAGCTGCAACACAAACCCGCAAAAATTCTTAAGGAGGCAAGACCCTGATCCTGCGAAGATTCTCACACATCGCTTCACTTTAAGCACATCAATGTCCACCAGTGTCCAACACACGGGACAACTCACATGCTTAAGCTGAAGCAGGCGCACAAATCTCTGACACCTGCTCGCGGCGGGGCTTGGCCGCACCGTGTAATACGGGCATGTTGCACAGTCATTGACTTTCTCTTTTCTTTCACGTACCTTTGTCAGTGTGAGTATCCTAACTGCTTTTAAGAAGCCATTTTTTGGTCTAATGAAAAAATATAGTCTATCTAATTATGTAATTAGCATGCAAAGGTATAACTAGATAACTGGGTTGCTGTTCCTACAGTGTTAGCATTCTAGATAAATTTTACTGGGGAGAGACTGTACTGCACAAGAGCAACAAGTGGGTTCCAATACTCGTTATCTCGGCTCACTCAAAACACCAGCAGCGACTGCTCTACGCATCGGATCGACAGGATGCAAAGCTAGAGAGCCCTGTAGGCCAAATTACTCCCCAGAGAGAATTTCTCTATCTGAGCTATAAAGCCCTAGACAGTCGGGGTTGAAAGGACAGGATGTGAAGAAAGGAAGACAGTAACAACTTCAAACCATACACCAAAGCCTCCCACCTACCTTTACCACAGGCCCGTATCGGCAGAAATGTCGAGTTAAATACTGATCCGTAACGTTTGTAGAAAGACCATCTAACCACACGCAGTTTGTAGGCATGCTCTTTCCAAAACCCAGCTGAACACAAAAGGGCAAAACTTCCATCAGTACAGTTCACAAGTGTTAAACTAACTGAACAGAGCACGCCTAATTAAGAGTTATTTGAAGAAAGCTAGTCATTTGTATGGGTTTTCTAAAATTAGCATCTCGCGCAGGTGCAAGCAAGACAAAAATCAAAAAGCAATTAATGAAATAATTCTGCATGCTTAAACAAATACAGTGTTTGACAACATTTGTTTCTTGTACAATTTGAATGCTTCCGGAAGGTGACAGATTGACAGCTCTGGGGACTGACAGCCTCCGTTTATCGTCAGTACTGGTACAGCTTCCCAGCACTGCCTTCAAGGAGTACCCCTGCAAGCCAGAGAACGTCAGTCGCCAAGTCTGCTCAATCCTGGGCCTCCCTGCTGAGACAGCCAACAAAAATGCTGATTAATCCCAGTTCTGGTGGTGGTTGAAAACATCACGCTCTAACCTGACCTATGCATTAAAAAAAAATCTCACAGAGCCTAAGCTGATGCAAAATATCCTATGATGCCGCAAAGGAAAGTAACAAGGAGAAGGATACGGTCCACGGGAGGATTTCTTTACCTTGAGCCGGTTATTTCCAAGATATTCCCCATCCATCTTCTTAATGGCTTTACACACACTTGCAATATCACAGTACTGCAGGAATGCATACTGAGGAACACCGTTCACTTTCTTAATGTCGATATCCTGGGGAAAAAAGCAATCGACAGTCAGCAACAGGCCGAAAAGGGGATTCAATAATGTAAACTGAATCTAAATGAACTTTTTTTTGAGACACACATGGCACAACAATCACTGTTTAATTAATGTTTCTTTCACAGAGAGGATTTAAACATTAGTAGATAGTTAAAAACTGTGCTGTTCTGCTGTATCTCATTCAATGGTAAAACCAAATCCTTACTGATGCAGGGAAAGCTCTTCATAAGGCAGATTTAAAATTCAACCCCACAGAAGTAAGCCAGTCCTGATCAACAAACAGTAGCTTTGGTTTGCTAATATTATGTCAAGAAGAAACAACTCAGAATCAAAGAAATATGTATTAATTTTCGCTTGCAAAGGCTCAAGAGAAAAAAACCTGCTCCAATCCTCGTTTCTGAGCCAAGAGCCGAGCAGGGTTTCTTTTCCAAATAAACTTCATCCATCCTGTTCCTAGAAGCAGAAAGCGATGCCGGACATGTCCCATGAACCAACTTGGCCCTGACGTGGCAAAGGCAAAAAAGACCCCAAACTTCTATCGCTGCTGATATTTGAAGGATCTTAAGCCACCACGGGCCCATTCAAAAGTCGGTACAGCCACAAGAAAGCTATGGAAGCTTAATAAAGGCTCATTTTAATTGATTTTTAAAAAACAGCAAACTTGGAGTTGACATTTGGTTAACGTTCAAGCTCAGCACTAGTACTGGCACTGTACCGAAAGCCTCTGAACAAACTCATGATGTTATGATTCATTCTGAGCTGAAAATAGAAGGTAGAGTGTTTCATTTTATTTGTTTAAATAGCACAAGCTTCCTTTGTGAGCTGCATGCCAATGCTACCACATGAATTTAAGCACAAACACTCCAACATTCAGGACAGACTAATTTCATGGTTAATAAATTTAGGGACAAGGCAGCAGTTTGATAAGGTCTCACCCAAGAACTCTTTAGCTGGGAAAACAGAAGTAAACAGGGAGATTTACACAACTATTAGAATTCTATAGCCCTGGCCTAATGATTTAAGTGGAATACTAATAGAGGACTACATTTCAAGTGTCTGAAGTAGCTCTGTTGCAATTGTGGCAAATTGTACCCAACCACTCACCCTGGGCAAGCAATTTCTTCTGACAGGCAAATAAAATATCATTACTTTGCTCACTATCCACTGGAAAGGTTATAAAGCTGGTCCCTTTTGCACCTCAGCTTGTAAGTTTTCATGGAAATTCTGCAAGGCAGCACTGCCGTTGAATTCTGACCGATTAATAATGTTGACAATACAGCACTATTTCACAGAAAAACCAATTTACAAGACAGTGCGCTACTACTGATAAGCATCTTTATCAGGACAGCTCAGCTGGTATAACATTTAGAAAAGGGTTTAAGCCACAGACATTGTGTGAATTCATAAATCAGTGCTGATGTCAAGATTACAGCAGAGGCAGGACGCACAAAAGCTGCCAGACATAATAAAATGTAAATTTTATATTTGCCCACATCATACATGGAAGTACGCCTCCTCATCTTTTTACGGATACCTCAACAGTTACAACAACATTTCAGAGCAGAACAAATAAGGCAGCCGCAGCCACCAAAGGACTATTGCACAGTGAGTATACAGAATAAACTATTAGTGCAGAAGCTCAGATTCAATTAATTATACTCACTGTAGATAGTTACTTTACTTTTCTGGAAAATCTCTTTTAAATGCAATATTGATATGACTTGATAGGAAGTGGCATGAGGAGAGGAGAGGGGAACGACTGCTGCTCTATCTCGCACAGATTAGCCTGCTCAGCTGAAAACCCAAATCCCGTACGTGTCATCACTGATCCATCTGCTCAGTGCCTCTTCTGCCCTACTGTTGGGGAACAGACTGTCATAGCTGATGGCTACTGACATGCAGCAACTAAACCCTTCGGTTCAGAAATCAACAGGAAACGCAAACTTCATACAGTCGTACTGATTAAATATGAAAGTAACGCTAGGCATATTTATATCCAAACTACCTGGCTATGTTTTTCTGCAAACTCTCTGAGCTAGCAAAAGATACGTCTCTTACATATGCTCCCAAAGTTGTTTCTACTGCTAAGTTATTTCCTCAATACACTTGTGCTAAGATTTCACTCAAAACGCAAAGAAAAGCTTTCAGGTATATTCTAGCAAGATGAATGACTCAGATTATTATAAAAAGACTGAATTATCTGTCATCAACATTATGCTTTACCACCACTCGTAGCATTTTACAGGTCTGTACAGAAAGAACGGGCTAATACCCCACACAGTAAAAACAAAGAATTCACATACCACTATGCCACCAAAGCGCTGAAAGATGTTGCGAAGGTCATGATAGGTTGTTGTTTTCTCCAGGTTGCCAATAAAGAGAGTTCTTGTTGCTTTTGGGTGAAACTCATCTATCCTTTCATCTAAAGGACGAAATTCATTCTCGCTTTCTGTTTCTAGAAGCAAAAGAGAGTGAGAAAATTTTAATGCACTGGGGTGTTTTTCATGTGGGTTTGGTTCACGTCGCTTTGTTTATTCAAGTCTACTTCCTGACGAGCAGATGTAGATCGGAATGAGACTAACCAATGTCTTTGACAAAAATACAGCAGTACTGCACTTGTGAATCGTCTTATTTATGTGGAATTTGAAATGTCTAAATCGCACCACTGGGTGAGCCCTGAGGAATCTGAGCATCCTCAGATGAAAAGTAGCTGCATTCTGCATCTACTTCTTTAGAAACTTATTCTTTTAACAAATATTAAATGCCTGTCAAGAATGCAAAAAATAAGGCTTCGCTGTACTTGGGGAACAGCATATGGAAAGTTTATTTTCACAAATCAATTTTTAATCAAACAGCAGAAGTACAGAGTGAAAACTGTGTGCTCAGTGCTATAGGTTTCACTGTTTGGTCATTCACACTACGCTGCCTAAGCCTCACAAATTCAGCTGTGATTAGTTGTTTTAATTAAAAGCAGAAAAAAGAAGGCTGTGGGGACTCAGTGCTATGCTTACATCACCTATTGGTTTCTGCTCCACTGAGATATGGAAGATTTGATTGTTTCTTCCAGCAGCCAGCAGATCCCACTGTTTAAGAGGATGGCAGGTTTCCTTCTCTGAGGTTTAAGCCTGGAATTCTCTCCCTGTTTGACCTAAGAGCATCCCCTCCCCCCGCTCCGGAATTTATTCTGGCGCATTTCCCAGTTTCTTAAAATTATGGTTCTGCAGGAAGGGAGTTTTAAGATTTCTTACATCTATGCTGCCTCTGTACAACAGCAGTGACTATGCCCAGAGCGGTCACACATCCAGTTAAGTGCAAGAACAGCATGGGCCTTACCTGGTCCTATCCAGGCTGTTACTTCAATCTGCATGCCAAAGAAGAGTTTTCCTTTTGAGGCATTTAGTGCTTTTTCCTGGTCCTCCTGTTGTCGGAAGAACACCAGTCCATACCGTTCCTCAGAGGCCCCATGAATCTGCACTGACGTCACCTTTCCATACTTCTTGAATTCATGGAAAAGTCCATCTTTAAGGCTTGTATCTAAACCAACAAACAAGCATTAGTACTATAAAAACATATTTTTTAACAATGTGGTAGCATCAGAAAAGACACCAAGAAATCTGATATTCTTTCTGAAATGGGACTTTGCCCAGTTGAACCAGCACTTGAAGCTCGATGTTCACAGAAGTGTCTTTTTATTTTTCACTGTTAATTTTGCCTCTGTCAAAAGCTTCTGACTCATCCTTCCCTTTGCCTTGATTTTAAAACCCAGGAAACTTCCCATGCAGGATTTTGTATCACCAAAGCTGGTAGGGTACAGTTATTACCTCTAGGAGACATCCACTTCAAGATGAAGAAGTAAACAGTGCTATTTCCTTACTAAGCCCACCACCGAAAGCACAAACACACAGATACTGCACAGAGCAGTTCTCAAAGGCAGGATGAGGCACCTGGAATGGAGACCAAAGCTATACAGCTTTCGGTTCAGTCAATTCAGGAAGTTAACTAGGCAGATCCATGAGATTTTGCAAAATCTGACTACGATCATACCATCCACCTAGTATCCATGGGGCATGCACCTCGTGTCACTTCAAGGAACACTACAGCAAAAAAATCTATAGAAAGAATATTAACACTGCAAGGTGTGCTGCTCACAAAGTTAAGACACGCTATTTTGATTCAGCCAGTGCCTGTGTATACGTGAATTATGTTACAACTGTTTTCCAAATGACCCCGTGCTCTTTTTTTCCAGGGAATCTCTCCCTTGTTCAGCACAGGGAACAGAGAGCGACCGTCTGCACTCTTCAGTGAGTGGTCTCCTGCATTATTTACCGTGCACTGTTCAATGCTGCTCTGAACACGCTCACCCATGCTTTGCAGCACTCAACGCTGCAATAGAAAACCCTGATGTTCTCGTTTTATACAAAAAAGAAGCTGAGGCACGGCGAGAATAAATGGTCCAACCACCCGCCAGTTCTAAATGACACATTTGAGATGCTGCAGGTTTTCCCCCGAGAAATCCACATCACTGTTTCGAAGCACCAGCTCCAGTAGCTGTAGTGCTGGGGACTCGCAGGGTTTCTCACAGATGGTCACTAATTAAGCAATTTTCCCACCATCGCACAAGAACCGAGGCAGAAGCCGAGAGAGAATCCCGTCCTTGGAGGCAGCACGCAGCTGCCTCGTCAAAGGCACGATCCTGCCATCCCTTATGCCCCTGCCTCATTTAGCATACGCCTCCCCGCTCCTCCAGGAGGTCTTCGGGCCACAGAGGACATTCTCTCGTCGCTCACCGCTCCAGCAGCATCCATTTTCTGCTGTAAATGAGGCAGGGCTTTGGGGGATAAACCTAATATGCTATCATCTTGTCACATCTACGCATTAGAAGCCTGATCAAAGCTGCCCTAAACTTTCTCCCGGGCTCTTTTCTCACAGGCTAATCTTCCTACCCATTCCTGTACAGCCTTTGTTGCATCTCCGTTTTTCCTTCCACCCTCCTCCACATCACCTAGCAATAAACAGCGAGACATTTTTAAGACCTGTAGCCAATTCGAGACCGTATTTTTCCTGCAGAGAGAGCAAAAAAATACACACCTCTGACAAAAACACAACCCTCCACCCGGCGTCAGTTCTGACACCCAAAGCATGGACATGCTCGTCTCTCAACAGAATGCCTACAAAAATTGTTCAGCAAAAAAACCAAAGTATTTTTCTTTAACTGTACCAGTGCAAAACTACGGTGAGGCAGAGAGCTAACGGAAAAAACTGTGGAAAATTTCTGCCTCAACAGCTTAAGTTTGGTGACACTGGAAAAAACTGAGGGGAAGGCACTGGGCAACTTTAACCCTAACCAGTGCCTCTGGGTTTTCTTTCATGGATGCAGGAAGTTAAATTTCTGGCAAAAGTTATAAAAGCCACAGCAGGATTGCTTCTCTGGCCAAAGAACTCAAAATTTAAACTCAGCGAAGAGTCCTAAAACACATAAATCCCTGACATTTCCACCTCTAGCAGAGTAACAATGAAATCTCTTCAAGGCAGCAACATTCACAACTTAATGCTTCTCACACGTAAGCTGCTAATTGTATTACACTATTACGGCAGCACTAACCCTGAACCGAGTTTCGTAAAAGACGGCTCATCAGACTACACTCATGTTCTCCCATTCAACAGCAAAGAGTTTAGAAAGACATATTTAACACCAAGAACGCGGAATAAGGATTACTTAACCAGTCAATAACCTGCCCCTACTCCTTTTTCCCCTTTTTCTGGCACTGTGAAGAGACACTTCCACACGTGAATTTACCTGTTGAGCGCACTGGAAGATTTTGAACCTTGATCCCAAAACTTTTCCGAGGTTCATCTTTCTCCAGAGATGGAAGCAGCTGGGACGCGGGCGCGGGGACTGCTGTCGACTGAACGGACCGTGCTGGGGACTCGTCGCTCGAGCTGCTGCTGGAGTCACTGCTGCAGAAGGCACAAGGGAAACGGCAGGTCAGTGCACGGAGACACAAAGGACAAACGGATTTTAATTACAAAGCAAGACGCCCGAGCTGTCGCTGGGTTTTCTGGTTAGACGGCAGCGGGGAAACTGCCACGGACGCACCACGCTCTCGCAGCAGCGGCCGGCCCGCAGCGCGACGGTCAAGGAGACACGGAATGTGGGTAAAATGTCAGAAGGATCCTGTTACGCTCCGTGACAATAGGGGAGACTGAATTACGGTCGTACAGTGCTCGTCAGCCTGCGTGGGAAGGCCGGAGAAACGCAGAGGGCACGCCACAAAAAATCCCTCGCGCCACTCTCACGCCCGAGAGGAAACATCGCGGTGCCGCCGTCGGGCTGAGGGTCGGCCCCGGCGCTCCCCGGAACACCTCCGGAAGACCCGTACCTCGGAGGGGATGACGCTCAAACCTCCGGCGAGAAACTCGCGGCACGGTTTTCACCGAGAGGAGAAGAACCGGGGCAGATGAGCGCGAACCAGCAAACCCGCTCGGCCTCAGCGGCCGGCTGCGGGGCCCAGGAACATCTTTGCCAAACGATAATTACAGAACAGGATTTGTGGATCAGATCAGAGGGGAGTCAATCGAATCCACCCCCTCCTGACGGTGCCGATCGTTAGATGCCTCGCAGAGGAGTCAGAAATACGGAGAATAATGTTATTAAAGCTTGCCCAGTGGGGACACGTCATCTTCTTCAGTGGCTGATTTCTTCCCTGAGGCACGAGGGCTTGTATCATTGCTAAAAATAATTTTGTCTGACATAACCCTGGAGATTCTCCATTACAGAAGCAACTTTCTAAAAAATTCCGCTGGAATTTCAGCTCCCAGCCTGAATGCTGGGGGGGAGGACCTGCCACGTACAAAAGGAACAGGCTCGCTTTTAAATTTGCTGCTTTCGACTGAATTTTTAAGTTTCTCTCCGTATTGTACCAGAAACGATGAACAAGCTCGTCTTTTTTGTATCTGACATTATTTCACGGGCTTCTTATATTCCCTCTTTACATTAACCCGTTTAACTTCTTTTCTTCCTTTCTCAGGGAAACCCTTTCATGTTTCTAACCACGTTTGTGATTTCGATTTTGTGACCTCTTCCACCACGCTCTGCTTTCTCTGCAGGCGTACAGTTTCTTTTTATAACGCCTGCCTCGCAGCGACAGAGTGCTTTTTCTTAAAACACCCCAGAAGGCTGGTTTGCTTCCTGAACGCCTTGGTGCAACTGCAGCTGTGGCGTGTTCCTGAAGGCCGCTGGGCTCTGTCCGCATTATACCTGGAGGCAGGAAGGGAAGGCAAGCTGTCCCAAAACACTGACGAGCACTCAAAGGAGGACACAAACGCACGGAAGACCAAAACGAAACCAAAAAAAAGGTCAAAATGCAGCAGTGATAAACACAAGACACTCCTCCCTGTCTCGCTCCCTCGGTACCTACCCCGGGTCCTCTTTAAAAGTAAAGTTTTTCTCTACAGCGTTTTGGGAAAAGGGCAAAACCTGCCCCGCGTGCACTGGCCTTCAGTAGTCTCCAGGGGTAACGCCGCCGTCACCTGCCACTATGGAACAAATTGGCAAATGGGAGAGAAACGTCTTTTAAAACACAAATATAGTCAGAGGATGCGTATGGGGAGAATCTGAAAATGATTTCCAAACTGACAGCAGCAGCATGTGTTGTACCGTTCCCCTGGGGAAGCTGAAATAGATTTCAGGGCTTCATCGAGCCTCTGCCCCTTAACACTTTTTTGCTCGGTACTACCATCAACTACGCACTTCTTCAAACATTTCAAATATTCGACTTTGCTAAGGTTGTATCTTTTAAGTAAGTGGCAGCACTGAATTTCTATTTGAACTGTGCTTTAAAGTGGGAATGGGCTATTTTTAGCATTTTTATGAGGATGTTTAAAATATGGAACAAGCTGTTAAAATCACAGCGCTCCAGCTGGGGAAAAGATAATCTGCGGGTAACACCACAAGATGTCCAAGCAAGGAACCGCGTGCGTCCCCGAAACAAGGGCCTAAGAGGATGATAAATTCTACAACAAGAATTTGAATTTTACGGAAGCGAATTTTGGGAAATGGGGATCGTGCCGGTAACTTCTGCTGTGTGCAGGGAGCTTTAGGGATACGTGTCCCAAAGCAAAGCAAGACTTTCTGAGACGTTCCAGAGAAAAAAATCATGCGTTCCTCATTCAGTGTTCAGGGAGGAAAAAATGGCAGCAAGAACAATTCCCCTTTCTTTCTGGAAAGGCTCGTCACTTTTCCAAGTGAAGAAACATGGATATAATCATTGAAGTGCAAGTCAAAGGTTTTCTGCTGTGTGAACAGGAGACTGATGGAAGAGTTAATCGCAGCTGCTGGGTCATACAGTGATAGCGCACAGCAGAATCAGAATAAAGCATCTGACAGTGAGTTCTACGGAGTCTCAAAGAGAAAAACAGAACTTCTTTTAACCAGGCCAGCTTTAAAAATACACAGAACTAAAACACGTAAGCTGCATGAGGGTATGTTCCCAGAATACTAAAATGGGAACGTGGCTTCTCTTTTCCCTGTAAGTCACTTTGAAAACAACTGTCCTTTGCCAACTCGTAGAAAACGAGTTATTAAAAATCCCTCTAGCAAAACTAGCTTTTGAAAAACAAGCTCAGGAAATTCTACCGCGGGAACGTAAGGGACGTGTTAAAACATCAGCTCTGACACCTGACTTCTTCAAAGTACTTCAAGCAATCCATAGGTCCCGGGGCAGGCCAAGCACATCCCAAGGAGAAGGGCTCCGCATCTTCCCTTTGCGCGTTCGCTACCAGCACAGAATGATTTCTTCCAGAAGCAGAGCGCGCTCTGGCACACAGCCTTTTCCCAACACGGGAAAACCTGCTCTTCAACATCCATGTAAACTCAGCGGAGCAGAATGCCAGCACGCAGCAAAACTAATCTCCTGAGCTGTCACAACACACACATTTCACAGAGAGGGAGTCTGTGCTGGGAATTTGCTTTTTTAAACATCCTAGGCTTACAGCCTCATTTGCCTTTTAGGAGGTTTTCAGGGTTTTCTGGTGACGTATGCTAATTTACGAAGAACTGGGAGTTTTAGGCAGAAGGATTTCAGACGCTCGTTCGTCGAGCTCAGATAGGCACAAAGCTTCAAAAAGGAGTCTCACTCCGGCTTTTACGGTGGCATCACAGTGATGCAAAATAGAGGGTTTTCATTTTACTGGCAGCAAAATCGGATGGAAACCGGAGCTGTGAAGGAGATGCCTCTTACTTTAGCAAGGAGGTAGACATGGAATCCTTCTCTTAGACATGCACTCTACTACAAGCACAGTTTACAAGGCCTTTTAAAACACTAATCTGCCTTCCGTAATTGTCTACAGTGTTTTAGTATCTGGGATGCTTGTGTTCTTACTCACAATATCTATCCGTGCATCTGTTTTCTAATAATCAAGATAAAATCTATTAATAATCCAGTGCTTCAGCTTGATCCCTCTGGGCAGAGTCCCAGAGCCTCAAAGTGTAAGAATCCAGCGCTGGGGTTCGCATCGCAAAAACGAGCCCCAGGTACGCCGGGTTTCAGTCCTCGGCACGCAGCAGCTGAGCCAGCACACAAAACTTTCCCCTTCTCATTTGTAACTGCAAAGGTGGCATTTCAGATCCCGGTGCGCACATCATGCAGAACCCGTTCTCATTTCCACAGAAGTATCTCGTTTTCAAGTAATTGCATTTTGCAGTTCGAACTATGAAGCTACGCTCTATTCGTGTACGAAAAATGAAAGCGCTCGAGCAAAGCACACGAAGTGAGCCGTTCTCTTTGTTCCCCAGCAGAAGGGAGATAAAAGAGAGACTCAGAACCAGTCGCTGTAACAGGATACCCGCTGCTTTCTGTCAATGGCAGGCTGCGCTGAATCAAGGGATCCCACAACCCGCCGTACCCTTTTGCAATTTTAAAACGCGGGACAATTGCCATTTCTGTGAATTGATTTGAGAATTGTGAGTCAGCTGTGACTCCGGTGACGACCCTCGGTACGGCAAGCAGGAAACGCCGCAGCCTTGGTGGAAAATAAAGCAGGAAGAAGCATTACCAGACGCAGCAGGCGACACGCTGCCAAATTTCAGGTTTTAAGGGGAAAAAAAAAAAAAAACCAGCCGCCATTGTCAGAGCAAGTTAAAAACCAAGCCACCTAAAATCGTTTGAAAGCCTTTTCATTTTTCAGGGGGATCATCTGCCAAATTTCAGCAGGGAAAAAGTAAAAATGAACCTTTTTTTTTTTAATAGCTCCCCTCAAAAAATGTGTAACCAGAACTGGTAAACGATCCAGAATTCTTTTACAGAAATATCCGGAGCGGTTATTTTTTTCTGCCAGAATTAAGTGGAATCAGGAACTCTGCCTGGATCAGCTATGATTCAATACCCTGTCAAAATAATCTCCAAGTACAGATTATCTCCTAGAAAGATCTATTAAGGACAGTAACACAGGGCAACCTTCCCCAGCGTGACTTATTCACACGGCTGATGTCAGCAGCAGATTCCCAAGTCTAGTCAGGAAATCCAAAGTTAACGTACAGTAATCTCTGAACGGAAATAACAGGAACCCTTTCTTCTCGTCCCTCCCTTTCCAGATCCGAGCTAAGCCACAGGAGATGATCTGTACGCAAGAAACATCAGCTGCAAACTGCTGCATGCTGATCAGCTCTATCCAGAAGACACAAACCCTTATGGTATTTTTTTATATTGTCAATGGGCTTCAGAAACAAGCTGCCAGATAAGATTTCTTGGACGTAACACTGTCAGCTCTGGGAGAACAGTGCCAGAGAAATGGTCAAAGAATCCTGAACATATAAATTTATTGTTTGGAAAAAGAATTCAAAAGATCTGGTTATTGGCAGCCGACATCCAGCAAAAACTATCATGCTAACTAAAAGAAAAACATTAGAAAACGTGTCATGTGTCATTCTAGCTACAGATTAAAGGATCTCTGCCTATGAAACTGGCTTCTCTTCTGGATGAAAAATGATATATTGAAATAGCATGTGTCAGGTCCGTTACAGGCTGCTGTTTCTACCATGCTACCAAATACTACACCAATCTAAAAATGCATTTAACGAGAATTTCCCACATTCTCTGCACATGTGCAAGTCAAAAAAACCAACACATCAAATGACACCACAAGAACAACAGCAAGTAATCCATTCCCAAAAACTCAAACTGCCCCCTGCCCTTAAGAAGAAGTCAGAAGGAGCAGATTTAGAGTTATTTACAGTTTGTCTTCTTTGGGTCCTGGCCGGTCAACTCAGTCCATTTCTGCTGATGCTAAATTCTGCCTGAAAACCCTTCTTGCTCAAACACCCCCGCTGCTCGCCCACCCTGTAAATACAGTTTCAGCAGCAAACTGGGAGCAAGGTCTCTGACTCCCTGAAACCAAGCCGAAGCACATCTGTTCTCTTCAAGCATCTTTGCAGCGAACCGTGCGCTCGTTAGCGCATCCCCTGTAACAAAGCAAAGCTTAGGCACCGGGTTACTCTGACGATCCGCATGGCTGTTCTGCTGCATTCAGAGAAATAACCTCGGTGAGAACGCCAGAGGTCTGGGCAGAGGGCGAGCATCCCTCTGCCGGGGCCGCCTCGCTGTGTTCCAACGCCGACCCGCACCTGCAGGCGAGCAGCAGGCAGGCGTTCTGTACGCGCGACGCGCCCGTACACCAGCCCGCATCAGCGCGTTTGTAAGAAAAAACCATTTCTCAAGTCCGTGGCATTGAATACAGGTGTGGCTTTTTCCTAGCTAAAAGAAGTTGTTGAACCCGAGCAGAAGACATCGGAAAACGGAGTCAAACATCTTCAGTTTGTTTTTTTTTTGTATTGAAAGCTCAAGAGGTAACAAGCCGTAACCATACGCACAGGCTAGCTGCTGAACGGGCTCAGCACGCACGTGCATACCACAACAAGCCTGAACCCTGCTTTTCCACCTCATAACAAAGGTTTACGTTTCAACGTAAGCATATGAGCAGACTCTGGCTGCCTGGCATGCAAGGGTGGAGGAAGCGAGCCGGGGAACAGAGCTACACCTAATATTCTCCCCGTGTAATTACCCTGTGCCCATCACCCCGGCCTCTCGGCGCCTCCAGTCTGCGCGCAGAAGCTCGCCGGGACGTGACTGCATGACATTCTTGGCATCGTTTCAAGCCGCGGAAAACTTGCCACCCAAGGAACTTTGGTTTGTACATGTCACACACGCATCCTCAGAAGTATTTAACAACACACAGCTACGATAAAAACAATCTACTGAGGGGGGAAAAAAAAAAAAAAACCAACTTACAGCATGTAAGCAGAAAACAGTCGTGAAAAATCAGTGCTCAGCAGATACAAAAGTATTTACTGCTCTGAAGAACGATCATTAAATACTGCAGACAAACGCAATCAGGACGTCCTCTTTCCCTTAACTTTTTCTGCCTTACCACGCCCAGAAAGGAGACTTAAGAAATCTCCTGCTGGGCTGGAATCCTAAATCGAAAGAAACGAAATGATGTTTAAAGGCCATGGGAAAGTAACACAGCCACGACAACTCCGTATGTTTTAGCGGGCCAAATATCACGGGCTGTTGATAGTGTTTTTTCAGTCTTTGATCACTAAGCTTTTAAGATACAGTATCCAGGTAATATTTACCGTATTCTTAACCCAAATCAAGTGACTGGCTAGTTAACATCCCATTATAATTTCCATGACAGGCCATATGAATATTTACCTTAGCCCTGTTAGCCTCATGTCTAACAGACACCTGAACTTCGACGAGGATCGGCACGCTGAAATGAATCACGGAAAAGGTGAAGATGTTGCTCAGAAAGCCAGGGGACGACTTCGGGAAGCCCTCCACCACCAGAACAGTCCTTCCCTGGGAGCCATGTGCTCCGAGAGCCTGGAGACAGCTGCGGGGTCCTTTCAGTTCTTCACTGCAGCGAAATAACCCGCTGATTATCATCACTAAAATACGTACGTTTGTATTAATCCGTGTCTGGCAGATAGAGTCGTGCCCAACCCACCGTGTTACTCCTTGACCTACCTCCCTCTGTCCTCAGGCTTGGTTGTTACGATGAGCTACGTACAGCCAAGAACACAAAGGCTAACCTGGAGAAAACGCGCTGGTTAGGAGCCTATCAGCCTATCTACCTCGCAAACATCCTGCTCGGGCAGCACGGCAGCTCGCTACCGCTGGAAGACGCTGCCCGAGCTCCCCGTGCCAGCTTTCAGCCCCGCGGTGGAGCGCAGGAGCTCGGCGCTGCCGGCAGCTCCAGCTGCCTGCCCCAAACACGCTGCTTTCCTGGGAATGGCGGGACCGCTCTCATGCAAAACTGAAATTCCCCAAAGCCAGAGGAAACTCCTTCTCAGCGAACAGCCATCGTCACAGAAGTCGCTGCTAGGAAGCCGTCGAGGCCTCGAGGGTGAAGTACACAGCAGCTCTCCGCCACGGCGTTCCCACAATTAAATTTCCACTGGTGCAAACGAAAAAGGGTGGGTGTGAGAACGTGCGAGCCCTAGGAGCCTCTGTTTTCTAACACCAC
This sequence comes from Chauna torquata, assembly GCA_013399475.1. Lineage (NCBI taxonomy): Eukaryota > Metazoa > Chordata > Aves > Anseriformes > Anhimidae > Chauna > Chauna torquata. Next base: position 34,493 of record VXAL01017703.1, on the reverse strand, counting down.
CTTCGTGGAGGGAGGCCTTGGGTCAAGACTCGGCACCTGTGAGAGCAGCCAGACTCGTGTACCGCGCGACCGCACAGACGGTCATTTACACCACGGCTACCGCAAGGGTTTTTTTAATGCAGCTTTCCCTTCTGATCCGACCAGATTTGGGAACGTCCACGCGCTGCTGTGCGCTGCCTGCCGGCACCATGAGCCTGCGATCGCAGCCACTTCTGAAGACAACGGTGGGGCAGAGCTTGCTGCTACGGCCAAGGAACAGCTTGCACGGTCTGGAAGAAAAATTGCTTTCGACCCTTCGGCCAAAGTTCCCGTAACGCTGTTAAAGCAAACAACTTTTGCCAGCTATCCGCAGACGATCTAAATTAATATTTTGCAACCGCCGGCTCAGAGCGTATGAAATCTTTCAAAAACCATTTTAGTTCAAGGCTGATGCGAGGCAGGTATGTCTTAACACCCTGCACTGCAGATGGAAAAATACGGTAAGCAGAGGCCAAGGGCTTTGCCCAAGGTCGTTCAGTGAATCACCGAGAGAGCAGGTTGAGGAACTTGATCTCCTGGCTCGTGGGAGGCCAAATCTTATCAAAACACCGAGAAAGCAGTTTAAATTCAGTTTCCTAAACAACAACTGCACTGCCTTCATGAAGGCATCTACTAAAGACCTTAAAAAAAACCCTACTGCAAGTACTGCCCGTAAGCCAGGACAGCAAAGTGCTTTACATAGCGCAACCACTGCCCCATCCTAGGATGTTACTGCCTGTTTACTCGAGGAGTAAAAAGCAGCTCCTTCTGCCTTACAAGCACTGGCAACTGATTTCCTGGGCACAAACACTTCTTTCAACACTTTTAAAAGCATTCGGCCTTAACCATCCCGACATCGGCAAGCATGTGGAGCTCTGGATGCTATTCTTCAGGAGCAAAGCCTATCCATACACCCGTGAAAAATGACAAAGCGCAGGTCTGCCTCGCCCCCGGGTCATTCCAGTCCCTCCGAGGCGCAGCGCTGGGGCAGAGCACGGCGGGCAGCCCCGCAGAAGTCTCTCCAGCAGCCTCTCCTGAGGGGCTGGGAGAAGCGTCGCCTTGCCTTCACAAAGCCCTGGGGCTGCCGGCTGCCCCGCGCTGCCCGCCTTTGCCTCGCCGCAACGCCGGGAGAGCATCGCCTCCGCCGTCCGGGCCGCCTCTCCAGCAGGACACACAACGCCGTTTGTGGAAATTCCCGTTTGCTGGGATTCGGAGCGGTTTTGAAATCGCGCATCTTCTCGTGTAAACAAATATAATTGTTCTTCAGATGGGAGTTGCAATGGAAGCCATGCCAAGATACACAGCTGATAAACAACGCCTCTTAAGTAAAACTGGGAACATGCAAAGCTTAATATAGAAATTCCGTTTACGACAGATAACGCGGTGGAAGTTTAGTACTTCTAAAAATGGTCACTATTGTCCGAAGCGTGAAAATGGAAAAGAAAATGGACAAAGCAACGCTATTTCGCAATCAGAAATAAGTAGGTATATTACGGGTGGTTTTGAAACAATTTCTATTACCTTACACCTCACCTAGGCTTTTAAAGAAATGCCAAGTGGATGAAAGGAATAACCTTGGAGGCTTTTCTTTTTTTTTTACCCTTTTTTAGACCAACTGCAGCAACTGGACGGAGCGCAGGGTGCCAGGGGGCACGCGAGCACTTTGTAAAACCAGAACGGTAACTCATTCTCACGTAAAGGACTACTTAAAATGGAAGGCCTGGGAAAATGATGTCGCTTCTGTGATCTCAGGCGGCATACAATATAAAAGGCAAGACATTTGATGAGTTGTGTGTTAAGGATTAATTTGCCATTTAAAAATGCAAGGAACAGATGGATCTCTTGGCTAGGACTATATTTGGGAATTACTTCATTTTCTGCCCACATGCAAAATAAAAATAAAACTAAAAGTAGAACTTTCAGCGAAATTTCTCATGGGTAGAAAACACAAGCCACAAAAATTAAAAAATTCACAGTCTTTGTCTGGAACAGGTAAAGTGCTATAGCCTAGTATCATGTTGGTGGGGAAAATGTGTCTTTACATCTGTTCGGCAACCACGCAGAGTAATGTCAGCCTTAAACGTTCAAAAACCTAAACCAGTGCCACATGACAGAGCAGTCCTCCAGCTCCTCTTACAAGCGACTTCTGAAAGAGCCCCTGTTGTAATTTAATTCAGCAATATTTGTTGTGCTTTAGTGCTTAAACCTCTCCAGGGTCGGGAGGGCAGGGATCACGCGAGGCACATTTTTGCTGACCGTCACATTAAGAGGTACGTCCTGCCCCCTCCCCAAAAAGCCTAGCACGGTCCCATCGCACTAACTGGGGACCGTAAAAGCAAGGATGGGGACTTTGCTATTTGTGGGAAAAACGCAAAAGTAGGGAAAAATGCAAAGGAAAAATGCCTTAGTCCTCCCAGCTACGCCCACTCCTGCCTTTACACGCTTGGCCTGCGTGCCGCACGGCACGGCGGCACATGGATACCCACGGAAAGGAGGCAACGAGTGAAGCAACATCGCGGCTGCACCGGCACTAGGGACGGAAGGGAATTCCTTCGGTCCTCCCAAGGAATTCCCACGGGCAAAGCCGACGTGCCCCACCTGCATGCCGTAGTTACGGGATTGAGTGCTTACGGAGACCAGGCTTTAAAACCTCCAAACCGTACCACAGCAAGCAATACTCTGCAAGCCGCACGTAGAGCGTTAATTAAAACGTCTTCCTTTTTTTCACACGTGGCTTTTAAAAGCTACAGGGAAACTGAACGTTAAAAAGCAAAACCAACAAAAACTGCTTCTGAAATAACTGTTAGAAAGCATCTATTTGTTTCTCCTGTAACAATATAACAAGCCGTTCCTCGCTTCCCTCCGCCTCCAAACAAACAAACAAACGGCAAACTTACAAGCCGGCATTTACACCGCCAAGCACCGACCAGCATCGGACATCCTCTGTGCGTTCCCGGACTCTGAAACAGGGACAAACACAGCTCCACGCACGTTTAGAAAGTGAAGAGGAATAGAAAATTTGTACTAACCCGATAGCTTCCTTTCTTTGACTATTCATCCTTCACAATCCAGACAACAGGACATGCCAGGCAGTAAACAAACATTTCAGGGCGGGACTAACTTCAAAGCAACTGTGTAAGTCTGACATAATTTGAGGGTTTGAGATCTTGCAGCAACCTCTTACCAAACGAGGTGTCAGATGATACAAGGAGGTCAAACCTGTAGCAGCCGGAATAAGTAGGGCACTTTGCATCCCTCAATCAACCAAGCCGCACCATTTGTCCGTGGGGACTCAGTGCTATTCATGCTTGGGAATTAACTTTCAGAAGGAGAACAATGCCGCTCTTTCACACGTTATCACACGGCGAACTAGAAACGCCTTTGACGTTTTCTGCTCTCAAATGGATGAGAGATAATAAATGATGTGAATGTCCTTACTGCCAGGATCGGCATGACACGTACCTCAACTGCTCTCCTGGCTCCTGAAGTGTTTGATGGCTTTTCATATTTTTGCCCAGATATAAACATGGTGGTCACTTCTGGGCATCTGCTAAATACAAAGCTCCCGTGGAAGAAATGATGAAGCTGCCCTGAAAACACTTCCCTCTTGCAGAAAGGATTCTCCAAAAGGTACTCTTGCTGCCATCCTCGATTTTTAAGTGTCTTCTAGCTGAAATCATCGCCTTGAGCTAAATAAAGCAACCGCACGCTGAACTCAAGACATTTTTCAAAGAGAAGTATTTGAAAGGCTCCCCATTTCACTCCTCCAAATAGGAGAACTTGTGGTTGCAGACAGGGTGACCGTTTCTAAATTCAGCACGTATCAGCAAAGAAAAACCAGGTCTCCCTACTTTTATCAGCAGAATCTTGCCAAGAAGGAAGGATTCACAGAGAAGTCTTATTTCTTAATGCCACGCACACTAAAAGGGTTACTTTTGTTCTCACGTCAGGCATTTAATAAATAATAATGTAAGGTTCTCATATTTTTTATTAATATACCATCTATACAGTACATTTCTCTCTTCTTCCTTTTGGAAAGCCATCTTTTGCTTCCCTTAAACAAAACAGGCAGCCATACTATTGACATTTAAAAAATTAGGACTGCGTCCTGGCACATATAAATTGTTTGCCCCTTCATACACGTTCAAGGCCCTCACTTCTCCCAGAGACTGTGATTTTCCACTTGGCAACGTGCCGCACTCCCTCTCAAAATGGCATTCCCAGTTGACCATAAGGATCTGGAGAGGGATACCTAATTGCTCGCTAAGAAGCTTTCACGCTTAAAATCCTGATGCCACCATTAGCGGTTTCAGCGCTAGCGAAGTCACAGACTATGCTCGACGCTCGGAAGTTAAGGGCAAATCTAAGTGCATCAGCTACACAGTCAATTCAACGGGTAAAGATCGAGGGAGGATATACGGCTTTTTTCCCAGCAATGCTTATTGGCCATTAATCCGCATCCAGGTCACCTTAGTTTAAACACAGCATGTTCTACCTAAAGTTGTTTTTAAGGTTAATGCCAAGGTCTCTCAAATATGCTTCAAAGAGAGCTGTTTTCCTGGCCCTTTACTTTTTAAGGCCAGGAAGGTACTACAGTGCCTGCATCCACACCTCTGGCAGAGCCAAAAAAATTCTCCTTGGGAAAAAAACAAATCACTGTATTTGCAAGTTCGACCTTTAAGATGTGAAGGGACACTGTGTCTGCGCTTTAATGGAAATAAGTATGACTGAACACAGACGCCGGCTGGATTTTTCCTTTGATCATCATAATGACTGGTATTTCTTCAGGAAGCATTCAATACAGCCTTCCTCTTTTTCTATTCATTCCCCCATGTGAATATTCATTAGAAATTATTAAACCACTCATTATTCCTAAGGTCTTTACGATGGGAATCCTCTCCCCTACCTTTTGGTGCCTGTAATGCCTGTGTCTCCATCTGAGCCGTCTAGACACTTCATCACCAGTGGAGACAAGCAGGCACTTCTAGGCTACGATGCCTCTCATGTATTCTAACCGTGATTCACATCCTAGGCTTATTTCTCTCCGAGAAAGGGGAATCTGGACCACTGACACAGAGGGAAGCACCCAGCGCTGCAGAGCCTACTGCACTTGGTGGTTTCCCTGTTTTGCTTGGCTTTTTCGGGGTTTTGATTTGCCTTGCTCTTCCTGAGTACAGCAGGAAAAGAAGAGGAGGCAGATTTCTTCCTGCCTTTAGCATCCCTCACACTAAGCCTCACTTCTGAGAAGTAGCACGGGCAGCTTCAACTTCCCTGACCTCAGCTAATTCTTTTCTTCCCTCAGCCTACACGAGATGATTAAGCAAAATATTTGGAAGGAAATCAAAGCCTTAAAAATGCAATTAGAAGTGACCACTTTGTTAACACACGCGCACAACCCCAAAGTCAAACCCCATCCACCACCAAAACCAGACCCTCCTCGGGCTTCGGCACCCACCCAAGAAGGAAATTCAGGCTCCCGTGATGCGCGCAGGCTCAAGGAAATGCGCGACACAGAACTCACGAGGATGACCTCTCCCGAGCAATACTTTCAAGTACGGCTCAGGTTTTTCCCACCGTTCCCGAAAACCAGAGAAGATCTGAAATCGCCGACCATGGCCCCAGACACCAGCTCCTGCAGACCTGCCGCTGTCCACAGGTGACTTGGAAATGATATTTTTGCAACACGGCAAGTCTTGCTCCCCAGCGGAGGAAGCTGAGGATAAGGCAAGTTCGTGCGAGGGTTTGGATTCAGCTGCCAGCATCCCTGGCCTCAACCTCAAACGTGCTAAGCAAAGACTGATCTGATTGCAAGCAGCCTTTACAGCATTAAAAATAAAATCTCTTTAACGGGATGCAAAATAGCGACATCATTTGAGACAACTGAAGTAGTGATCATTGTAATAACACACAGGTACTTCTGCAGGACCCCCCTCCTTTGCTTCCAGCCCCACAAAATGCACTTTAGCACTCCCAACATGAAACTAATTTGGCAAAAAGGAAAGAGGGCAATCTTTCTCTGCCTTGAGAGAAATCAAATGCACTTGGAAAAGGCAGCAGCAGCAGCTAAACTCCTGGGCCCTGCTGCAGAAACAAAACTTCCACACGCACACTGACAGACCACATTTAGATCAACTCCTACTTCTGCAAACTCAGGAAGGGGCTTAATTGCTCTGTTATTTTGAGCCAGCAATTAACAGTTATTATTGGGACCACTGTGGGGGGGTACTAATTGCAGCGAAACGTCCACCGTTCGCTGGCACCTCATGCACGCAAAACCACATTCGAACAACTCGATGTGAACGCGTTTATGGATTTTATTACACGTGAAGAGTTCTGGGTGGGGGGGTGTCAGGACATTTATTTTGCAGCCGCGCCCCACCTGCCCCGCACGCTGGCAGCGGAGGTGTGGGGGCAGGCCCCCGAGCTGCCCCTTCGGGCCGTTTTGGGAACCGCGCCCCGACACCGGCCGCGGGCCGCCCCGGGTCCTGTCACAGAGCGGGGCAGAGCCGAGGTTTTCAAGGCCAGAAACCGACGGGCGGGCGGGGAGAGGCCCGAGCTGGGCGGGCGGCCTTCGCTCCCTCAGGCCCGCAGGCGCGGCGCCATTTCNCCGGGGGCGGCGCGGCGCAGGGCCCGGCCGGCCGCCGCCGGCTCAGACCGGTTCCGAGGCACAAACAAGCCGGTCCCCCGGCCCCTCACGAACAACCGGCCCCGGCCGAGGTGGGCCCGGCGGCCCTGTCAGCGCCCAGCCGCGGGGCCCGTTTCTGTGTGAGTCCCCCGAGAAGGCTGCACGGAGGCACGCACGGGCCGCTCCCGAGCGGCGAGGGAGGGCTCGGTTCCTGCGTGCCGAGCCCCGCAGCACAAAAATACCTCCCCGCCGCACAAAGCGGGCCGGAGGTCTGCCTGTGCTCGGTTTCGAGAAACCTGACACGCTCCCGGGGGCGAGAGCACTCCAGAGGCTGCTGCGGGTTATATTTAGGCGAGCAGCAGCGCAGCAGACGCGAGCAGCAACGCCGAGGAACGAAGTGGAACTGCCAGGCAGCTGGTGACAAAAACCTGAGACCGTTTCAGTCAGATATTTTAATTTTCCATAATTCACCTTTCCCTCTACAGAGAGATCAAAGCGGCACATGGCTTTATGTGAACAAAAGGTAAAGATGAGGTGGTGCATCTGGCTCTTACCGGGATTTGCTGTTGCCTTGGCGGTTTTAGAAAAGGAGGCTTTCCTACTCCATGCAATTTTTTTTTTTTTTCTTTTTTAATCTTAACCCATTTTTTCTTCCCATGCAGTCAGGAACGTGCTCAACCCTGCAGCTTTTTACCCCGCTGGAGGAGAGATTCAGAACGCTCAGGCGATCTCTACAGTGCCTTTTCAGTACAAAATTTACGTGGAATTATTTAACATCCGCAAAGGCCACCTCGCCGATTACTAAATGAAGACTGAACTGCTGTCTTTAACCTAATTCTCGTTATTTTTCAACTGTCCCCAGCAGAGGCATCTCTCAACCCACTCAAAAACCCTAAATCCCCCTCTAAGTCAGTGATTCATCGCTTGCTGGCAGACAAACTAAGCGGAAAAGAGGAGGTGAAGACAATGGGAGGGAAAGGTCTGCATTATGTAATGAAACCAAATTCACTTTCTGCTTTCACTTCAGTTGTTTAAGCACGGTAAGAAGCCCCCCAACAAATGAAATCCATGGCAGGGTTCACGGAGCCTGTTTTTCCCATCATTAAAATTCTCTTGGCAGTATTTTTCATCAGCTTATTTCAGTATTAAGACACACAAAATAACACATACGTGTTCCTTTCTAACTGTAACTCATCGCTCCAGAAAAAATTTCATCACAGATTAATCTGATTAAAAAAACACAACATCTAATTACTTTATGAAAGCCTTGCCCGTTCGTCATTAGAACTTTAAGTATAGATGTCACAATTATGGAAAAAATCCATTTTCAGACATCTGCATGCAACTTCTTACAACAGCTTTAATTCAGCACTTCAAGAATGACTACGCTCTCCTAAATCTTGATGAAACTTTACATTTATGTTGCATTTGCTTTTCTAACTCCAGAGAAAGCTGTATTTTATGTTACAAGCTGTAGCTGGTTATTCATCTAACTAGTAAATCAGTATCCTCCGACATCCTCAACATCAGACAAGTGAATAAGCACTCTTCAAAAAAAAAAAAGGGGGGGGTCAGGTCACTTACTTGTAACTTACACACACACACACGCAGCATTCACGCTTTCACATTCTAGAAATCACCTGTAGGAAATCAAACACTTCTGCCAAGATTCTGTAAATAAGTTTAAATCCCATGTCAGCACGGTACTTCACCGTGTGCTCAGCTTTTAAGAGCAAAATGTTCCACTGCTCTCAGAGCCATGTGATTCAATACATTGCTGCAGCAAAGCGTTAGAAATAATCACTAACACGTGGAACAGTAAGAAATGTGTAAAGCCATTTGACATTACAAAACTGAAAAAAAAAAAGCACGGAACCTTTTTTAGCTCATTAGAACACCTCGACGAGCAGCCGAAAAAGAGCATTTTCTACCAAAAAAAGGGGGGGGGGATTCTTTCAGGAGGTTGGGCAGAGCACAAGCAAAATCTGGTTTCCTTCCTATGGGATTTCATACTTTTCATGCATGTTCAGCTTTTTCCATGACACAGTACAAAAAATACGTTTGCTAATATATCATTTGTGCTGCACGTTCAAATCAACAAAATGGAGAAAGCAATGTTTGTGGTAGCAGTAAATTCAAATGTAATTTTCTAGTTTTTTTTTTCTCTTTCAAGGCGATCAAGAAATCCCAAGCCCCCCTTCCCTGTAACACGAGTGGGGAATGAGAAACCTCACATGAGAAAACTTCAAAACGCAAACTCTGTTCCTCGGCCCCACGCAGGTGACAGGCGCGGTGCCACTGGAAATCGCGGCTCCCACAGAGAGCATTCCCATAAATCAGTTTTCCCATCTCTGCCCAGCGGACAACTTCTAAGAGGCCACAAAATGCGACAAACGAAAATAACGCTACACTGCAACGTGAACAATTGGCATTTCTGGAAAGGGCTACACCTACATTAATTTTGGTTTTGGTTTTGTTTTTTAGTGGTTCACACATCAAAATAAGATGGAAAGCCCTGCTTCAGAGAACATGGTTTATTTTTACAGTGTTCTTTCTGGTCTTATCATCTAAATTACTCCTTTGCAGTTCCCAGTACAAATCCCCTATAAATGCCTCTGAATATACATTTAAAATGAAGCTTAGCTGAGATCAAATGCAACAAACTCCAAACCTTTATGAAATAAAGGCTTTGTTCATTTTTTAAAACAATCTGCAGAGCATCTTTCCTCACATTATTGTCCAGGAAAATCATCTCCATTTAATGGAAATCGTATTTACACAGCTCTTAGAAAACCACAACACAAGGAATGAAGCCTGGATTCCTCCTTTACTACCCTTCTGCTCCTTTTTCACAGTACCTAAGGGATGGTGCCACACCAAGAAAACTCCCAGGAGTACTTAACACCCAGAAGTTTTCACAGGCCCCAGTGTTTGTCCCGCAGGGCGCGGGTGGGTGACCCACCTCTCTAGGCAAACATCACACCTTTCGCCTTTCCCACCGTGCCAGCTGAGAGAAGAGACTCGCGTGACAAAGTTCTTGAAGACAAACAGTTACAGAACAGTTCAGTGTCAGAATCGAATCGAATCGAATAGAATCGAATGGAATGGAACAGAATCGCCTAATTAGTTGGAAGGGTCCTACAAAGACCATCGAGCCCAACTGCCTGACCACTTCAGGGCCCACCGAAAGCTACAGCGCGTTGCTGAGGGCACTGTCCAAGCGTCTCTTGAACACCGACAGCCTCGGGGCATCAAGCGCCTCGCTAAGAAGCCTGTTCCAGCACTTGACCACCCTCATGGGAAAGAAATTTTTCCTGATGGCCAGGCTGAAGTGACTTCTGACTGATAAAGACCTTGGTCATTTCTATGTGTCACAAAATTGACCATTTCCACCCCCACGAGGGGCTCACGTATTCACATCACCGAATCGGAAGTGTGTTAAGAACAAAGAAGTCCACGGGTGTTTTGGGGCGCGCTTCAAGGCCAGGTGGGACTCTGTTTTACAAGGTGAAGACATGGTGAAGTGTTTACTACCATCTAGCTTTTTGCTTGCAAGTACGTAAAACTCCGTTCTGGTCCTTCAAGATGAAAGGTATCTGGCAGATTCTATTACTTGCTCTACTGAATTTGAATTTACTTTATTAGTAAGACAAAAAATGTTTGTTTCCCTTTCCGCCCAGAGTATTATCTAGTTTTCCATTACTAGAAGTACAAATTGCCTAGAAAATGAAAAGCTACAACACAGCAGACAATGCTTATCTTCTGATTAAATCTTAAAATTTTGTTCCGGTGGGTAATATTTATACCTCTAAAATTCAGAACAGTATTTCATCCAGTCTCGACATCCCAACAGTGGAAAAAAATATATAAATATTACAAGTTTCTTGGACTTCCTTCTATCCATTTTGCAAGCACAGGAGCACCAGAAGAAAAATTTCTTCCTGCTTGTGTTTGTTTTTAATCTTTAATGTAACCAGGCCTTCTCTTTTCAATTCTTCTCTGAGACCTCTGAAGTCTCACCGACTTTTAAGCTGCACTAAGTGTGACAATCTTTGACAAAAGGTTGTCTTTATCTAAGTGTTAAGACCTCATTGAAAGCAAGGTGTTAGAAATAAACAAACGAGCATTTAAAGCAGTCTGAAAGTCCTCTCAGGCGCTCTGGAGCTGCCTCTCTTTTCACCACCTCTCCAGCCAAGACAGGACCTGGATTTCTGAACCCAGGAGGAGAAAACAGTAACTACAAGAATTCACCACTGCGCGCTCTCCCCCGTGTCAACCCATCAAACCCATCTGGTTCATGTTCAAGCACGTAACGTTTTCTGACTTAGAGAGGTACCGGTGGTAAAATTCCACTCAAAGTGATAATCGAACCCCAAGTATTTATTACGCTGATATATGTATTTATTTAATAAATATTTTCTCTTTTGGAAAAGAACTGGTATGCAAAGGAAATGTTTCCAACTCTGGAAACCCTTCTGAAGAGCAGAGCTCTTCACCAACCAGCGTACAACATTCACAGGTACAATGGCAACTTCTCGGTTTCCACACTTTGGGTGGATTTGCTCTCAGAGAGCTAAATATCGGAGAGGCATTTCAAGATGAATTTTCAAATTACTAAATGAAATCCAGTGGCTAGCTCGAGTGGTCTTATTTTTTTCCTGTATGTAGTTTATAAAGCCAGACAAATAAAAGGATTACAGAACCAAGGAGGTGCACTTATCGCTAGGAAATGCATAGTCGGATTTTTAAAAATTCTTCCAAGTCTACAATTTTTGCAGTGAGGAAACGGGGGAAAAAATGGAACGGCAATGTATCAATCTTTTAAATGTTAGCGGTCATGTGGAATTAACAGGAAACTGGCCACTGATACTTATCATTTCCAAAAATATTACAAAATGCGCCCTGTAAAAAGTAGCTGGACCTTAAAATTTACTTACGCCCTAACTTGAGCAAATAAAATAATTACCCCATTGTCCAACCACGGAGACAGCAGCCAGGGATTCAGCAGAGCCTTGTGTTTGCACATCCCCGTTTCGCCTAGCTAGCACCTTACGGACACCGCACGTATCCAGCACAGAAAATCATCAACAATGGCAGCAGCGTTCCCCTCGGATTTGTTTCGTGCCAACTTGGTCTTTTTAGCCTTCGCACCAGCTTACTTCTACACCAGTGAATAGCACGTTGCCACCAAACACCTTCTGATTTCACAGCCCGGGCTCACCGTTCCTCGCCCTGCCTTGGGAAACGACACCGGCCCGGAGCACGAAACCCACGCGCCGGTCGCGTTGGGCCAGGCGACGCCGCGTCCGTCGCAGCCGCGAGTGACCTACCTGTCGCTGCTGGTACTGCTGCTGCTGCTGATGGAGTCGCTGCTCGAAGACCGACTCCTCGACCCGCTGCCGCTGGGGGAGCGCGTGGGTCTGGACGCTTGGCTGGCCAGCCGCTGCGGGGACTGGGTCCGGGACTGGGACGAATGTGGTGACCGACTCCTGCTGTGCTGGTAATTCCGTTCTGGCCTTCTGCCTCGTACCTCCCGTGTAATATCATCCCTGTAGATATCCCTGTGTACCACACTGGGCAATGTAAACTGCTCCCGGGCCCTAGGTTCGTAACGGGGGTCGTGAGCATCAAAACGGTTTGGACTTCGACTCCGAGAAGTATAATAGAGCCCATGTTGTAAAGTCCGCTCTCGAGGATCTCTATAGTAATCCTGATCGTAATGTCTTGTCCGATCAAATCCTCCCGTCCCCCGCTCATGGTGTCCATAGGCACTATGTTCATAAGCACGCTCCCTGTTATCTGAAGCCCTGCATTTAGGAGGGGGGAAAAATATTTAATCAATCAGAAAGGGGCAGGCACAACTAAAAGCAAATCATGCAAACATTCACTTCAGCACTGAATTTATTTTTGCGACTGCTTCTCCACTAAACAGCAATAACCTATCAAGCGAACACTGACAAACTTAAAACATTTTACTTGACTCCAAAGTTATATTCATATACAATAAAGCTGAGCAATCATTTTGTTTTAATCACATATCAGGCTTTCATGACCAGCATCTTGCCTGCACAGGAAGAAATACTGCTTTCTAGTGCAGACTCCTCATTTAAATTGTTTTGGGTTTTTTTTTCCAATTTCTTTTAAATTCAGTACACAAGGAAAACTTCATAGTTTAGAACATCACAATAAACAATTTTTTTCCATTTTTGCTTTAGAGCTTCAGAAATTTTTCTTGAATTTCCTAATTACCAGAGCTCTTGTAATTATCCTTCTGCAAAAATGGCGTCGCAAATTGGGCTGTAGCCATGAAAGCCTCAGTGCAAAGCATGACCCAGAGGTAAGAAGCTGCTTTCAAAAGGGGTAGCATTACCCACACAGAAGCCCAGAAAATTAGGGGTTTTCTTGTTGCTGTTCTAAAATATTTCATCCTCTTAGGGGGAATTTTGCTTTTTATCAGAGAACTACACTCAACTCTTGTTAAAGCTGCATACCCTAAAGAAACATCCTGATTACTAATGTCAGAATACTTAAATTGCAAGTATTCGTAACTACTAAAAAAGGTGCAGGCCCCAAAAATATACTAAAACCCTACACAAGGAGTAGAAATTAAGTTTTTCACTTAGGTGTTTGTTTGTTTGTTGAGACTGCTATTGTTACTGCAATCACAGAATTTGTATCTTTACAGGCACACTAGCTTGAAGTAGCTAAGACCCATTTTGTTTTAGCATTTCAAACATTCTGTATGTCAATTAAGGAAAGCTCTATTTTCTAAGAATGTTAGCGTGATCTCTCAAATAAAGATATAGTAAAATTGACAGGTAAAGTTAAAGGAACATTACAAACAGTTCAGGAGTCTCATTTAGACAAATACCGGGACGGTATGTCTAAGTTACCTCCGCAAAACGAAAGATAAAGAATGATTACGTTGAATGTTTAAAAAAATACTTGCAAAATTCTAAATATGTCAGGGTAGCCAAAGCTAATTTAAAAACTTAATTATCCATCTCATGAAGGACGTTTCAACCTTTTTCTCAGCCTTCTCAGATTCTTCCTTCAGAATCAATTATTAGTCACTTCAGTCCCCTGCATCCTAATAACCCAATTCCTCCTTGTACTTCCTCCTCCTCTCCTGCATCACGGGTCTGTCTGCCATTTAAAATGGCAGAAATATTTCAGGTATCTTTTATAAACTCAAAATCAAGTTTGAATCTTTTTTGATTAGCATCTCAGGAAGTTCAGTTCCTTCTCCAATGAATCACAAGATCCTTAATCCTCTAAACATATTCACCCTCTGTTCTTCAATTATAACTCATTTACAGGCCTTCTGCAGAGCTAACTCATGTCTTGCCTGCCTTTTTTTTCTCAAAAATTATATATAACAAACCACCTAACTACTGCAACAGAAAATTTCATTAGCGTATATTCGTGCTTTAAATTCATTGTTGCCTTATGTCTTGCTCGCAACAATGGCGTTTTTAAAGATATTTCAGGGTCTAGCACGGAAACACGTCTCTCTCTTTTTTCCCCCTTTTGAAGGACCAGGATCAACATTTTTATAAATGATTGCATTTAGCATCTTACAAAGTGTTAATCAGTGAAAGCTGATTTAATCAGATAAGAGAAAAAGCAGTATTTTCTACAGGGTTACTGCTATAGCTGACATAAAAGAACAAAGTCCTTATCCATGAAAAGGACACAGAAGACAGACAGAGGAGCTAGCAGAGCTGAAAATCTAATGGCTACAGTGCTTTTTTGATTTATCTATTAGTACTAAGTACTACTGGAGTTAGTGGAAAGAGAGGGTTTGACTTGGGTTAGGAGAGGGGCTAATATACACAGGGCAGGACATACCAACCTTTTCCAAGTGTGGAAACACGACCTATATTCCCAATTAAATCTAGGGAGAGAATTGTGAACATAACTTCCCCAATTTTGGCCCCTCTTACAGGGGTAATCCACCTTCTTAATGGGCAAGGGTGTCAAATGATATTTTAGATGAACCAACAAGAAAAAAAAAATCTTAGTGACAAGACAAAAAAAAAATTCCACTGGAAGCAAGTAGTCCCAGACTGAAACCATAACTCTGAAACCCCCAGACTTCTTTCTTGAGACAGAAGGCACTTAAATAGATCCATTATTTTAATTTCCAGCCCTACGTCTGAATCAAGCAGCTGGTAGTTCACCCAGTGCACGGGGGCGCTCATCGCTGTTGGCCAGCAGGCATCCTCTATCCGCCTTTGTAACCATCCAGCCCAGTCATTTTTGATTGGTGTATCCACAAACTGATTTTTAGCGCCACGTCCTTAAAACTAAAGTACGTTTAATGTGGAGCAGCAAAGAGCTTTTTAAGAGACTAGATAGTAATCCACTCCCCATGGCTACTGACGTCTTGACTGTATACCATCCAATAAATTCAAGGCAGTAGTTCTTATCCCAGCATTAAAAAAAAAAACTATAATTTCCAAAATTTAGTAATGTCCATCAGCTCTTTTTGCCAATACCATCAGAAAGAATAATCCCAATAACTTGGAAATGATGTAGATCCAAAATGGAAACATCACAAGCTGCCTTCGGTCTTCTCCATCCAAGCGTTATTTCCATGGCTAAGTGTTGTTTGTAGAATCCAACGGACTGCATCATTAAATACTACTAGGAAATTTTTGGTGACAATCCAATTAACATATAAACTGCGTATAGTGAGAACTGAGAACTAGGCATCAAGCTTTCACAGAATTTTAGGTTCTAGTATTCCGAAGATACTCCATACGGAACTTCACCACACGTTGTAGTAAGGTAACTCCATCTGGCAGTAGGGATACATCCGAATAAGGCCTTAATATTATCCAAGAAATGGAATCATTACTTCTAGAAAGGAGTAACTCCAATATCGATGCTGGCCAAAGGAAATCTTCCATCTTAAAACCACCTTATTTCAAGTGTAGATATCCAACCAGCTGCAGAAAACATCCTCTATGGATCCACAAGGTACCAGCCACTGGGATAGAAATCACTTCCGTTTCCAACCCAAAATAGGAAACATAGATAATTCCCAAAATTTTAAATCCATCTGGGGGCCCTATATACGAGTTTGTGTTTCTCACCATATCAAATACAAAATACCTGCCTAGAGAAACCTTGGAACTTACCCATCAAGTCTCCGCTCATAACGTCCTTCCCGTGCATGAAGTGATGGTGGGGGGCCGTAAGTGGGCCCCCCACCACCTCCTCTGAACCCAGAAACCTCTCTACTACGAGATGCTATGGAAACTGTATCATCCAATCCCCGAGCAGCACTGGGAATGGTTCCTGGTTCATTATAATCCGTCCGTAGGTCTCTATCTCCCATTTTGTTGACAGAGTTGTGTGCCTTCTGCGCACTTTTGATGTCCACAAAATCCACAAACGCTGCCACTCCGCCTTCCGACCCCCTCTTAGGGAGTATTTTGACACTTTCAACACGTCCATATCTGGAAGAAAAGCAAAGCAAAGCAAAAATATTAATGCAAGTAGAAAAAGACCATATTTAATAACATTGCCTAGTGAAAAATAAACATCAGTTTCAAACCATTTGCCCTTCGCATATGGCAGGAAAACCAATCTCAAAACACGGCAGAGGCTGGAGGAGGCATTTTTAAAAAAGGGGAAAAAGCCAAGTGCCCTTTCCGGAATAATTTCAACCCCCCTCTCTTTTGGTTAGCCTACCAGGAGGGCTCCCTTTTATAGTAACAGAGAGACAGCAGCTGAAGAAACAGAAAGGTATTCGCAATTAGAGCAGCCCTTGTAATTTTTAATCTGACGAGCAAGACATAATTAAAACTGTGTCACGACAAGTAAAAATAAAGACATCCCGACAATCTTCTTAAGAAAAAATGACCTTGACACAGCAATTCCACTACTCAGATCTATATTTAATCCATTCAGCGCTAAAACAATAGTCTTCATTCTCGTACCCGTTTCTGATCTCAAACCCGTTTATTTACAGCAGCCTCCCAGGACCCGCGTGCAGCGTGACCTACGCACGCTCCCCAGACCGGGCTGCGTCTCCAGTCCAACTCTGCGTTCCCCACCACGGACCCAGCCACACAACGGGCACTTTGCGGGAAGCTTACGGGAACGTGACGGCAGCCCGCTTAAGGTACTTTGTGAAGTAACGGCGACACGGGTGCTCAGGGATAAGTAAACACGAGAAAAAAATCAACGCCTCTGTGCACACGAGAAAACAGGATGTAAAGATGTTTTCAAATACCTGCACGACTCAGAGCAGAGAGGATAAAATGGTGAACACAGCAACGTGTTAAAAGAGCTGAGAACCGCACGTCACATTGCGGTCATTCTCTCAGCCAGGTTTAGCGAAGCAGGTAAGGGCTTTTAACTTCAGATGTTTATCCATGACAAAAAGAGGCAAAAACCTTATTTTGGAATGTACTAGCAAACTGGAAAGCGATACACAAATGAAAAAAATAATCAAGAAATATTTGTAAACTGTATAAAGAACTATTGCAACATTTTTTCTATTCCCAAAGGCAGCACAATGCTGAACAGATGTAAACAGATCTTAAACAAGAAAAGCTGTTTTCAGCTACAGACGCAGGAAAAAAGCTAATACAACTGCCTGTCCGAGGAGCAAATGCTGTCAGAAGCCACATCTGACTCCAGTTTATGCGTGGCTTTCAATATACCTTAAAATTTCATCATTGTTATTGGATGACTAATTCTTAAATACGATTCGAAAACCTGCCTCGCTGACTGCTGGCTTCTCATTCCAATCTGACCTACTATACTTTATATATGATCTGGTTTGGATTTGGGTTTCATGTTTCTCTATTTTCTACTCCACCAAATATGGCACGCTGGCCATTAAGGAAAATGTGCGCAAACAAAAGCATCGTTCAAGTCAGTCTGAAAGCGCCTTGTTAGGCATAAAAAGGCAAGGGCGCATATGGGACGCACTCGTGCCTGTGTGCTGTCCAGAGCAGAGCTCGCAGCCTTTGTGCTCGTGGGTACAGCACCGTAATGCTAATTCTCAGAGGAGTTTTCTAACCTGCGATATCAAACTGATGCACTGGTTACTTGTTATCATAATGAAAAACTGCAAGGAGCAAATAATGGTAGTGCAGGGAAGATACCTCTGCAAGTCCACGCTCTTCTGAGGCTGGGTAAAGCTATCAAATCTTACCTTGAAGGCAAGATTTAGAAAGACCGGTAAAGTAGAGGACATGGTTAATAAAATCGGTGCGGGGAAAAAAAAAAAAAAAGCCTAATTGGATGTGTTACAGGTAAAGAGAGAAGCAACAGGAAAGGCAGAAGGGGGAAGGAAAACACGAAAGGGCCCATTTGAAAAAATGAGACTGATTGCCGTGAATGAACATGACAAAAATATGAAAAATAACTAGGTATGTCAGTTAGCGTCACCTAAGTCCCTTCATCGTGCATTTCAGTGCCAGTTCTTTACAGACAAAAAGGAAAGCTGTTTTAATAGGACAGTGCTTTAACTTTGATTTCCATTGAGTTTTTCTTCTAAATGCTGCAGTTACAGAGCTGACTGGTTAGAACAAGTACTTTCCTTTTGCTCACTGTTTACACATTCAGCTTCTGGCAACATGCGTCCATACTTTGTCTTCAGCAAAAAATAAAAATAAAAATCGTAAATGTCTTAACACTCCTCAAAAAACCTGAAATCCTAATTGACCTTTCTGACTGCAATCACCAGAGCCTACTTAATATGAAGTGCTGCCTGCCAGTTACATCAGAAATGAGCTCTCTCACTGTTCCCACTCACTATCCTGATAATTCTTTTATTTCCTAATTCTGTAATCGTAGCACGTACGTGTTATTGTAACATACACGCAGACAGACCTCAACTATTCTCTTTTGCTGCAGAAGATCCAGAGATGTGTTAAAACGTTCAAATATTCAAACTAATGCTGCCCAAGGAGTGCAGAAAACACAGAATGTCAATGTAATATGCTCCCCACGTACCAACAAGATCACCCAGCAAACACACACCTCTTGCAGGCAGAGCTCAAGTTTTATACTGGGAGAACGTACTTTGGTTGCCAGTTATTTAAAGAATTTTTTTTAAAGAAAGACTGCTGTAAAATATGGGACAATGTATTTTTCTTTTCCTAAATCAGAAATGGGTGGGGGAGGCTACTCCTGTATTCCTCTGCAGCCACAGCCCTACATCACCCCGCCTGGGGAACCGTGCGTTAATCGAGCTACATAAATATGTGCCGTGCTCTGGTGTCCTGCACCGTGCCCTTGACGAGCCCCAGGGATAATCTGTGACGATCGCCTTTGCTGCAAGCCAGGGAGGCAGAAGGGGGGAGGAGAAAGGGAGCATAAGCGGAAGGGGGGATAAGGGAAAACGGAGACGGAGCGAGCCCTAAGTGCGCGAGGCCAGCCGCCGAAGGGGAAGCTCCGCGTCCTCCTTGCCCGGCGAGGTCCGTGCCCGGGGATCACCCGCATCCTCTGGTGCCGCGCTGCCAGGACGACAGGTCCCGTCCCGGCGGCTGCTGCGGGGAGGAGGACCGCAGCGCGCTGCATCCGATCCCCAGGGGAGAGGAGGGGAGATCTGCAGTGCTGCATCACAAGACGGGTTACTGCAGCAGAACAACACATGGCGAGAGAACGATGCTCTCGGGAGGGCTGGGGGAGGCGAGGCGGCGGCAGACGGCGAGCCGAGGCAAGATGGAGGCGAAGGCGCTGCGAGGAGCGGCCGACTGCGCGGCGCAACCTTTGTCCGGGTCCCAAGGGCTGGGAAGAGGGGACAAAGGAGGACCGGAGGCGTCGCCGCGACCTTTGGCAACGTTCGCAGAGCGGCTCCTCTAAACCTGCACCGCCCATCTCTGCACCTATGCGTCAGCCTCTTCCAAGCAGGCTGCATTTCACAATCGCTGGCAGCCCCGACAGAAAACAAAGAGGCGTTCGCTGAGCTCTGAATCCGCGGACCCTAATGAAAGCAAGGCTTTTAATGCCTCTTCGCATGTGTAACTCACGCCGATTAATCATTAGCTCCAACCCTGTCCTGTATTGTAACGAAGCAGGCTGGGGCTGTGTTTTCAGAGGGGTTTATAGTTCAACCAGAATCACAGCCGACGTACCAGAGCTGTTATGTCAGCGAGTCCCTCCACCAGCACACGATTGTAACACCACGCGATAAACAGAAATCCGGTGGCCCTTTCAGAAAAAAAAAAAAAAGTTGCTAGCTAATCATTGCTCGAACAAAGCTACGCTAATCCAGCTTTTCAGACAAAGAAAAGGAATTCGTCATTTAACCATTATCGGTTTATTCACTGCAGATCAAAGCACCTCTATAATCAAGCAGCTGAAACGTCTCTGGGCTCTTGGCACGGCTGCTCAGCATGCTCCTGGCGCTCCAGCCCTTCCTCCTCCCGGCCCGGCAGACAACGCGGCGGCTGGGGAACGCTGCGCACCGCCGGTGCCGGGCCGGCACCGCGGGCACGTACTGCGGCGGGCGCCTTCCCAGGCACGGGCAGTCCCTGCCCTTCTCGAGCAAAGGCGTTTTTGAACAAAGGGCGGATGACAAGAAAGCCGGCCGGCAAATACGTAGTAAGCCAGCGTTACCGTTTAGCTGCGTTATTTTATAAACAGATTAGGCTCTTTACAAGATGAGATACGCACAGCAGGAGCAGGTAGCTTGGAATCAGGGGGACGGTCGCTATTTTAATTTAAACTGCTCTCCTTGAATCCCGCTTTAAATCGTATCGCCTCGTTTCTCACGCTCGCTCCCCCCGAGCTTGCAAAAACGCCTCATACCCACCCATTTTCAGTACTGCAGCATTTTGCAGGTCAGCCACATCCCAGCCTACAACATCATCTGACTTTTGTCGAGAAGTCGGCACGACGCTACGCGCCCAACATTGCTGCATGCGAGGCGCATCACAAGATCCAGAACACCGCCAAGTTTTTGTGCTTGTTTCTGCACCGCTCGTTAAGAGCATGATTTGAGAAGACGTACCGCTACAGCAGGACGCCTGAATACTCTGGATCCACTTGGATTCGCGTTGACTAAAAGCCAGTTATCTTTATCTTTAGCCATCGGAAAAGCACGGGCGGCTTTTTGTGCGCCGAGTTATTATATAGCGCAGGCAAGTCACGGCCTGCATTATTCAGTAAAACGCGCACACAGCTTGAAGCTTCCCCCGGCCAATCGCGTTCCTCTGGCTTTGTTGTTATTTCATAACAAAATGATGTGACCTGAAATAATACTTAGCCAGATGTCTGCCTCGCTTCTCCCTGTTTGTAACTCCAGACCGGTCCACATGCCCCGCGCTCGGGACTCTTCCAGTGCTCCGCTTCCCCCGCACGAGGCAGAGCTGCTCCAGCTACAGGGCAGTGCAAGACGTGCAAATAGCAGAGCTGCCATAAAGCAGGTTGCCATCACCAGCTCTGGAGGGATTTTTTTAGCCACACTACCCGCGTCTGCTGAGCCCAGCGCCTCCATCAGCGTCCCTTCTGGGCTCTCCTGCTGGCGTGGACAGCCGCTTCTCGGCCCACCACCAGCTCTCCTTGGGAAGCGCTGCCCGGGGCCGAGCTCCAGTGCCACCAGCTCGGCCACGGCCTGCGCAGCGACGTCCTCCCTGCCAGGCCACTAACAGCACAGACCACACAAAAGGTACGTGCCAGGCCTAAGAAACGATGTACCGCCACATTCCACGCTTCACGTTCATTATAACCACGTACTTTACTTGCCACAGGAAATATTTAGGTATTTCTAAGTCGCGCAAGTCTTTGGAATTCCCTTCTGCTTCAAGTCACACCTTCAGCAGAGAACCAGGTCACAATCTGACAAAATCTTTGGTCAAATATCGTCACACGCCTAGCACGGAAGCAAGACTGGAGGGCTTACAGATACAGAACAGAGGAGCCTGAACAAAAGTCTGAACTCAAACAGTGCACAGATTGCATTACTGGGTTTGGGTCCTTTCACAAAAACAGCAACCGACCGATAACAGAGAGTAAACCCAGAGGCAGACCACAGACAGGTGCGTGCGCAGGGCTGGGACAAATGCACGCTAATTGCAATGTAATCTCAACAGAGAACGAGCTGAACTCCACAGTCCTGGAAAACTACGCTTAAAGTGAACAGCCATGTGGGGAACTGTCACCTGATGAGCCACAATTGCTCGTCTTTGTAAGACTGTCACTCAAACCTGGAGAATTTGTCAAACAGCATCTCAAACGCTTAATGACGAACGTGGAAACGTACACACGGCCGCCGGCCTTCGCTAGCAGCTGCTCTTAAGGAAGACCCAAAGCAGAATTTACTACGAACAACTGGATGTGACTGCTCATTACCAAGGGCCTGATCCAGAGGGCATCACACCACGCTCCGTAGGCAGCTGGCTCACAAAAACGCTCAGCGCGTCAGAACTCCCTCGCATCAACGTGCGTGCATTTCAATTACATTTTGAAATGGAACAACTGGCTATTCAGGATTGCGGTGAAAATACTGTGACGTTCCAGAATATTTATCTAATGTACCTACACACACGCCCCTTTAAAGAACCCGACAGCACTATTTTGGAATGCTCCTCCAAATGCCTCCTCTTCCCCCAGTTTTCTGAAGAAGTGGGTTTGCAAGAGAGGCACGCGGTGACAAAACCAGCCAGGATGAGGGTGCGGGCACAAAGGCTGCCAGCAATGTATGGAGCACTTCCAGCAGCCTCGAGAGATTCAATGTACTGCACGGACTCTCCTCATCTCCAGCTGCTACATCGCGTTAAAGATGGCTAAAAGTAAATTAAATGCCTCTCTAATTCTACCTTTCTCGGCACAAAATTGCTGTTTCTACAACACTGAGCCATCGCGAGCGGCCAGGCTAGTGTTCTGGATGATCACAAGTAGCGAGCGGTAAATCCACACCATGTAAGGCTTTGAAAACCTTCACCTTCACAAAACCACGCAAAATTAAAGCTCCTCATGTCACAAGGAGTGCTGGTTTTCAAACCATGCAGCGAACAGACCTTGTGGCAGCAATGATTCAGAAACACGCCCTAATTACCAAGCTCCCATAGTTTTCTAGATTGCAATCTTAGATGCTTTAAAACTTTAGAGTGATCTTTATTGGCTCTGCGACCTTTGGGGGAAAAAAGGAGTTCTTCAGGGCATTCTCTCCAGCTCTCCTCCTAGCAATAAAGATTTTTAAACAATTCTCAAAATTCAGGAGCAGAAACCAGCATCCAGGTTATGGCGTTATGGCAACTGCTGACATGACTGGGCTGAGCCCTGAACACAGCGATCCTAACGCCCCTCAGCCCAAATTACTGGTCAAACCCAGTCCTCTCCTGCGTTTTCCAGCTCACTTCAGCCCCAACAGCATTTTGTGGTAAGTCTCCCAGCTCTGACTACAAACTGGGGTTTTGTTAATGAGATACAGCACGTGTTTCTGCCACGCACTGAGAACAGCGAGGGCTTTGTCTACGCTCATAATCCCTCCGTAAGAGATGACAAAGTAGGAAATTAAAAAGCTAGCATAGGCACATTCACTGATACTTCTGATACCTGTTATTTAAAAGCAACATGCTCAGCATATCAGATAGTCTGCTAGATAACTCTGTGCTGAAATAAGCGCTCACCTCTTGCTTGTAGCTCAGCTGAATGCTCCATTTTAAGACACAAAGTAAAAGTGATTCAGAATTAAGACATTTTATTTACATCTTCATGGTAAAGTCACTGGTTGGATACTGCCGAGGTATTAATATATAAACGAAATTATTGCATACCACCAGGGAGGGAAGAAGCAGAATATTTAAAGCTGTTTATTCATGGTTGCTACTGAGGGTAGTGATTACTTCTTCCAAGAGTCAACATATCAGGAAATTTTTCTACCAGCCCCACGACAACAAATTTTACCAGCAGCAACACTACAGATGCACCGTTTTAGCGTGAACCTATCGGGCGGCTCTGGAAACACGACCAGAGGGACACCCGTTCCTTGAGGTGTAAATCAGTTCCACTGCAGCCCCGCCGCCAGGCGGAAGGACCTGCGGGAAGAGCCTCAGAACAGCCAGCCTCGGCCGAGGAGGGCAGAGGGGAAGCCCAAGCCACGTTCTGGGCACCGGGATCACCTGAAAGCGAGCTGGGAAAAACCCTCAGCCTGTCCTCAGCGGGTCACGCAGCGCCTCGCTGGGCTGCCATGCGCGTCCTTGTCCACGTCAGCAGTTCCGCTGCCTTCAACGTCAGGCGGACTCAGCCTTGCATCAGCGCGTCGGGATGCTGCAGTCAGGAGGCAAATCTTGACCGTCCTGCAACAAAGCGCTGAACGCAAAACTGCGTGGGTTAAAGCTACATCAGCGTAGCTGAAAGACACGGGCTTCTCGCTCGCACAGCCACCTCAGCCACCCAGAAAACAGACAGAAGCTCTGTTATTAAGGAACTTCTACCAGCAGTCACTTCTGCACAATTAACGAAGAGCATACAAGCACCCATAGCAGGGCTTACTGGTAATACACATTTTCTTATTATTAAAAAACAAATCAAAGCAGCGTTGTGAGCGGTAATAATGAAGACTCATTTCTTATGGATGCATGTCTTGAGGTCGAATTCCCTGGTGTCCAATAAATGCCAGTTCCCACTGCAGCTTTTCCCACGGTTAGGAACACCTCTCTCCCATGTGGATTCTTTAATGTCTAATAAGGGCTGCACTCACGCTGCAGCCTTTCTCTCCACGGGGCCACTAATCAGGTCTCCCTCCTCTATTAAAACTGCTTGTTTTCATGAAACGTGCAGGAGCACTGCGACTCTGAGACTGCGAGCACCCCCTTCGCCCTCAAGTTTAGCTGAAACTGGCTAACGGGTTCAAAAGCGATGAGGGAGGACACGTACGCATGACAAGATCACATCAGTCTTGCTCTCTGAGTGGATCAGAACGAATAAGAATTATGCTGCTCCTGAACAATAAAACTACTCGTAGAAGCCTGAAGAGGTTACAGAAATTTGTAGGAGCTCTGCAAGGGAGAGAACACGCTCAGCCGCATTATATCGAGTAAGATGCACTGTGATTGTTCCTCCGCCGACCTACACAGATGCACGGCATCACGTTACTACATGCTAGATGCACAGCCACCAAATTCCATCTCCAGGGCATTTTTCCTTCCAGCTTAAAGCACAATCTGCAGATTTTCCTCAAAAATACTGGTGGTGATAGGCTACATTAAATGCTTTGTGAACAGGAATTGCTCAAGCCTATTCTTTTGAGTGAATGCTTTTAGGATTTGGTTGGATTCAATTTTTAAGAACATACTTGCATCGCAACTGTAGGGGAATCTCTTGATTAATCAAGTTTTTCATTCTTACATGAAAGGGTAAATCCCCATCTCAGTTTTGCTTCTCCAAGCCCTGCTTTGCATGTATTCAGCAGCAGATGGAGGAAAATGCAGAGTCATAACATTATGGTCTCCCTGCCATGCTGTAAAGTACTTTAAATATGTATCGTCTTAAGGCTTTATGAGTCTCGGCGATCACCGGTTCATACTTCTCTAGTGAAACAAACTTTATAACCTGTCTTCCTACAAGGTTTTGTGGGTTTTCCAGGAAACTGTGATCCAGAAAAAAATAAAAATAATGCTGATTTGTCTGCCTTCGCCAAGACCATCCCAAGCAACTGGATCGCTCTTCCCCCTGAACCACCACTCAGTTTGAACGAGCGACCAGTCTCAATTCAGCCAGCAGGTTCGACAACTTGAAATTCATTCCTCATGGAAAGCAGCCGTGGATCCACGGCCTCACAGACGTATTCAAGTCACTGACCCTGCAAGCTCACCTGCTCCTAGCAGGTCACTCTCTTGAAACCATGCAGAAAAATCGCACCGCCCAAAGAAAACGTCCTTTCCCAGCCGCTCCAGCATCGCCATGCCAGCTGGTCAGCCGAACGCAGAGCTACGGGCACCGCTTCCTTGGTTCACGACTCAACGCCACCATCCCCTTGGAGAAAGCGCTCGTTACTGTGGCTAAACCAACCGAGCAGAACGGAGCAGGCCCTTGGCTCCAGCCACGCCAGGACTCGTGCACCGACAGCGCTCCTTCGGCAGTTGAAGGACGCAGGCAGACGCGTCCTCCCCGCAGTAACACAACCGGCTACGGCAGCGTAACTGCCACGAAAGCGCCTTCCTAACTTTACGCCGTTCCGCTGATCCACTTCGCCTCCAGATGCTTGTTTTCAAAAATCACTTTGACACAAGCTAGGCGAGAGCATGAACGGGCAGCCCAGCCGCGGGACAGAAATCTCTGAGCGATGCATAGGAAGAGACGATTCCCGAGCTCCGCCGCTGCCAGAACCCGCACGGCTTGCCATACCCTCAGCCAGCACCTACAATCCATGTCAACGCTGAAACCACTTTTATGCTTTAAACGCGGCAAAGCTTCCCTGCTACTAATATGTCAAACCCGTTGCTTTAGAGTTAAGGAGAAGACCAAAGGTTCACTTAGACCTCGATGACAACGAGGTCACTGTGCACATCGTTAGCCATTTAGATGTGTATTTAGATGGCTTTCCAAGAGCAGCGACTCACACATACAAGCAGAGATTCCTGAAATTAAATCAGATTTGATGCTGTATACAAAGGAGATAGTTATCCATTCCGAGCTTTTATTCTCCTCACAGTGAGGATGTGAATGAGGCCGGAAGACTTCTTCCTCCAACGATGACTACTTTAAACACACAACTTGGCAATTTACCTTTCTTATTTTGCCCTACTAACTGTTACGGGTCACCCACAGCTGCCACAGAGAGCCTGAAGAGCGAACACTGAAACAAGCCTCTATGTGCTTTTTGGCAGCCGTCACCATTAACGGGGACGGGAGGCATTCGCGCCAGCAGCAAGAGCAGACGCACCCCAGCTCGACGCTCTGAGCCGCGCAGAAACAGCGTGCATCTCACCAAGGGTGCCTGTACCGCACTCGGGGAAATCTATAGCAGGGGCGTCAAGTTATTCTTAATGAATCCCATGGACAGAGATCATCATCAGCTCAGGCTTCTACCTGGAGAAAAACTGATTCATCGCTTGTTAATTAAGTTACAATCTGGCACTACTCTTTCTATTCAGCTAAAAGATTATTTCAGGACCAGCTTTGCTTGGGTTCCCAGTCACATTTGTGACAAAAGCTTGGTGTGAACCCAGCTCTAACTTCCTATCACATCAGAGGGTAACAAAAGACATGCAAGCTCCTGTATTTGGATAGGAGGGTATCCAAGAGGAGCACACAAACAAGCCAGTATTGCCTCCACCTGCGGAGAGCCACTGGCCTTGAGCAGTGGCGTGCATCATCTATCCCCACTGCTTCCAGAGATGTTCGGGTTTATCTCGCTTTTCGGTGTTGAGATCAGAGCACGTTCAGAGCATTTTCATTAGATTTGGACATGCGCTACAGATGCATGTACTAAAAAAAAGTGCTTTCAATTTTAAGTTGTTAAGCTTAATTTAAAAGGGGAAGAGAAAGGAAGCAAAAAAGCTCCCTTTTGTTCTTAAAAGACGTCTGGGTTTTCGAACAGAAACCGGTCATTGAGCTAGGCTGCTGCTCATCTCCCATGAATAGTTTGTTTGAGCGGAAAATTGATGTTCCTTTCGCATCCCAATTCTGCTGCATTCTCACCCAAGTCACCATGAACATTTGGACCTCAGACAACGCATGAATATACAAAATAGAGTACAGAGCCAGCCACATGCAATGCTACAGGGTACACTTCCAAAAAACCCGTCTTGAGAAGTATGTTGTTTCAAATGAATTCAGAGACACTGCCTTCATAGTCAATCTAGCCTGTTAACAGATCAGATTGCAGCAGTCCCTGGAATATAGTGTCGTGTATTTATGAAAAGTCTGTAACAATGTTTATTCTTTTATTAAGGGATGTTATCTTCACACTACAGGATTTTACAGATTGCCTGTGACGATTACACAGTGTTAGTAGGTTAAACAATAACTATGGAAATGCAGAAACCAAAGCAGTTGCTGTGTTTTATTCATTACACAGAAGTCGTCATCACATCTTAAAATATTACTGCAGACGAGCATTAGAGACGGGTTTTCGGACTCGAGGAGCCCAGAGCTGACATTACTCAGCCGCAAAGGGAGCGCTGGGAGCGCTCCAGGCAGGCAGAAAGGCGAAGCCTCCCACGCTACCCTCGCACGTACCATCATCAGGTGGCAACCAGTGACTTGCCAGCTCGGCAACAAAAAAGCAGCTTTTGTCTGATTTTCATTAACTGTTCAAATCATCTTCAGAACACTACAGAGACTCATGTGAAGGTAAGCCACGAGGCTGGTTGTACACTGTGAATTTCCATCTTCAGGCTCATATTCCTCCCACGAGATTTCTAAATTGGCATGCCGAAGACGCAGCTAAACTCAAAATCGTATTATGGAGAGTAATCATATTTTCTAGTTTATTCCTTAGTTCATTGTTTAAGAATGTTTGCCTTTCCAGTCTTTGGTTTCAGGGCGTTCGCAGACCTCAGCGAGTTCACTGAGCTTAATAAAAAACACATACAATATATCTCACAAGCGCTTATTTTTGGTAGCCACCAAAACCAGAACTTACCCACCCCACAAGCAACTTAACTGCTTACACCCTCGTCGCCAGGGACTCCCGAAACGCTGGCTTAAGTAGTCTAATGTCGGCTGGGAGGGGTGACCCTCGGTTTCACCCCCTTCCCACCATCCCCACATGCCTTCAGAACACCTCGTTTTGATAGTCATTATTTCTCAGGTGCGTCTTCACACGCAGAAAGCATCTCCTCCTCCTGCTCACAAGCTGACGACAGCGTGCAACCACCAGAGCAGCCAGTCAGTCCGCAGTTGCAGCCCATCAGCTCAGGAAAACAAAGCTCCAGGTTTATCCTGACTCACTAACGTGCCCAAAGACTGCAACCCGCCCTCTACCCATTTGGATATTTGCTTCCTTTTTTATGAAATGCTCGCCGGCACTTCTTGGCCCTCAGCAAAGACAAGGACCTAATTTTGGACACACCTTAAGACAGCAATAAGGTCATCTGCTGGAGAGCTTGGCGTGACTTTCTGTCCTGTGAAAAGCACTGGGGAAAAAAAACAGTCAACAAGACTATCAAAAACAACTTTAGGCCTTTTCTAGTCCCCTGCTTTGAGTTGATGAATGGGTTTAATATCCGCGTAAGCCTCACAAGGGCTGTTAAGTTCTCTGTGCGCCAGTCTGCTTTCACTGTTCACAGGAACGGGTTCCACAGGGAACCGAACGCTTCCATCGACCCAGATTCGGCCACAGCAACCATCAAGCACCAGCAGGCATCTCCTCCACATGTAGAACAGCCCCATTTAGCTTTTACATGACTGAGATATGCACGCAGCAATCCGCCAGAAAGGGCATTAGGATTATTTATTGTTGTACCAATGGAATTTAGAGTAAGGACAAGAAATACCAAGAGCCAACATAACCTCAGAGCAGTCTGTCAGCAAGAACAGAAGCCGCTCTCCTCAAATCACAAATAAATGCAACCAGGACCTCAGAAGAAACTCCAGCGAACAAGCAATGCTAGAACGGCTCACCAGGTGACAGAATTTTGTAACCAAGTGACATCCACTTTTCTTTCTAACACACCTCAGCGTATAAAAACACTTAACAGAAGCTCAGTCCAAATCTGTGCTCTGTGCAGCTCTTCATTAAGTTTCTTTGAAGTAATTATATAGGCATTTCCCTGGCCAGGGTGGCGTCACCAAGCTGCCACCTCAAGTGCACGCAAAGAGCAAGATGCGGAGCAGCCAGAGGGTTCATGGATCTTGAAGCGTCGAGGAGCCATCCTCCGCGTGACTCAGTCTTGGGGAACAAGTAGGTGGCTGCAGACGGGAACTGCTCCGCAGCATCCCCGGTACAGCGCGGAGTGGATGTCTGTGCTGCTCAGGGCGCTCCTCGATCAGCGCCAGGAACAGAATCCCTACAGGAGGTCTAGCGGAAAACTCAGGCGAGCCACCACCGCCAGCACCAGCCACCTCTTTAGCCGCTCGACTGAAAAACCTCTGCGCTGCAAGGCCAGCTTCCGCTAAGGAACCGGACCGAGACGTGGGAGCGCAGGACTTGCCTCACGCCTTCCACGCCTGTCTTTCCCATCTGATTCTGGGCAATTAACTTAATCCCCATGCCCTAACCCCCCAACCAAATGCCTGCCCACGATCTTCTTGCATTTTATATTCTGCAAAACTAAGATTGCCTTACTAGAGATGCTTGTAAAATGCAGCATAACCGAGTCCCGACACTACCCAATATTCCAGACACTGCCTCAACAAAGCACGGGCATAAATTTTACCGTCCCCTTCCCTTCAAAGGCTCTGAGCTGAAGAGGCTAGCATCTGCGCTATGAAAATACTGTCACCTAAAGTGATAGGAACAGAAGAAAAAAACAGGAATAATTCATTCTATATCCGTATTTCTGCCTCTTCCTCAGCTAAACGTAACATCTGGATAGGGACCTCTATATGCAAAGCTGATTTAGTGTAACTACCCATGTGTTTGCATCTTAAGTGATATCCAAGAACCGTTACTAGATTATAAGCAATAAAAGCCCGGGAACTTATTTGAGAATTTTACCAGAAAAACTGCAGCACTTCTACATCTGACTCAAGCCTGTTCCTGTGGAAAAGCACTGAAAGACCCGCTGGTGTCATAAAAACGGGGAAGAAGGCTGGAGAAACGGTGCTGTCCTAAATAAACAGCTCCGACCCTAAACAGCCATGGAGATTGTTCATCCCGGGGCTCGAAGCCAGTCCCCCAGTGGCAATCCTACTGGTCTGCCCCACAAGATCTGAGGAACAGCCGACCAAAATCCCCCTGCTCCATCTCTGTCCTTAGTGGCGATGCACGGAGCAGAAAGCAGGGAGGTTTCACGTTCCCAGGCTCCCAACCATCAGACAAAACATTTTCCTGAAAGCACACCGAACATTATTTGGAAGTTACTGAAAACAAGCGCGCGCGCTCCATTTCACCCATATTTTGGGGAGCGACTCTTCAGAGCAGTGGTGTTGAAAACGCAAACCGCTTCTCCAGCAGGTATCCTGCACATCTCGGAACAGGAACCGGAGCAGCATGAGGCCGGACAAAGCGCGCTGCTCTTCCAGAAGGCTTAAAGAAACGCTAACAGTTACTTGACTTCCCGGAGACTGCTCTGATCTGCAATGTATTCGCACTGACTTTAAAGGAGCGCATTTGTTCCCTGAAACCCAGGGTTCCTCCGGGGCTGGGTTGCCATTCTGAATGTCTTAATTCTCCCACAGAATACGAGATGGCATACCAAAGTCACATGGCTCGCAATTAAGAGGCTTTTACTCCTCTTGCCCTTTAAAACACCAATAAAGGGACAAAGCTATGTTCTTTCAGATCAACTGGGAGAAAACACAGGCAAAAAAAATATGGAAGGCCAGCACTTGCGCTGGGGACAACTGTTACTATATTTAGTTGCCTTGTTCTGCAAGCTGCCGAGCATCTGTTTCAGTGATGGTGAGTGACTTTTTTCCTGCTAGTCAAGCCAGCGTTAATTAGGTGAACCCAGAAGGATTGCTACCACTGCTTCCCCGCGCACCCAGCTCTCACCCCGACACCCTAACACGGGCTCGGCGTTCGCTCCATCTTAGCTGCGGACCCCAGCTCCTGGCCCCGACTGCTTTCATATTCAGGAATGCCTCAGTAACTCATGGAAAGAAAATACGGCACATTGGAAAGAACTTTTTCAAAGGGGAGTAGCTGCCTAAGAGAACAAAACAAAAGCCCAGAGCAATTTCAATTTTTTTTTTTTTTACAATACACACAAAATCACTCTTTTGCAACCCCTTTTAGTATCAAGACAATATATAAAAAAGGGGTTTTCAGGAAAAAAATAACACTGCTCAGTAAGCGAGTCATTCTTGAGACCAACTTCAATATCCTCTCGTTTGAGAGGAGAATTCGTAAGCAGTGTTATTTCAATTCACACCAAACAACACCAATCAAGAGTATTTTACAAAAGAAAAAGTTTCTGCAAAACACCTTTTCCATCTTAATTCCTTCTCTTAAAAAATGACTTGAAAGACTGCAAACCCAAGCAAGGCTCCCACAGCAACTGGTTAATTGGAGGGGGAAGAAAACAAAAAAACCAGCACACCCCTCATACTGAACATGCCCGTTAGAAGTTTTCGGAATCACCCTTGAATTTTGCTTCTTTAGAAGCAGAATGGTCGTGTTTCCCAAACTTGCTCCTAGCAGAGCTTGTGCAACAGCACGGCAGCTTGCACGCGGGCTTTAATATGGAAACTACAGCATCTCCTAAGCCCAGCGGACACACGAGCGGCCCCGCGGGTCGCGGCGAAGCTCTGGGGCACCGCTGCTCCCCACACCGCGGCCGCCCCCCGGCCGAGGTTCCGGGCAGGCTGATCCCAAACCCCCTCCCGCTCGCGGTGCGGAGCGGCACGCCGGCCGGCCGCCGCACGCTGTTCTCAGGCAGGGGGATGGGTGGGAACTCCATTTCGCCAAGATCAGCTCCATCTCTTCAGGCCTGCGCTCCAAACTCGAGAACTGTTCTTTCCAAGAAGGAAGCCTTCCACATCACAGCCGCCTTCCGCACGGGCCCGCTCCCGTGACACCCGGCCCTTCCGCGCCCGGCACACAAAGAGCCTGGCTCCATTGTCCGCGGGCAGTACCTGCACCTCCCCGCCGCACCGAGACCCGGGGCAACAGATACCTGCGGCAGACATCCGGGCAGCCGGACCCCCGCAGGGGCTGCGGAGGTGGCCCATCACCCTCCCTGACACGCCGGTACCTGCACCCGGAGCCAGATGCGTAGACTGTAGGCACAGAGGCGGCTGGAGCGTATTTTAACCGTGTGTTTACTTGCGCAAGACCAGCCTCCTTGAAACACGCTAACGCTGAAAAAAATCTCTTTTGGAAAAAACAGCGAGAAACTATAGGAATGAAGGGTTTTGCCTGGCAGCAAACCTCCTTGCAAAGCCACCAATCGAAACTCACAAAGGTAAAAACAACAAAAAAGGTAATTAATTCAGAGCCCACCATTTTTTCACATCCATCTCTAAGCAACAGTACCATAGCAACTTTTTCCTGCTTTAATACATCTTACAAAAGAGGAGGATTGGACAAAATAAGACCCAGGAATGTCAAATTTCCACTTCCATTCGAGTGCCTCATATTTCCTCAGCTAGCTATGTCTGGAATTAAACAAACAACCCCGCAGTGCATTTTCTTTCCCCTAAACCCTGCCTTTGTACAGCCTCGATCGCATAACCTGGGCTCGGGGACAACACAAACCACCTCGAACGACAGAGTGCCATCCCCCACGCTGGGATCCGCTAAGAGAGCAACCGACGGTGGCATTGGTGGAATTCAAGGCTCGAGGGGGAAGAAAAAAAAAAAAAAGAAAACGTGAAGCAAAGCAACGGATAAATAGGTCGGTACAGCCCCCGCTCTGAGTGCCGACACGCAGCTGAGCCATTTTTCTCGCAGCTCAGGCCCCGCCACCGGGTCTGGCTCCCGGCCCCACGGCGGTCCCTGTGGCAGGACCCCATCCCCACGCCCCGGGGTGCCCGAGCCCCCCTGCCGCCTGCCCACAGCACCAGGGCCCCGCCGCCATTTTAGAGACCGGTTGGCAGCAGCCAGGCTCGGGGACAAGGACAAGCCCCCCTCTCGGGGCCGCTCGGCTCAGCCCGTGCTGGGGCCACACATGGGCAGCGGGGGCTGTGAGTCCCGACCCGGCACCCACGCGGGACACGCGGCCACCCGGGGGCTGCGGGTGAGGCAGGGGGCAGCCCCCCGCAGCCCGTTTTCAGGCCGAGGTTGAGGGCAGGGGAGGGAGCCGGGGCCCGCCATCTGTCAGCGGGCTCCCCGGCCCAGCCTCCTCGCGTGTTAGTAACCACATCTATTTTTCCCATGGTGACTCATTATTAAGGACGCGCCGTCGTTTTTTTCCAGCGCTGAGGCAGCAGAGCGAGGCAGATTGAAGGAAGCTTCCAAATCCTTTCGGAATTTAAAAAAAACAAAAACAAAACAAAAAAAAACAAACACCGCCTTGGTGGAGGGTCAGTGGCTGCACCGAGGGCTTGTTACCTTCTTCTTTTTTCCTAAGAGAAGCTTCCAGCGTGCAGCGCAGGGCATCAACTTTGTGCGAGCACATTTCCCACAGAAATGGTGTTGCTGCAACTCACGAGAAGCCTCCTCTCGCACGGAAATATGTAGAAGGGAGGAGGAAAATACAACCATGCAAACAGCTACTACTTCCTTGTGAGCTACGCCGTGGGAGCTGGGTTAATCTATGCAACGACAAACCAAAAAAAAAAAAAAAACAAACCAACAGTAACCACTCCGGACTGCAGAGCGCTGCCCTCGTGGAGGGATCCAGGGGAGGGAGTTGTTTTCTTCGGGGATTTCTATGGTTTTAGTGTCACGTTTGGCATCTCCAGGCGCTCTGGTTCCCACCGCTCGCTCCGGCGACCATTGCGACAGGCGAGGAGCGTGGGCACGGCCCCTGCTCGCACCTTGCGAGCGGAGCATCCTGCGAGCTTCGGTGCCAGGGTGGCTCGAGGTGAAGGAAAACAGATGAAAGAGGGGGGTGTAAACAAAAAGGAAAAAAAATTTAAAAAAAAGAAAAAAAAGAAAATACAACTCCATACGTCGGATAGTGAAAAAAATACCAGGCAGGCTATACGGCCAGCCTCCCGCAGAACACAGTCCAGTCCGTGCAGAAAGCCGAACTCGCTCTCCTCGAACGGCCGCTCCTCCACCTCCGGAGCGCTGCTTTGCCTCGGGTTTGAGTTTTTGGCCTTTTCACGACGCTTCTTTCTGCCGCTCCCGCACGGCCGCCGGCTGCAGCACGCCTGCGGG
>VXAL01017698.1:5109-15733 GCA_013399475.1 Chauna torquata | reverse complement strand
TCAAATATTGAATATACTGTACATAGAGCAAGACATTACACATGATGTTGTATAAGTAAGTGTCATAAAACAAGGCAGGTATGTGACTTCCCTATTTTTGTAAAACCTCTGCAATGTGAACAGATGGGGCTGGGGTGGCATTTCCTGTGATTGTCCATGGGGAATGCAGCCTGATGCCATTGAACACCAGACGCTGCTACTCATCAATATAGTTGCATCCGTTAATGCATTTGCTTGACTGTCCCTCATGTTGTGCATCTTTCACACATACACAAAATCAGGCTGGAAATGACATCTGGCACATCTTGAACATACAGGAAAACAAAGAAAAATTATGTGAGAATAGCCTAGTAAATTTATGAGCCTTGTTAAGGAAATAGCCATGCTAACAATCCTCTGAGATTCTTTAGCCACTGCTTCAGATCTTCTACAGTACAATACTGCATTAAATTAGTAATCGTAGTAAAGGACTTCACACAGGTTGGCTACAATTTTTTTTTCTTTTTTTTTTTTAATTGGCAAGTACAACAATCCTCAGGTTTTGGTACTGAAACACAGAATATGACCTCAGATTGGGGAAATAATTATATTCTACTTTTCTATTGTTTCTATGGCTCAGATCATTCTAACTTTAAGCACTTATATGATTTCACTCAGATTAGCACTCCTAGTAGTTGCCAAATCTCTAATTCAACAAAATACTGAAGCATATACATAACCCAAGCATTTACTTTACTGCTGGTGGCTGAAAAGGAATGGGATCTTAGTTGGACTTAAAGGAAATAAAATTTCAGTTCACCCATACCCTGTTGTGGTCTTGACGAAAGGTTTTTATTGTAATTAGCATGCAAGTAACGAGTTTTCACAGGAACAGAAGTTGCTCAATCAGGTCAATAGAATTCACAGTTGAATAAAGCTAGATTTTGTTTGTTCTTTTAAAAATATAGATGTGAATGGATACTAAAAAGCATTTCTGAGAACACTTTGGTGAGCAATTTTTAGGGGACCAAATCCAAAGCTCCCATTTTAGAAAATATGTCCATTGTTTGCCTAATTTAATATATTTGCAATGACTCTGTACTGAAAATTGCTTTTGATGAATATACACTAAATGCCCATTATTAAATTTTAGAGTATAAGATTTATAAGAAGCATTTTATAACTCTAACCTTAATTTGTTGAAAATATTTCCATGTGATTTTAATACATAAAGAAATACACAGTTTAGGGAGAAGAAGAATTATGCCTTTAGCTGCTCTTTAAAATATTCAGATGTTCAGAAAAGGAGGCAAACATATGATAAAAATCCCGCTGGACACCACAGTCCCCTTTAGAGCACTGGAAAGCAGATGGTGTCTTTAAAAAACAAGGCGAGATCAGTCTTACCAAAAAACAGATGCTATCCATTTTCCAGGAAAGATCACTGGCAACTAATAAATAAGTTCACACAATAAACTTCTGCTGACTCAAGAAACATATTAAAGAGTTTAGAATAAAGAAAATTATCTAGAAATATTTCTAGGGAGAAATAACCTTAGTTTCAATAAAATTATTTGTTCGTAACTATTATCATCTTCACATCAATCCAGAGCTATTTCCAAGACATAAGACGAAACAATAAAAGCTCCAGCAGGTGGAATCATCATCTAGAAATTTAAGAAAAGAAAACAGTACTGTTCTAAGATTCTTAAATTAAAAACAAATCTAGAAGTATAAACAAACAAAAAAATAACGCAAAGTGTTAAGAAATGCAATTTTGGATACATAAAAGGGACATTAGTTACTCTGAAGTCCATAAGGTTAAGAGCCCAGAGCAGTTTCCAGGATAGCTGCTGAACACTATGCATGACAATCATGCAGCTTGTTTGTATAATCACTCCACTTAGAGAGCAAGAGAGCTGCTGTTATGTTGCATGTATAGAGTCAGCATGATATTTTTTTTGTTTCCAACATACACTGAAAATTTCTGTTTTTTTCTTATTTTTATTAGGAATTTATCAGAATGAGGACTTCACTGAAGCACAAAAAGCTCATGAAGTCAAATTTTGTAATTGGGTTTTATAAGAGAGAGTAAGAGAGACTATATAATACAAATTTTAAAGATATTAAAGACATTTCTGCTTACACATTCAGAAGGAAAGAAACTATAACTACTTCCCTGTGAAAGTCATCTGGTCACAGCAGGAATTTTCATTTGTTCTTTCCATATGCAGCACTGGATAATTGGCCAGTTGCATTATTGCAGGGGATGAATATTCCTCCAAAACGCGAGATTACTACAGAAAATCTCCTGAGTAAAACACTCCACTGACATACCCTGGTGCAGTTCCACTAATTCTGATACAATTATTACAGTTTATATAACTAAAAAAAGAATCCAAATTCATACTTCTAAACAAGAAAATGTATTCATGTCACAAACTGAGTTGTCCATCTGTCCATATCAGTCACTGAGATGTAGCCAAAATTCGAAAACAAGGTACTAAGTGTTAAAACAAGATGCAACATCTTTAAGAAGTATTTAGGGGTTGAAAGTAAAGAGTACTATATATTGCTGAATATTCAAAATAACATTTAATAAGAGAAATGTACTTGTTAGAGAAGAAACACTGTAAAAGGTGGCATGGATTTTTCATGCACAAAAGTCTCAATTTAGGTCCTGATCTGAACACTCAGACTTGTACCTAGACTGTGTCTTTGAATCCACACTATCTTTGCCCACTTCATGGAGTTTCAGAGCTAAAAGCCATAAACCTCTTTCATTTGTTTGAGTGAAGGGGCTCTTCTGTCCTAGTTCCAGCTCTTCTGTTAGTTGGGATGTGGTGTGCTGCTATCAATGGAATGACTCCCAAATCAACATACCCTTTTTTTGAGTATTGTAGGTAACATGTTACAAATAAATATACATCATAAGTGTACAGGGAAGAGAGTGGCCTTTGACAAAAATTTGATTTCCAGTTCTTTTAATGTGACCTTGAGGATTTGTAATATAAGGATAGAAATAACAATATAATGTTTACAGAAGTGTTATAAAAGAGAAGTTTTTAATTTGTGTGAAGTGCTCAGATACTCCAGGAGTATATACATGGGAACAAACATTTAAAATATGTATTTATCAGTCTGGACCATAGGCAATTCATACAAACACAAACCAACAAAGGTAAAAAAGGAAGAAGAAATAAGAATGGACTTTTCACTGAAGCTTCCTGACTGCCACATTCCAGTCCTGCAAAAGTAATTTAAACTGAAAATCATTTCCATTCTGAACCTTTCACAGGCCTTTCACAGGGCTCATTTTAGCTTCTTTCATAACAATTCTGCACTTTCATAACAATTCTGCATTTGGCTCATCTTCCCCTCCCTTCTTTCTTTTAAATCACAGTCAAACTTAGATAATAAAAGTTGAAAATAGAGAGATAAAGACTTTCTGCTACATTTTTCTTATTCAGGTTAGAAGATAATTCTGTTTACTTGGTTCAGGTAATATTCCAGTTGTATTGCAAGCTGCCGCAGAGGAATGAAAAATTGATTTTCTTCTTGTAAAGTATAGTGTACATGAACACCTATAACCTTTATACATTTACAGTGACTTAAAAAAAAGTCCACATAGTACATAAGTATGTTAAAACCATAAAATATTCTACAGGCCACACTGTCATTAGGCTCCTTTAAGTTGAGGCTATAGATCTGCAGATGCACAAAACAAAAGACACTCCTACATGTACGTATTGAGTGCTGCTCTGCCGAACTGCATGCACTGGAACAGCTTACAAGTGCATGCTGGATGCAGACTACGGTTGCATTCTTGGACACTCACTGCAAATTGTAGGACGATTTCTTTAGGAGGCTGAGAACATACAGAAACATCTAGAAAGAGTAACTATTGACATTTATTTTTGGTGTAGTCTATGTTAGTGCTTTTTTCGAAAGCTTGGGACCAGGCAAACAGATAAGAGGCTGTTTCTTTTGACCCACCTTTGCACATTAAATCTGCTCAAACCCTCAGACAGGAGATGAATATTTCCTTTTCCAGACAGCAAGTGATATTGAGGTCTGTTAATTTAGTCTTTTTCACGCATTAGATCTGAATTTTCCTATTTAAAGAGTTAGTTTGTGTTCATGAGAATGTGGTTGTGGAGGTTCATAGCCAAGGATGTGAAGTGCTCATGAAAGAAATGCTAGATCTTTCCTTTTACCTCACTGCTCCCCAGTTAATTGGGTTTCAAATTCAGCTGATCAAAACTTGAGTCACGAAAATTACTGACTCTTTGGAAACACAATAACACAAAGCTTAGAGTTCATTGTTAAACTTTTTATTCAAATGCCATCAAGATACTATTTATCAACTTAATTATGGTGTAGAGAACAACAGACTCTTATTTTTCTTCCTAGCAAGCAGGTTAGAGAATGTTAAAATATTATATTATTACAATTGGAAAACATGCCATCGTAAAATATGGCAATGGGGGGTTTGTTTTGTGTATTGTAAAACCGAATGCATTTAAGTGACATTTACCATGTGGGCCTGCCACTTTACCACATGATGCGTTACAGCCAAACTATATTATGGTTCATCATTGGTTTTGCATCCTTGTGTAGCATCAGTCCTACACAGGATTTCAATTTGCTAGGTAGAGGTGAGCTGGGAATGCAGTCCAGCCTTACCTTGCTCAGACGCGCTCCAAAAAGCCCGGTGCAAAGGGAGCAGGGGCAGGTACATGGGAGATGGACCAAATGATTTAGGGCTTGTCTTCACAGACAAATTAACCACCGTAACCAGACCAGTATAATCACCCCACTGAACTGAGAGTTGTGTAAGTCCTCATGTGGAGAATCTTATTCCACAACCAAAGTGCCTTCTCTTTGTGCAGCTTATGTTGCTTTGAATTGTATAATTACACCAATATAGTTACATTGATGAATTTCTCCCTGTAGACAAGTCTTTATGTAATGCCAAGCTCATTTATTTCCCAATCAAATATTACAACTTTAAAAGCTATCATTGTTTCATTTACTTGTTTGGCATTTACCTTCCTTTTGATGTTGGTATTGCTTGACATACTGTTCAATTAATTGTTAGATACAACAATTATTCCCCTTAACTGCTATTAGAAATGCCATCTATTTTCTTTTGTTAATTTCTCTGCATCAAATTTATTAACTATCCAATCAACTAATGTTGTAACTACTACACATTTCATTGCTGAATGATATGTACTTGCACCAAACATAAAAGATAAACTCTGAATGGCTTTCCCTGAGACCAAGCCTTCTTCCCACTGGTTAGTACTCTTTGTATCTCTTTGTTTTTCTATGCCCACAACTAAATTCATGTAAATCATTTGCTGAAGGCAAGTATATTATATTATCATTGGGTTCTTTCATTTTTTTCATATACTATCAAGCATGGATCCAAATGCATAATAAAAAAAATCAAAGTATGTAGAAATAATTTTGAAGAATTTGCTTATAAACTATCCGTGAAGATGCACACTGCAGCTGGTGACACAGATTGCCTGTGGCAGTAGCTTCCTTTTGTTCCCATTTGTTTCAGCAAATAAAGAAGGTAATATAAAAATCAGAGCCTGAACCTGTGCTTTCCAAGGCTTTGTAAGCAATTTTATCTTTAGGTCACTACAGTATTTTGAAAGTCGCAAAAGGCTGATTGTTGCAAAAGGTGTGAGGGGGATTGAACAGCCTATTAAAGGTCTGCAAATTCTAAATGCAAGGTAAATACACTGTAAACTAAGACAAAAAATGAAACAAAAAGTCCAGGTTTATGAAATAAATCAAAAGAAATGAATGCAATCTGACCCAGCTAGAACATGCTTCAGATCTTTTTCCACCACTTAACCAAAGTATTGGTAACATGGATGTGTGCAAACCAGTAATTAGTCCATGTATACTAAGTTGACTTTACTAATCTGAAATATTCTCAGCAAAGCCCCATAACTATCTTAAGCTAATGTTAAATGTCTGATCGCCCACAAAAGCAAGTAATACTAAAATGTTTCCTTAACTGTCTTCAATATTAGGGCAGATTGGTCAAGTGAATGGTGAATGAAATAAAAACATCAACACTTTTTCCAGCAGAAGAGTCAAACGTTATGATCATTCGTCAAATATTTGTATCCTCCTTTTACAGGTAGTGCAATTAAGGTGCAAAGGATGATTATTCTTCCACCAGCATTCACAGAAAAGGCGACCTAGTAGGACCAAGGTCTCCTGAATCTTCTAACTGCTTTTCTAATATTAAATATCCAAAATATATGTGGAAAAAAAGTAGATAATTAGTGAAGAGAGGGGGGAAGATGACAATGACAGAAAGAAGTCCAAACGAAGGAATTCAGTAAAAAATAAAGGAAGGAAAGGACACAAAATCATTGTGTTTCTTTAAAAACCTGTTTCAGCTCACCTTTTGACCTATGATTTTTTGGTCAAACATAAATTAAGCAACAAAAATAAAAATGAAAGACTTTGGCTGGAGAGATGGTCAACCCTGTCCAGCAACCCCTCTCTGAATAAAAAACAGTCCATTGCTTCCTCTTCAGGTGTGGCACTTTCTTCAGCTACTGCAAGCATGTTTGTCCCTAACATTTCATCCTTCTCTCCTCTGTACACTTAATTGGCCTTTACGTTTAAGCCCACCCCAGTTTCTCCAAATGTAATAAATACAGCTTTGCTATTTACCAGTTCTCAGGACTTCAGGGAGTGCTGAGTTCCCCAGCAGCAAAGCAGTTTCATTTAGAAGCAACTGACAGCAAAGTCTGGTCTTTTCTATGCTGGGAGGCAAAAAGGCCAAGACACACCGTGCTAGAATATTCCCTTTCACAGTGACTAAAATGTGCTGGCCAGCCTTGTTGAAAGTAGCTGTGGCCTAAGATTAGCCTGTCACATCTTACAGCAAGATAAGGTAATGGAGAGGAGCACAGGAAAGGGTATAATTTCATCAGATTTTCCATGGACTGTCTAACCAGTTGCGCAATGTGGGCCTGACCTCTGGTAAGAGCAGCACATGAACTTGTATTAACAGCAGTGGCAATGTAATCTCTTGTTTGTAATCAGATGTCAAGAGAAAACTTCATTATGACAATGCAAAGAGACAGTGATGGACAGCCAAGTATTTATTGATTTTCACTGCAAAATCTGTTTGTTTGTTCTCCATGTCTCAAAAAGTACCTTCATTACCCTGGAGGGGTAACTCTAGCTTTTGGGAAGCCCAGTTCTGTGTGACCTGCCCTTCCACATCCCTAATTGGATCTTTCAATAGAAAGAAATGTTATATCCATATTACAACTTCAGCAAGGTGAGAAGTAACATCTTGTGATTTACTGTCTTCCATAGCAATGTAGCATAACACAAGTGCCATCCATCTCTGGCGTATATACTATTATATTCACCCCAGTGTGGATATGAATTCGTGACCTTCTCTATATGTTGGGTATTAGGAGTTCTTGAGTGTTGCTGCACTCTGTCAAAATAAAATCATCTCCCCATAGAAAAGGGACATTGTAAATTAATATGAAAATAAAATTGCTCAGCAGCTTTCACAAGCTAGGATACGATGATCAAAACACTGTCTCTTAAAGGGACAGCAAGGCAAAATAATAGCCCCTTTGCATTCAAAGCATTAAAGTAATCAAACAATAACTGCTTCTATTAATGTGACTTGTCAGGTGTTCTTCCAAAGCTTCTCAGAAAACCTGCAACAGGCTTTGTTGTGACTTTATTTAACACCCTAGTCAGTCTGTCATGATTTTCTTCTTACTTGTTACTGTAGATGTTCCAACCTCAAGCAGTTTGATGTTTCGCAAACTTTGCAAGCAATACACGGGATTTGCCAAACAATTCTAAACTTGCCAAGTTTCCGACCGTAACTTAAACCTACTTTTCCTCCCTCAAAGCAAAAAAACAAAAACAAAAACAAAAAACAAACAAAAACAAAACAAACAACAACAACAACAAAGGAAACAAATCCAAGCACAAACCCAGTCCCATCTCTGAAATCCTAATGGTGAATCCTGGGCAGCTTATCTAGATGCACTTTAACTAAGCATGCATGCTCTGGGATGGATTCACTGCATGGTCAGCACTCCCTGCCAACTCTCAATTTGGACATTCTTGGACAAAGCCTGAAAGAAGAGATGCTCACACTGCACAGAAGGCACAGAGCCAATGTAAAATAGTTAGCTTGCACTAAACTCACACTCTGAGACTTGAAGCCAGGGTGGTTAGTACAAAAGAAGACAGAGGGAGAATTTAGTGTTACATAAGTCTCTCTCTCTTCATCTTGTTTCTCCCCCTCTAATATTACATTCAATCAGAAATGACTTTTGCCTTTTCTCTACCAGACCCCTGTTTGCCCATATCTGACTGGGAAACACAAACATTCCTTCAAGACCTCAGAGCAACCATCACCAGTGCAAACAGCAAATAAAGTCATTGCTCTGTTTCGCAGTGGTTGCTCCAGGCTTCCCTACCCATCAGCAGACCAAGCTAGGTGCAACCTCCTTCCTGCTAAGCTGCTTTGTACTCAGATGATCAAATCTCAAATGAAGCCCTTCCATATTTTCAATCTAATATTTTTCATTTAAATATACAACTTGCTAATCAGTTACATAATTTGGAGTAATCATATTCCTGACTCTGATGAGAGACTGGATGTGGCAGTAATGAAATTGCTTTGGACTGATGGTGCATTTGAGCATGGCTTCCTTCCAACCCTGTGTTTGAGGGAGAATATGGCAATTAGCCAAAGCTGACATCTCTTGGAACATGATCTAAAGGTCACAGAGTTATGTGGGAAAACACCAACCAACCTTAAATTCTGGATCCAGCAGTAGATCCTTTTCTTCATAGAGCAGCACACCGTTGAACCACTGCTATTCTGGTGCAGATTCTTTCTGTTTGCCCTGCTTTAACTTGTACTTGCTCTTGAAATCCACATTGAGTGCTGGATTTCAGAGCAAACGGCTCTCACAACTGACTGACTGGTGGAATGATTTACACAGCTTCCTATGGCAATATATAGTGATGATATTTGTAGCCAGCCAGGGCCAACAAAGATGTGAGCACGTAGCTGGACTTAACAGCCCTGATTAATGGCACATATCAGTAAAGAAGGCCAGACAGTGGCATTAATAATCAGTTAATAACAACACAAACTATTTTTAGGAAGAAGTGAGGTTGGGAATCATTTCAAAGAGATGTCTTTATTTCTATCTGGACAACTTTCCATGCATCATTTTGCAAACCCCAGTCAGCTGGACAGCCTAAATTTAAGTCAGATGCATACAACTACAGACTTGTTCAGAGGTATATAAACATGTTAGCTTAGGGATTTGGGACAGCTTAGGGGTGGCAGTATGTAGCTCAGCGTGGGTGAAGTTACCAGGTAAGAGGTGTACATGCTGCGACTGCAGGGTATGCAGGCACTATGGTGATCTACTGCGCCTCTGCAGACATGGGTAGAAAAAGCTCAACTTTCTGATGTTCAGAAAAAATTCCTACTATCCATGACTGATAAAAATTTTTTTGCAGAGAATTCATCTTCCAGTCAGACACCTGCAGAAGGGCCATGTTTCTGAAAAGACCTGCTTATCCAAATATGGTGCAGTTGTCAAAACTTTAGCAGGTATTCAACTCTCCTGAAAATTCAAATCCTCCTTTGGTGCCTGAGCAGAAATGTAAAAACCATCTTTGATAAATGTGTCTCCTGTAACTTCCCTTACAATTTACCTGAATGCATTTAAATGAATAATCTCACATAGTAGCCCTTGGTCATTAAGAGTGCACAACACCTGGTAATAATCAGGTTTAATCTGAAAGGTACAAATGTCCTGGAATACATTAGAGTTGTGTTAAACTCGGTACTTTCTAAGTGTCATGAACTGGCCCATATTTCGGGGAGTTCAAGGTAGACTAGAATGGTTCAAAAGACCACATCTTGCATTTCAAATATAATGAAGAAACAGTAA
The DNA here is from genome assembly GCA_013399475.1 of Chauna torquata. Taxonomy (NCBI): domain Eukaryota; kingdom Metazoa; phylum Chordata; class Aves; order Anseriformes; family Anhimidae; genus Chauna; species Chauna torquata. The sequence continues at coordinate 5,756 of VXAL01017698.1, read as the reverse complement.
AGTAGAAAAGCTTATTTGTCATCTATTCTTATGTGGAGGGCACTTGGTCTGGGACTCAGCATGAGTAGGAATCCCACAGCATTTAGATTATAAAGCTAGACTTTTCTTTCCAAATACTATTTCACAAATGTGCTCATATTAAGCAGAGTAATTAGTGTATTGAGCACACCAGCACACAGGCATATACTGTACTGTGGGACAAGTACCTCTATTAGTGTATCATATCTACTAAAATTCAGTAGCATCTAGTGCTGGTGCCAACAGCTCTAGTTAGAAACCTTTCTCTTGAGGACCCTTTTCTGTTCCTTCCTTCCTGTTCAATGAAGATATTACTTTTTTGGTACTAATTGTACATCAGTGAGATCTAAATTCTCTTATTTTTCAGTAAATGACACATAAATCTGGACCTTGCACCCAACAGTCTTGTGGGCTAATTTCCAGACAATATTGCACATTTTTTATGAATCCTTTTTTTTTTTTTTGTCAGGTGCTTCAGTACTGAAGTGCTGCAATGCTGAGTAAATTATAGTTTGTAAATTAACAACAGGGATTTGCACAGTGATTTATAAAATAAAAGCTCTCTCTTATCCCATGGAGAGAAGGAAGATGGAACAGAGAAGGCTGAAGGCCATATGAGGATGTGGCAA
>VXAL01017697.1:0-13329 GCA_013399475.1 Chauna torquata | reverse complement strand
TGGCTCAGCTCTGGCCAGCAGCGGGTCCCTTTTGGAGCCGGCTGGAGCTGGCTCTTGTCTGACCTGGGGCAGCTTCTGGAATCTTCTCACAGAAGCCACCCCTGTGGCCCCCTGTTACCAAACCTTTACCATGTAAATCCCATACAAATTCACAAAGCTGGAAAGATATTCAGTCGTTAATCTGGTGGAAAGTGTTTGAGAAGTGTTTCTGTTCCCAATACTTTGGCCTTTTAGTGTGTATCATTTTGCTTCTTTCTTCATTTCTAAATTTTAAATCCTGATAATAATCTAATCATATTTCAGGAACTCAGTTCCTCTACAAATTGCAAGATTCAATCATCAGCCTCTTTTGAGTCTTAACACCCTTTTAATATTCTCAAAGACTTATTTTCACATGCAATTTGGTAATCCTCCAAGATCTCCCTTACTGTTGTATAATAATTTTAAAGAGCCTGAACATATTAAGCACTTTAGAATGTTTCACTGTCAAAAGTAATGATACTTCCAGACTAACTTCCCTTTAACAGAACTCCCTGTTTGCAGACAAAGTGATTTTATTCCAGTTGTCTCCTGAATTTCCATATTGCCTCACTTCTGTTGAAACCTGCATGTGATTATTGTGTTCTTGCAGCCTGGTCCATTCTAAAATCTGATTGTTCTTCATGCCATGGATGTTTCTTAAGAACTCTGGAACAAAATTCTTCACAGAATCACAAAATGGTTGTGATTGGAAGAGATCTCTGGAGGTCATCTGATCCAACTGCACTGCTCAAGCAAGGACACCTAGAACAGGTTGTCCAGGACCATGTCCGCATGACTTTTGAAGATCTCCAAGGAGGGAGACTCCACAACCTCTCTGGCCAACCTATTCTAGTGCTCCGTCACCTACACAGTAAAGAAGTTTTTCCTGATGTTTAGTTGGAACCTCTTGTCTTCCAGTTCATTCCCATTGCCTCTTGTCCTAGTACAAGGCACCACTGAAAAGAACTCTGCTTTATTAAGGTCTCCTGTGCAAGGAAATAAAAATTAAGTGGTATGTAGTCACTCCACTGCCTGATTCAGTTCATATTCCCATGATGTTGAATTCAGAGTTCTCTTTAAGTGAAACACAGATTTGTTCTACAAATCACAGATCAGCAGATTCTGTATGATGAATACTTTTATATATGTTCACAAAAATTCCATGACTTTGTGATCTCTAGTCAAGGCATTGCTGCCCAAGAGACTGTGAACGACAGAGTGAGTTTTCTTTGTATTCTGAGCTAGACTCAACAGTTCTCTGAAGTCTTAGTGAAATTTGGTTAATCAACTTCATCCAATCAATCCAAATCTTTTAGTACTCTATGACTAGGACAGCTATATCACATATATTGACATTAGGGAAAGCTGTGAGTATAATGAGATATTCCTTTCCTTTACTCAGTTCCCAAACTATAACGAAGCATCAAAGAAAAAGTTAATTTATTTACTGTGACTCTAAAGGCTGGGCACTGCATTAAGCCAGTTAAGGAACAATAGATTTCTCACCAAGACGGAACATATAACTTCTTTTTTCTATCTCCATGTAGTGTTTTATATTCTTAACACACAACTCATTGAAATTAGCTTTTTATTATTATTATTTTTTATTTAAAAAATAATATTCTAAAATTTGAATTTTCCTGGATTATTTTGTTTTTCTTTACTCTGTGTCAAACGTAAGGAATAACTGAAAAACTTTGAAATAACCTCTCACATTCCTGAGTCCGTTCCTGAATGGGTCAACCATTTATGTATAGAACAAGACTAAACATTTCCTAGGTTCTCTGCTTGTACTCTTTTCTCTTAATCAATTCCTCCCAGAAAACAGCTTGCTGCCACTTTCATATAACATAAGAGCCTGAACTGTCAGGCACTCAGATCAAAAAACCTGCAGAGAATATTTAAAGTCCTTTGTGTTTATGGATTGCAAGGCAACCTGATCACATATCAATTGTTATTATGAGTATTTTTAAATAACAGAATATAAACCAGCCATTGTTTTTATTGCTAAAATGCGTATGTGTGATATTTAAACACTGTGACAAGGAAAAATAAATTTTATTTACCCAAATATTTGAGATAGTTTGCTTGAAAACAATTGAATTAAATCTTACATCAGGAACACTAAACCAAGAAGAAAAACTTCAGACAATACTTTAATAAAACTGCTAATAAACTGTAACTAGGATGCTTCTTTGAGGAGCTTTTGAGATATCACGGAAATATGTTATTGATTTGATGTATTTGGTTTACAAAGAAAGACAAACACATGTTAAAGATATGTAGAACACTGATAGAGACAAAATTGTTCAAATTTTAGATACTTTTGGAAGATATTACTTCATCAGAGAATAAGTATTGAAATTAGCCAAGTAGTAGGAGGTTGTTATTACAAGTAATCTAATGGATGAATGTAAGGGTATTCTTAAAAAGCTACACTTGTAGAAAGAAAAGTCTTATATGAGGAAAAAAGTGTGGTCTTAATGTGTGACAGCAAATTTTTTTGTACAAGGGTAGAGTTTGGATTATGCATTCCACCTTAATTGTACTGGTTCTTGATTTTCAGTGCCTTAGAGTTCATCTTTAATACATAAGAATGGACATTTTCCTCTAGCAGAGGATATCAAGCAAGAGGTATGTATTAGTGCTCTGTGTTGTTTCTGCTAGAGGGCAACCAGAAGGTGAACTGGTGTGCACTTTTATCATCATGTAATTGCAAATTAATTGTTTCTGTGCAATCAATTTAACTTTTAGTCAGTGTTACTTTATGGTCTGCTAACCATAAAGCTAATCAGCTCAAAAAAAACTGTATTACAACACTGTACTGATCTAAAGCATAAAGCAAAATGATTTCTAGGCTACACAGGTGGCTGGTTTTTCTTCCCTCTCACATTTATGTTATGGTAGCCAAGTGACTGTTCTGAAGAAGATTGTTTGTGTCAGAGACTGTCTTGTCTGAAAAGAGTTCCTTCATTAGTAGCTGCCAAAAGGGGATGTATATTTTTCAAAATTAGGATTTACTTTTAATGTTGCCTAATGCTTCTATGAATAATGCCTGCTTCATAAAATTTGCAAGTGTGAATTCAACAGTAAAACTTAGGGAAACTTGGTGTTTGAGTAAGTTCACTTATTTTTGTTTTTAAAAGCTCAGAATTAGAGTAGGTTAGGTGATGTAATGAATTAGCACATTTTTATTTTTCTTTCTTAGGAAATAACCCTTAGATTCACCTCACACACATAAATACTCTTATTTAGGCTGAACTCATATGCTGGTAAGTGTTTATGACTGTGACACATTCACACAAATAACCTTATTTTTGTAAAGTTTTTTCTTAAATATATGAGGGAGGTGAGGAGAGCAAATCAACACTAGTTTATAGCCACACACAAATAATAGTAAAAAAATGATTATGAGATTAATATAAACTATTTTTCTGTCTCAACAGATATCAAATAAAATAAATGTATGATCCTTACTTGTAACAAAATCTGTAGAGTTCACCTAGGGAAAAAAAAATAAAGAAGTTTGTGAGAATCCTCACACCTCCCAGAGTTTCTCATTTAGTGTCCAAAGAGTGCCAAATATTTAAAGTTCACATGTGATCTCATGTTTCACCCTTTTTGCAGCATGGCTATCAGGCACAGGACAGAACTGTGAGGAGATACCTGAGGGAGCACTAAATAAGACACCCTATGGGGTTTTAACTTGTGGTTTTTATTTTCTCTTAAACTATAAAGTTAACAAACAGTGAATTTAGGAAGCTGTTGGCCATTGACTAAATTAGCTACTAGCTGCAGACTGTGTGTGGCCTCCATGTACACCCATGTGGCATCCACATGCTGACTTGGCTGAACTGTCCAGCTGTCTGGACATATACACTACTGCTGTTGGTACCTCAGGCAAGAAATTACCTGGGGAGGGGGGTGAATGATAAAATTAAAGTTCCTCATTAAAAAAAAAAAAAACCAAAACCAGAACAAACAACAACAACAACAAAGAAAACAAACAAACAAAAAACACTGAAAGATGTTGAAAACTTCTCCCAAATTCAACTATGAAAAGACCAGGGATCAACAACAAAAAAATCTCCCCTTCAAAGCCCTCATATACCTGTTATCTACATGTAGGTGTATAACATCTACATTCCTGTATCTGTTAAGTACTGCAACTAAGCAGGGACTCCTTTTTAGGCCTCATTTGCCTCTATTTTGGAAGGATTCATCTCACAAGAGAAAGGAGATCAGGGAGCTGTGAGATCTAGCTGCTCTCTAAGGCCAGTAAAGTCAGGAGTCCATGGTGACCCTGGTGCAGGCAATGCCCTTACCCACAAGGTGCCATCCCACAATGTGTGAGGGTGGCAGGCTGAGATGGGTGTTGGTAACTGGATTCATCAACACCCCCAGACATGGCAAGCAATAAACCAGGTTCAGGGTCAACCAAAGGATCCAGTCAGGAGCAAAAGGAAATGGGGCCAAAGATGGGAATAGGGACAATCTATAGAATACATTGAAGGGGGCCATTCAAAGAGACAAGCTACCTGAAGCATAGGTCCAAAGACTGTCCAGGGTTAGAGACAGGACTGGAGACAGGCATATCTACAATAGAGCTCAGACAAGAACAGAAAGCCCAGGCCTGAGCTTAAATGGAGTCTGTGAAGGTGTAGGTATGCTCCCCAGGAGAGTCTATTCTGGGCCATAAAAACCTTTCAGTGCCCTTAGGGCCCTGACAGATTCTTTCTGCTGTACAAACAAATTTAACTTATGAATAACTTAGATGCTAGTGGTGTCAAATTAGTCTGAATTTAAAAAGTCCTTATATTGTGCCTAAACATTTTATGATTTCATTTCATGCCTTAGAGCACTTCCGTTTCTGATTAAAAATTATGCCTCCCAGATAGTATAAATAGCCATATTTTACTAATATATTTGCAATGTTAGCACTATGTTTAATCCCATTTTCTCTGAGAACTCTAAATGCCTAGCTTTTTTTCTCAGGTTTATGCAGATGGAATGATCAATGTCTCACATTCCCAATATTTTGCTTACTGTTGAATTAATATTTCACAACAAAATTTCAATCAGGGCTGTGTAATGCCTTGAACTGTCTTCACAACTGTTGTAATTTTCCTTAAAATAATTACAAATGGAGGATCTGTGAAAAAATATATCATTATTTACAGAAATAATAAGTAGCACTTCTTGTTTCTTCTTAAGTTGCAAAAGGTTTGAAATGTATCTGTTATACTTAGCAGAGTTAACATCGTGACTTTTCTATTAGTGAAAAGCCATTCTCAATGAATTTCCAGATTTAGTTTAGAAAAGTACTAGGAATTTCTGTCTTTGCCTGGTACTTCTGGTAATCAAATACATTACAGGGATCAGGACTGTACAGCTGAGTAATTCAGAATAGGACATTCACATATTACAGTTTCGTTCCCTCTAGTTAGACCTTGACAGTGGAAACACATCCATGTTAAAAGGGGAATGATTTTCAAGATATGCAGCACTATGAGCTCTTACTCATACACCTGAAATTTCCAGGTACTGACTGATGGTGTAATGGACCTTGTATTGAAATAGTTTGCTCAAATACCTGAAACTTCTTGTGACTGTATATTACTGCCTCTGTCCAATGCATGATATAGCTTGAAGGAATTTGCACTTGTTGTGCCAGTATAATTTTATTGCTTGACTTGACTTCATTTAACTGTATTTCAGACAAAATGGTGTCTTGCTTGCAGCTACTCCAATGTGGTTAAGTGTTCAATGCATTTTGTCAAAATCTTGTACAAGACACTTCAATTTCTTATGAAGTAAATATATATGTAATTCAAAATTATGTATGTTAAATGCTGTGGGATTATTTGTTATATTATTGTATTACTTTATTATATGCATTAGATTACATATTTTCTCACCACCAATGAGAACAGCACTAATGAATTTTTTATGGTGGACTGAAATTAGTTATAGATTTGCATATACACTAATGATCAATTATCAAGCATATACTATTCTCAGAGAACTCAATAAAGTGAATGGATCTGATGAAGTTCAGTGGTGAGGGAAATTCAGGAGCCATTATAACTGTTAAATGACTCATTTATTTTATATGTGGGGATTCTCTGTAGCTGACTTACCCCTAAAGACACCCCTAAAAACTTACCCAGGAGGAGGTAAATGGTCTATTTTGCATCTTACATCTTTGCTCTTCAGGTCAGTGGGGTAGAGGCTGGAGAGTGTTAAAGGCTGGTTGCTTGATGGGCAGAAGTAGGTAGAAGTCACCAAACTGCTAAGGGTAGCAAAACAGTCATAGCTTTGTCTTCATCAAAGGCCTGGGAGGTCAGGCTTACTGTTCCTGCTTCCAGAGAAATTGTCAAGAGACATGAAGATACTTGGAGAAAAGCAGGCAACTAGAACTTAATGTTGTGCAAAAACAATAAGAACTGAATGGACACTGTGGCACCCTTACCTGCAGTGATTATGTATTTTCACTATTTGTATCAAATAGTCGGTGACCTTTGAAGTATAATTCCAGATGGACAGACGGTTCTCTGTTACAGCTATTTCAAAATGAGTGAAAAATTGTGTTTATAATATGGCATCCAACAAATCCTTATAGCTGGATTCAACACAAAGAATTGTACTAAGGAATTGAAGCCAGTTTTTAGAATTAAAATCTCCCTCTCTCCTTAATTGTTTACTTTCTAACTTCTAAATTTTTAACAATCTAGGTCAGAAGCTGGTTTTTTTTTTTTTTTTTAAGGTGACAAGCCTACAGGGCCTTAATATTTTGGACAATATGATCCTGTTGTCTCTGCTTGCTGGCAAACTGTGAGCAGGCACAGCCTGCGAGAAAGAGTCCAGGTCTGTGCTGGGGCCTCAGGCGGGCAGGGTGCCCGTGCCGGCGCTCGGGGAGCTGCGAGTGTGGGTGCCCGTGGGATGGGTGCGTGGGCGTTGGTGCAGCGGCTGGTGGGCGGACGAGAGGCCCGGGGTGTGGGCAGGGGTGCCATGCCATGCCGTGCTGTGCCGGGCCGGTCGGGCAGAGGGTCTGTGCCGGTGCTGGAGGTGGTGAAACTGGCAATGAATATGGTTGAGACAGCATGGCATTGGGAAAGAGGTCTTTTGTTAGAAGATAAAGTGTGAAATATTTAAAGATTTTCTGTTTAAGACCAGAATTGTGAATTCCATTAAAAAGTGATCAGCAGCGTAGAGCAGAGTGGCCGTGGTGTGTGTGTGCTGCGTGGCATGCTTCGGCAGATGAGACTGCTGCTGTGCCATCCTCAGACGCTGATGGTCTCACTGTGTAACCTTATGGCATACAGTGTGCGGTGTGGCAAGCAAACCAGGAATGGCCAGAGAACACTTAGAATCTTTTACTGCTTTTCTTTAGACAAGAAAGAGCACTGTATCTGTCTGCGTACAAAGCTTATGGATTTTAAAACAGCTGAAGTTCCTTCCTGTCCAAAAGCAAGCAAGCAAACAAACTAGCAAACAAAAAAAAAAAAAAAACAAAAAACCCAACAACCACCCAATCAAAAAACCGCACTTCTTTTACTAACAGATTCTTCTTTGTCATTATCTTACTAGCTGTGTCTATGCTCTGTGAGGTGGTATAGGAATTGCTTTTGACGTGAATATGAATGCATTAGCTTTTGTATAAAGGCCTGAATGTATATAGTTCTTTACCAGACAGTTGTTCATGGGACTACTGGTATTAAAAATGTTATGACAAATTAACAGAATTGGGTAGAATTGGGTGACGACCCAAAATCATAACTCAGATTTAGCTAGCATGTCCCTGAATAATCTTTTCCACTATGTGGTATTCTTTTTCATCTTCTCTGTCCTGAGGCTGCCTCTGCTGGCTTGACCAGATGGTCATAAAATATCCTTGTGCCAATCCTTGTGTACATCAAGGGTGCCAATGAGATCTGCAGAGACAAGTTCATCTCCTTGTTTTGTAACTACAGTACAAGATGGCTGTTGAATTGAAATAGCAGTCATCTTCCAGATGACTGGAACAAAGCAGATCCTTCTCTGTGTGGCAATACAGGAAGATCATTCAGAAGAAAGTAGAAGCTGAAAATTTAGATAATGCTGTTTCTTTTCTTTTCTTTTCTTTTCTTTTCTTTTCTTTTCTTTTCTTTTCTTTTCTTTTCTTTTCTTTTCTTTTCTTTTCTTTTCTTTTCTTTTCTTTTCTTTTCTTTTCTTTTCTTTTCTTCTCAAGCTTTCTGTCTTCTTTGGATTTAATATTTCTCTACTACATAATATACACTTCTGAAATCGTTGTGGACACATTTTACTATCCAACATCTTCAATTAAAAAGAAGCAAATTGAGAAAAGAACTGGTGAAGTTATTTCTCACATCCAATATATGCATTGCCACTGTAAGGTTAGCATGTAAGCTGTAACTACAGCCTGCCATCTCTGAGTATTCATACCCAAGACCATTTTTAACATGAAATTACCACAAAATTACTTACAGGAAGGTGATAACCAAGAAAAGAAGGGGGAAAAAAAAAAAAAAAAAGCTTCAAGAGAGCTTTCTGAGCCAAAAACTGAAATGTAATTGAAATCTAATACATTTGCTGAGGCGCACTGGGTACTCCTTGACAATTTACGTTTGCAATAATCATTTAAGAATGAGGTTATAACAATCTGCTTAATCCTGATAGCTTGTATGTGTTTATATGCACATTTTGCAAGTTTTGCACAGATTAATTGTTGATTTTAAAATATTTGAATGATATTTGCTGTATCACTACCTATCAATTATTTAATGTTTTACAGACACATAATTCAATTTCTCTCATTTACTTATTCAGCTTTAAGTGGCACTGCATACACTCTACATTAAAGTTTATGCGTTTTCAGTTTCATTGCTTGTGAAACCAACACAATTAAATTATCACAGTATCAGCTTTAAAGTTCATGTCTATATTTGATTTATACTTAAAATGTTTAAACTTTTCTACTTAAAAGTGTTCCAAAACTTAGCTCCTTGCAGTTCATGTAGCCACATTCACTGAGGACAGCTATTTGTGCATGCATCACCTGGAACAAAGAACCAACAGATAAAGACCGATGCTGCCCTGTAAAGTCATCTACTTGATATAGCTTTGTGGATAGTTTTTGAGTGAATCCGACACTGCCCAGGCAATGAAGCTGGTAGAGATCTGAGAAGGAGTTTACTTGCTTGAATCTTACATTTTTTTCCTGTTGTGTCAGGAGGACTTTTAGTTCATATACCTAGTTGCTGTAACTGGATCATGAGGAAGTTTTTCTTGGAATCCAGCAAAGTTCTGGGCGTCTCTTTAGGACATCCCATATGTCTTACATGCCATCTTGTTTTTCACAGTGTTTCAGTAAGCAACCACCACAGAGCACCACAATTTACTTTATAAAGTCCAACAGATGTACTGGGCATACCTCTGTAAGACTACCCAGCAGATCTTAGTAAAACTAACTAAACGATCCTGCAAGATGTTTAATTCATGAAGTCAGTACTATGATATGTATGCACCAACAAAGTGTAATTAGCTTCACTGAAACATATATGTGGCTATTCCTACTTTCTAGTGCTTGGCATAGCAGTCTAAGTATTTTCCTCTTAATAGCTTTTAATTAATTAATTAATTAATTGTTTTAGAAAAGCAACCATACATTCCTTCTTAAGTCAACTGCAAAGACAGAACTCTGAACAACACAAATATTTCTGCATAAATATCACTTGATCTTTGAGACTATTTTTATCAATAACAGGAGACTCATTACACATAACCCATGTCACACAGAATGTACTTTTTATCATGCTGTCCTGTACAGAATTTACTTACATCCTTTCTCCTGTTTTCCTTCCCTTTCATACCCCCTACTACACCTAGAATTTAATATTTATCTTCCATTCCAATTCAATTAAAAAATTTAAGGAACTATTTGGATAATGTAAGGGAGGGTTAGTGTTTGCATCACTCTGTACCCTGGCTGGACATAAATCTCGTATTCTCTCTACCCCCCTCCTGTTTATTCTCAGGCATACAAAGGATAAGAGGACTGGCATACGAGTAAGGAATAAGTCCAGAGAGGATAAATAGCACTCAATGCAGCTCTCAGCACAGCAAAAGGTATTTAGCTATCCACTCACCTTTTGCACCTCATTCTATCTATTGCATGAAAGCAATGTGGCGAAGGTTGTACTTAATTCTGTATTCTCTCGTTCCCTTTGCTACTCATTAGATTTACATTATAGTTACATTTGCAACTCTGTACTTCTACACAGTTAGATCAAACTTGTTCAGTGATAAGAGAGCAGAATGGCAAATTAGATTTACACAACATCCAGGAAGGAAAAATGACTGCGAGAAAACACTAAGCAATATAAATGATAGCAAAACACCCAATTGAAAATAATTTCAGAGTTTGAACAGCAAGCTTCTTTTAAAATGACTACATGGGATATAAAGAAGAGAAAGAGACAAAAAGAAAATTTCCTGCACTTTTCTGTCCTTGGGATTGAAGATCTATCATATTCTTTTTCTTCCAATCTCTTGGAATTTAAGATGAAGTTGCATAATTCGCGGGTTGCCTACATGGAGATTCTCTCCCTGCCCCCAGCTTTTAAAAAATCTTATTTGAACCTTTGTTTTGTTTGCATTCATTATCGATAGCAATTTGCTTAGGCTTTTGTTGCAAAGTGGTATCGACAGTGCTCCGTTTGTCATGCTCATTCCTGCTTTAATATGGAGGCTGTGTCTGGAAGCTGTTTTTCAGGCACCCTGTTATGAGATATTGCTAGCACAATCAAAGCAGTTAGAGGTAAAATTATTCTCTATCAGCCATTATCCACATTCACGGAGGTGACATTCATTGCCTTGGAAAGCTGCCAGGTTTTTATAGTATGAATATCTCATTTTTAAGACTCATTTTCTAATCTGTGCTTATGAATTTGAGTAGTTATTTTAAACATATATTAAAAAACTGTTTTAAGTACTTTTGCAAAACAAAAACAACTTATGAAGGGGTACCCCACTTCATTTCGAATATTTACTATACCACCAAAAATTTTCATATTAGATTTTAATTTATAATGACCTGTCAACTTCATTATTAGTGTCCTGTTTCTCTGATCTTGTATTGAAAGTGCAAATATAGAGAAATGTTTGTGAAATTTTGGATTTTTTTTTTTTTAAACTATTATGCATAGCTGGCTAGTGTATCAAAAGGAGTTGTGTGCTTTTTCTGCTTTTAATTTAAATGGGTCAGTGATATTCAAAATTCCCTCTAGATGTGTTATTGGTACACTGCATTTCTAGTTTTCTTAATGATCCAGAACAAAATAGTGTCAAAATGTAAAGTGTACTTCATGAGAAAGAACTCTATTCAAGAGACATGAAGAATAAGAATATTAATGACTCAGGTTGCAGAATCTCATTTTAAAGCATGGATTTGGGATACTTCACTGAGAACTAAGCCAGTGCACCATTTACAAATAAACAATATTTCACTTTATTATTAGAGCTTTAGAAAACAAGTCTCATGTATTTCTCTCCTTTTGGAAGCATTTTGCAAAATATTGGTGTCTTTCTAAGATTCTCCACCACAAAAATTTCATCATGTTGATTTTTCAGTCCATCAATGTGATCTAGATTAGCTGTCTGAGTATCTTTAATCTACTGACTATAGGAAGATTTATAGAACAAAGTTGTTCCCATGTTGTAGTCCCAGTAGAGAAATGACTCCTCCTTGCTGGTACATGGAGAGCAAGAATTTAGAGCAGAATTTCAATTCAAATTCTCATCCAACAAGCATGTAATACTGTGACAGACCAGCCATCTTCATGCTATAATGTGTTCCAGATAATACTTAATTGCACACTGCACTACATGATGCCATTTTTCCTGTAGCAAGAACTAGGAAAAGCTCCGTTTAAAAGAAAAGGACAACATGACTGTAAAAACAATATAAATGAGATAAAAAGCACAAAATATTACACAGCGTCATATAAGATAGGCATGAGGAAAATTACTTACATAGAACACAGCACTAAGGAATTCACCCTGAAAAGCATAAGATTGTTTAATTTGCTTTTAAACAACAGTCAGAAGTGCTCTACTTTAGGCTAAGCTTTGTGTGCAGACCTTCATGGAAAATAAAGCACAGAACTTAGGCCTATATGTTTTTACTCTAAACAAGATTTTACTGATCTGAGGAGGGAAAAATGAGATTCCAAAAACAGTGCTTGTTACTTCTTAATGTACATTTTCTTGTTATAAAGTGAGATCTTCTCAAAAGTTGTGGCAGCAACATCTAGAGCTGTTTTAGTGAATGATATGTTGAAGTTTCAAATCCTTTTTTTCCATTGCTACATGTTCACTTCAAACTGGAAGTTGGCNAAAAAAAAAAAAAAAAAAAAAAAAAAGTACACGTTGCATAAAATCAACTACCATCAAAGTCCAATTCTTTTCTGATGTGCACAAGCTTTAAGCCATCCTACTTCAGCAAGGGGTGCAGGTTCATGGAACGCTGTTTTGGGCAGTGAAGCCCAGGAGCAGATCATCCTCCTCAGTGGTAAGATCCTTTCACTGTTGTTCACCAACCCATCGTCTGTGGAGCTGTGTTATCCTGGAATGTTTCAGTGACCTAGTTTCCAGAGCAGTCCCATCACCACTGCTTTGGCACAACCGAAGAGGCTTCTCAAAAGCTGATGCCCAAAAGAGATGTTTCATCTACTTCTGTGAGTAAGGCACTGCCTTGCATGTTCCCATCCTAGAGAATGTACAGTCAAATGGTGATGTGAACCCGCTGATCTGTACAATTTTCTTTTTTTCCCACTGGATCAGCTAACAGAATTGACGTAACCTGATGCTGCACAGTTATTAGACCTGATATCAGAGAGGAATATGCAAACAGAGACAGGGAGAAGAACAGTTCCCCTAACGCCAAAATGATCTTAAATTGACTTACACTGATCATGAGACAGCAGCCTTCTTTTAGCTAAAACAGAGCAACAAATTAGGTCCATATGAGTGTCTCTCAGCAAAGTAAAGAAATGGTCTAGACGAGTAATTAGATGGAGTGGTGTGTATATCTTTTTGAATATATGTAATACATATATATTCGTGTATATATACATTCATAGAATGCATATGTAGACACAGAGAGATATACACACCCACACAAATTTCACCTGATTCCTTTCAAAGGATGTTTGTTTACCTTGCATGAAATAAACCTGGAGTGTCTTTAAATTAGAAGAAGTACAGTTTTAAATTCTGTTACATCAAAAAGATGTTAAAAGATGTTAA
>VXAL01017695.1:169462-279102 GCA_013399475.1 Chauna torquata | reverse complement strand
CCTGCCCCTGTCCTGTGCCACCTAGCCCTCCCCCATCACTTACCCCTGCCCTATTGTCACCTGTCCCTGCCCAGTGCCACCCACCCCTGCTTTGTCATGTACCCCTATCCTGACACCTACCTCTGCCCAATGTCACCTACCCTGCCTTAGGCCACCTACTCCTGCTCTGTGCCACCTACCCCTGCAACGTCACCCTGCCCTGTCCCCCACTCCCTCCCATCACTCCGTCCCTTCCTCCCTGCATCACCATCCCCTGCCCGTGTCACCGCACCCCTGCCCTGTGTCACCGCAGCCTTGTCACTGCTCAGCTGCTGCCAACAGGTTGGTGGCAGAGCTGGGGCCTTGGCTGCTGCCAGCACTGCGGGAGGGACAATGCCAGCGGACAAGCGTCACCAGTGACCCCCAAGAGGCAAAACCTGGCCCCGGTGGCTGCTTTTGGAGGAACAAGCGAGGAGTTTTATCAGGAGCAATCAGTTGTATTCCACAAAATGTCCCCACCTGGGGATGTGCAGGATCTGGCCCCCAGGCTTTGCCCTTCCTCGGGGGCTTGGTGCGAGGGGTGCAGCGGAGGGAGGAGGATTTTCTGCTCCATCCCCCCCCAGCTCCCCAAATTGCAAGGAAAATTCCCACGGCCCAGCAAACAGCATCCGTGGCTTTTGTCACCGGCTGGCCGGTGGGGAAACGTTGCCATGGCTACGGGGGGGGTGGAAAAAGCTAATTCACATCCAGAACGCTCGGCCGAACGTGCTTAATTAATGGCGAGAAGAGCGCCGGGAAGTCCAGGCAGGCACCGGGCAGGGACGCAGCCGGGGGACTTCGTGTCCCACTGGTGCTCGTGGGACGAGCAGGGGGCACGAGGGGCTCCCCCCGAAGGGCCGAAGCTTTCGGGAGCGGGTCTGGGGACTCGGTGCAATGGATGCGGCCCTGAGCCTGGCGGTGCTGGGGCAGGATGCAGGCACGGGAAGGGAGATGCTGTGCCAGTATCCGTTGGGATGGATCCGCGCTGGGATGCTGAGAGCAGCCTTCGAGCACGCACAGAGGCACTGACGGGCGTCTTCGGTTCACAGGTCCTGGGGCCCAGGTCCCCAGAAAGCATCCTTCTCCCTTTGGAGCATGATTTCCTCTCTCTACCCCGCTGCTTTTCCTTTCCCTTCCCTTCAAAGTTTTGCCAGCAAGAGAGACGAGAGGATGGGGATAAGAGCATCAAATCCTTGTAGCGAAGACCTAAAGTTTTTGGGAAAAATACACCAGAAATGCCTTAGTTCAAATATAGATTTTCAGTACAGAGAAACACCTAAAGAAGTTTTAATAACTTGAAGGCAAAGCACATGCGCAGCTGCCGAGCTGAGCCCAAAAGTGTAGGTTTCCTCACAGCTTTTAGGATTACTTTTATGCTGTGAAAAAGCACAAACAGCAAATCCCACGTAAAAACAGCAGCCTGGTGAACCGCACCTTGCGGAACAAACAGGGATGGAGCAGACCCATGTGGGGAGATCGTTTCTCAGCCGACATCTCTGCTCCAAAGCTCACGGCCCAGCCTGGCCGAGGGCACCAACACACCACGTCCCTTTCCGAGCAGCAGCACAGGCACAGCGAACACAAAAACACCATTTTCAGGATCACAACGAGCTTTATTTCCTCCCAGTTTCTTTCCCACGCACCTTCCCCCACTTGCACCGTTGTAGTCCAGCATTTTGAAACTCGTCGGCAATGAAGACGGACCAACAGGAACCCCAGAACCAGATGAGTCCCCTCATTAACGGTATACCCCTCCCTCCCCCAAATCGTGACTTCCAAAGCACCCACGGGACCTCCCCATCATCGTTTACGGGGACAAGAGGCTGGATGCTCGGAGCTCAAGCTCCCCGGGTCAACCTCGGACAGAAGAAGAGACCCCAGGTGACAGCAGACTCAGGTGTCATTTAAAAAAACACTGCCAAGCTCCTCGGGAACTCACGCCGGGCTCCAGAAACGCCAGCACCACAGTGGGTTTTTGGATGCCTCCCTTCATGTTGCAGTCCAGCCTGATGCTGATTAATTAACGGAGCCTGCTGAAATCCCAGCCTTAGCTACGGCTAACTGCACAGCTGCCTTCTGCACCCACTTGAGAGACTTTATATTTACCAAGTATTAATTAGGTGAGCCTGAAGCACCATTTTCTAGGCAGGGGAAAATTACCTGGTCTCCCTCTGCCCTGCAACAAGCACGTACTGGGACGCAGCTCCGTGCCCCCCACACGTGCCAGTTTTCGTGTCTCACCTCTGCTGCTGGCAGGGAATTCACTCCTGCTAGACCTGAAAAGGCAACAGCTTCTGGGAAGGAGGAGCTGGGGTCGCTCAGCATGTTGTCACCAGGAGCGGTCCCGGGACCTGCTGCGAGTCGGGTGGAACGAGCTGGGCATCTCAGAGGGCCCCCTCCGAGCGCAAGGAGATGCTGAAAGAGCGACTCAGCCAGCAGAAGGCAACCCGTGAATCCTCCCGCCCAGCAGCCCTCAGGAGCAGGCTGGGCAGGCGCTGGTCATGTACTGGGACGGCCCCCAGATCTCCCCTGCGGTTCCTCCTGGGGGCAACACCCGCATTGCTGATAGCAGCGGTTGGCTCCAGAAGTCACAACGTGAAGGGCTTCAAGCGAATACCCGCCCGGAGGAGCTCACCGAGCCCCAGTGTCCTCCCGTGCCCCAGGCTGAAGGGATATCCCAGCAGGCTGAGCCTGCCGCGGACGGCTGGCATCAGCGGTAAACAACTGATGGGCTAAATTTAGGAAGGCTGATTGGAAGCTTTCCGTGCCGAGTTGGGCGTCTGCGGTTCAGACCGCTGTGTCAACTGAGAGCATTCAGCGCTGACCGTGAGGGGCTTCAGAGCGGACTCCAAGGGAAATGAATGGAAAAGGTTACCCAATAATTAGTCACTGCTTCACACCCAGCTGCAGCCGCTGCTCAGCTCGACCTTTGGGGAATTATGAACAACGCATCGTAGCGGTGGATATTCACCCGTCCCTGATAGACCATGGGCGTGCTGGTAAAGGAGAACTGATGGCCTCCGCTTTGCTCTGTGCTCTCTGCTAGGTTCAATTTCTTCTTGAAAGAGGACCAGGGAAATAAAAGTTGTACCCATTCCAACATGATTTCCGCTGCAACGTCACGTCAGTGAATTCCACAAACCGTTGGTGCTCCAACGCCTGCTGCAGGGACTGCAGGAGCACGACGCTGGGGTGAAGCACAGGGTCAGGCGGTGACCGCTCTCTCTTGGGACACCGAAAGCTAACCTGACCTTGGTGCGGGTGTAAGGGGTGCTGTGGGCACGCTGCTTCGTGGCGAACGGCAGGTGAGCCGAGAGGGCTCCCTGGTGAGACCTCGGGGGTGTTAGGAGAACACAGCCCCCTCTGAACGCGCAGGGACGCTGGTTTGCTCTGCAGCATCGCTTGTTCCAGGCTGACCTCACCTGCAGCCTAGCCCAGGTACGTACCCAGGTCCTCATCCAAAACTCGGCCTTTCTGGGGACTTGCACTGGCTTCAGAGCAGGCCCTAAGGAAGCATTCCTGCAGCCACCAAGCCCCGTGCCCATCTCTCCAGCTTGCTCACAGCTCCGTGCGATGGAAGAGACTTGGAGCAGGAGGCAGCGACGGGGTGAGAAGCCCCAGCTGCTGGCAGTACTGAGGGGCTTGCTGCTGGCACACGGGTCCAGGGGTCTGCCAGAGGTCACCAGGGGCTGTGTGGGTGCCAGAAAGCCATTGAGGCTTCCTTGACCAACAAGGGAGCTGGATGCGATGGGGGGTCATCGTGGCACGTGTCAAAGCAAACCTCAGCACCTGACCAGCTAAAGCATGGGGACAAGATCAACGGTCTACTCAAGACCAGGACGGCAGAAGGGGACGATCTCACCAACAGCTCTCCCCCAGCACTTGCTGGTGTCCACGCGTTGCAATAGGAATGGTAAAGGGCTGGGGTCACGGGGCGTTTGGGCTTTCCCCCAGCTTGCCGATGAGGTGCAGGACCAACTTCTGCAGGGCTTCAGCCCGCACCACCGAGACGCGCAGCACTTCCTCGTGGTTGGCTTTCTCTGGGCTGCTGTAGCTCGTCGCTACTTTGTTGGTGATGAGGGACAACCCGAGGACTCGAAGGCCGCAGTGCCGGGCTACGATCACTTCTGGGACAGTGCTCATGCCTACGGTAGCAGCAGAGAGGGCCAGGATGAGTCAGAAAGGTCAGGACTGACACCAAAACAAGCTCTCCCCAAGGCTCCAAGCCACAATCTTGTCTCGCTGCCCCACAGCTCTCTACCTCTGAGCCACGCGGTAGTTTAAGGCTGTAACAGTGCAGGGCTGTAAGAGTCGCAGCACTGCAGATACAACCCTGCTCAGCACCACGAGCCACTCGCATCGGATGCCTGCGTGCTGTCTCTCCCTCCCTAAGACGTGTCAGGCTGCTTGCAGCCCTGCTAAGAGAAGTACTGATGTGCTGTGTCATTCGGCTCTCAAAAAACTACCAGGAAGAAAAATGGCTCTGTGGGAAGCGGAGCTCCCTTCCTCACAGACGACGAATCTGCAAATATTAATGAATAGGCTTCCACGAGCCATTTCAATGACCCAGGACTCACTGAATCACAGCCTGAAGGAATCATATGGACCATAACGCTTATTTTCCTTGTACACAGTCAGGAAGGTTTCCATAATTGCCATTCCTAAACAACCAAAACTCTTGCGGAGGACTGCTTTGTAGGGAAGGGGCACAGTGAAGAGTGCCAGAACGTTAAAATAACGGAAAAGCACTTTATTTCTGATTGGGTCCCACTGAAGTGCGGCCACCCAAGTGTAGGAGATTTGCTGTTTGGGAAATAAGCAGAATATTGTGCTGGGCTCCTTGCCCTGCACAGCCAAAGCACACAGTCCTGTTCTGCAGATCCATCCCAGACGACGCACTAAGCAAGCAGCAACACGCAAAACTTGTTTCTGTAGGCCCAGGAGACTTAGATGGAGACTCAAAGACTGAAAAAGTCAGCCTTGGGCAGAATGAGTGTTTCAACCCATTGCTAAGCACCCACCTTACCTACAGCATCTGCTCCCAGGGCCTGCAGCACGCGGCACTCAGCGATGGTTTCGTAGGAGGGACCGGCCAGCATGCAGTACACTCCTTCTCGGATGAAGTTCAGAAAGCCCAGCTCCTGTGCGCTCTCCATCGCCAGGTCGAGCAGATCTTGTTCATAAGCATCAGACATGCAGGGAAACCTCATGCCAAACCTGCGAGGCAGTAGAGGGCACAGCCATGCTGACGTTGCTGCTGCTACCTTCCCTCCGCCAGAGCTCAGCGGTGCTCAGCCGTCGGAGAAAAGGGAAATGTTAAAGATCCCAGCCTCATTACCACCTAATTCTGTCCTCATGACATTCCTGCTAGATCTAATCCCCTGAAACTCTCAGCATGCAGAGATGACACCCTTTGCAAAGTCTGGCTTCAGTTTGTTTCTGGTTCCTGGCACAGCAGGATCACACCAAGCTCAAGCCAGGTCACTCTTCCAGGAGAGAAGGGCAATTCAGTTGCCCATCTGAGGTGCCACAGTAGGTTCTGCCTGTCCCCTAGCTGCCTTTCCAGAGCACGCACACATCCTTTAAGTCCTACAGAGCATCTGCCAGGCCCAGAGAATGGGTATTGGACACTCAGAAGAGTCTCAGATGGCATTACATGTCCATGCTTAGGCAACAGTGCCCAGTTACAGGTGCCCTCCCTTGCAGGGAAACGGGGAGAGGAGCGTATGTTAGAGCTCCAGGGCCATATCTGAGGTAGCTTTCATCCTGTGCTTCAAGGCTGGGTCTCTTGCTTGCTTTGGATCTTAAGGTAACAGCTCAGTCCTGCAGAGTTATCCCTGTCCTGCTCCTGACTGAGCGAATCCTACTATTGGCTCAAGGACAGCAGAAGTATGGCGAAGGCTGATGCGCTGCTGCTGCAGACACCTGGAAAGCAAACTCAAAGCAAACTCCCAGCCATGTTCCCCAACTCAGCTCAGTAGGGTGGATTGGGTCCCTCATCTGGGCTATTAAAGCCCTGGCTGGCTTTCATGTTCCTCCAGTTGAACGTTTAGGGCAGTAGGTGGCTTATTTTACGTTCAGAAGCATTAAAATATTCTAAACAAACAACATTCCTATCTGGTTTAAGGGAATAAATATTCATCAGTACGGAAATTGCTTCTCTTTCCTGAAGGATGCCCAGCAACACTCAGGCCAATCTCTAATTTATTAAATTAAATCTTCAGATTCTTGCCTGTATTCCCTTTCCACATCACTTCATTGCCTCCAGCTTTTCTGTTGTGTTTAGATAAATCCTTCCTGCTGGAACAGCTGGGCTGGCTTTTAGAAGGAGTTTGCTCAGCTGAAGCTCTCATAAATCAGCTTGCAAAGTATTGTAGGACCTTTGCCCATTTTGATGCCTTGGCCAGCACCACCGAAGTCCCCAGGCACTGCAGTCTGCACCGGGAAGCTGCTCTTGGGAGGCAATGAGACAGCTATGCTGCCTTTGAATGCTGTCCAGATGAAGTTATTGTTTGGTTGGTGCTTTTCCTCCTGTTCCTGAGCAATTAGGCAAGTCCAGAGAGCTGCAAGCGCTCCTCCATGTGGCTTCTTTGCTTTTGATCATTTTTTCCTCCAACCCACAACAATACCTATGAAGCTGTTAAGATGTTCTGCTTTAGATGGGTACTGTCCTCTTGCTGTTTGAATTGCAGAACGCCATTTATCTCACCTGAGATAACTGCTAACAACTTTCAGATTTCTTCAGAAGCAGGAGCCAGGCCTGGCATCACATCAGGAAGGAACTAACTTTACCTGGGAACCAGGCAGGCCATCTTCCCCAGCATCTGAAGCTCTCTCCTGTGCCCAGCCCAAGTCTCCAGTAGATGTGTCCAGCAAAAGCCCTGGACCGCACACCATTAAAACACTCCTTATATTCTTTCCAACCCTATTCGAAAGCCAAGGGGCTCCTCCTGTTTGTAAACACTGGCCCATCCGGCACATCCCCTCTGGGGCTATGACCATGGTGGTGCTGGTTGCCTTCCACCACACAGTGCCTTGCAAGAGTTTTAGGATCATGGATTAATTCAGGTTGGAAGGGGCCCGAAGAGGTCACCCAGTCCAACCTCCTGCTCAAAGCAATTATGTCCAGTGACAACTGCAGTGCACAGGTGAGGACGTGTCACAAGTCCTGCTGTGCGCAGTCCCCAGGGGAAGGATCCTGTTGCACGCCTAGCGCAGGGACCCTGATATCCCAGCTCAACCAGCAGCGGGTCGCGCTCTTAGATCCAGGTCCCCTGAGGGGCTGCCAGGACAACCACCTCCCACCAGACTGATGCCTTCAGGGAACGCATGATGCTAACAAAGGTTCCCCAGCTTAATGAGGTGGTTACAAGGGTGGTGTTGGTTCCCTTGCGGGCAGCTGGGTCCAACCTCTACCTCTCAGCATTTGTCAGCAGGTGAAACCGACAGCCTCAGCCTGTGGCTGGAGTAGGAAAGGATTTGTTGGCAACATGGGGGCTGAGGAGCTAGCTAGGGGCTAGGAAAGATGTAGTTAGCTGTAGGACCGCTTGAACTCCTGATTGGGACAGGAGGAAATGAAAATGCGTTGCAAGTCTGCAAACAACCTGCCCTCCATCCAACATCAGAAGCAGTTTTCTGCTCGTGTTGTCCGGCTGTGGGAGGAGGATGCCTTCTTACCTCTCATCATTTGGTCCACGCAGCGGGTTCTGCCCTCCCAAGCCAAACATGCTGATGTGATCTCTAATGAACATGATGTCCCCCACTTGGAAGTGGTGATTCAGTCCCCCAGCAGCATTCGTGACAACCAAGACCTCCACCCCCAGGAGGAAGAAGACCCTGATGGGAAAGGTGACCTGCGGGAACCAAAGGCATGTATACAATGAATACCGCAAGTCTTAGCTCAGGTGCTTGGTATTCCAGGAACATGGTGCTAGGCTGGTCTGTGCATAGATGGGATTAGGGTTAGGTTAGGTAAACTGAGAAGATGCAAGAACGCAAAGAAAGATGAAATCAGAGTGGACCAGTAGTGAAAACAAAGCTAAAATGGGCATTAAGCAGCTGGTCAATTGTCCCCGTTCAATTAAAAATAATAGCGGCAGAAAAAGACATGACAATTGTGACCAACAGCACTCAGTGTATGAAGGACGGGGAGAAAAGAGACAGTGCAGAAGGCTTCGACCATCCTGCAGTGGCCTTCCTGGGGAGAAGGAGAGCTTGCAGACAGCTCACACTATGCAGAGGGGCCTCTGAGCCTACAAGGAGATGAGCCAACCTTTTCCTCTAATTTTAAATTCCCCCTAATTTAAATAATTTTAACGTTTTTAAACATACTAAAAACTAATTCTGAAATGAATACCATTAAAATTTAAGCCCACATTTATTACAGTTGCACTAAGGTCAAATAAATGCAGCGCAAAAAGAATACGCAGATGACTTTTTCTCGCTGCCAAGGTCTTGCAGAGATCAAACCACTGTGCTGACTGGAGAAGCTACTCATGCATGGGCCTGGAGTTTAATTGATACACCATCTTCTTACAGCAATGATGCATTTTGCAGAAGCATCAGGATTGCTTTCCTCATTGTGGTTTATTCACACTAGCTCAGCTCACTTCAGTAACCTGCTTATGCAGAGTTAAAGAACTATTGGGAACTGAAAAAAGAGTTTGGTTTTGAGGAGTCAGGAAGGAACTGGGATGATAGCTGCTACTTCTAACATGCGAAGGAAGCTGTAAGCAGAAATAGTTTCCTAACTGTGGACATCATTTCGTCAACAAATGAGTTAAGTTTAACAAACATTTTGATAAACCTAGTTTCGGATGAAGTACATTAAAATAGTTTTGCTCTATAGAAGTTAAGAGCGGTGCCAAGAATTACAGTTTGTATCCAAACTGACCTCAGCCACAAGTAAAATCTCAAACCTAACCAAATAAGAGAACCCACTAAACTATCAGCCAGTAAATATGATTTGTTCCCTACCAGAAACCTACATATGGGCATATTGGGCAACATAAATACTTGACTACTCACATAGCTCTGTGTGTGAGCTGGGAGAGCACACACAATTACACTAGCTGATGAGTTCTTTCTAAAGGGAAAAAAAAGCCCAAGTTTCCCAGTTGCCGATTCAAACCATGATTAAAATGACCGAGTGAAAGCACGTAAATTAATCTGCCTTGTACGCTACATGGTTTTGCCCTAAGAGCACAGCAGAGCCAGCCAGTCCAAATGGCTGCCCAGCACCAGCTGCGCCCAGTAGAAGCTGGCTGACTACATCCCACCTTGAATCCCAGTTTTATATTATTTTGGGGGAGAGAAAGCCACTTGTATGCTCATTGCTAGAGCTATCCTCCTGCAGCTAAACATCAAAGCAAGCAGTCGCTTTCACCTCTTTTTAAAAATCTCTTCCATTGCGCGAATGGTCTCCTTCAGGAGAACTCACCATGCTGACGGAGTATCCTTCATAGAAGTGGAAGCGTCCCTGCATGCAGACGCACGGCCGTCCGCTCAGCTCCCCGAACACCAACCTGCCCACATGCCCTGCAACTGTAAATTAATTGTCATTGCAGTTACAGGTCTAGAGGTCTTTGATTTTAGAGGGATTTGTCAGCGTTACTGTAGGGCCCAGGGCTGCAGAACTGGGAGCTTACAGTTATACAAATACCAAAGTACAAAAATATGTAAATTTTTGTTTGTTTTTGGTTTTGATTTCTGCAAAATCTTCCTGGTGCTTGTCCTACCACTCAACCTGATGTGACCGCTGCTTCTGGAGAATGCCTCCAGGGGTTCAGCCACAGGCTGAGGCCATCAGAAGGAGCTCAGGCAGCGCGAGGCGTTGATGTAGATTCATCTGAGATGTTGATTTCTGCTCACTAGCAGGTGGACCAAGAACACAATATTTCTCATTGAACCCCAAGGAGTCATCACAAGTTAAGAACATGCAGCCAGGGATGAATTTGGACTGACAGCCTGCAGTTGATATCACTATTTCTTGAGTTTCCTTCTATCTAAGAAGGCTTTTCTTTTGTTTATAGAATCATAGAAACATTTAGGTTGGAAAAGGCCATCAAAACCATCAGGTCCAGCCATCAACCTGACCTACCGAGTCCCATCACTAAACCACGTCCCTTAGTGCCACATCCACACATCTCAAACACCTCAGGGGTGGGGACTTCACCACTTCCCTGGGCAGCCCGCTCCAATGCTTGGTCACCCTCTCTGCGAAGAAATTCTTCCTAACGCCCAGTTTAAACCTCCCCGGTGCAACCTGAGACCATTAATGACGAATATGAACTCTTTCTTGGTGACAGCTCAGTTGTTAGTTTACAACTCTCACGTGGAAAGTACGATGCACGCTGTGGGAGCGGGGCTCATGGATGTTACCCAAGCTACAGTCAAGATGCAGCTCTGGGAATGCACATTTCGCCACCGAGGGGCTCTTTGTGGCCCAAAGCCAAGAGCAGACAGAAGTGGTGGATGCTGATTTAAGTCTCTGTTGCTGCTGATGCCCTGCGTTGTGCTAACCTGTGCTCCGTGGGAAGTGAGGGATATCCTCATACAGAAAGACTGTCTTGTTGTCTAGCATATCAGCCAGATCTCCCAGCCCAGATCCACAGATGATCGCAATCTTCGGGCACTGAACAGTACGGGCTCGTAACCAATCTGCTGTTTCCTTGTACACCTCGTAGCTGTTTCTGCACAAGAAGAGCTCAGCGAACCTGTCAACCCATGCAAAGAACAAATTTCGAAAGATAAGAGTCCTGAAAAGGTACAAAGAAAAAAAATTCATTAAGACTAAAACAATAGGAACTTCACTGCTATTACGGAAGATGTTTCTCTATTGCCGACACTTAATCTCATATTTTACCCCAGGCCACAGGAAAATCATCTGAATCCTCTCTGCCAGTTTTATTCTATTGTGGAGACTGGCTAATGATACCTATATAACAAATGTCACAAGGTATTACAATTCATGCTTCCAACGTGTTCTGGTCTCTCCTGAGTTAGTGAAGGAACGGAAAAGCACAAGTAGTCTGAAAAATTGCAACCTACGTGTGTGCATGGGGATGTCCAGCCTGTGATGGGGCAGTACAAGAGGAGACAGGTCTGGGGGCAAGCATCATTCGCAGAGATGGAGAACCCAAGCTTCAGAAGTGTTAAGTGCCATCAGCTCCCAGGGCTTCCTTCCAGAACTGGTCACGCTTCTTAGACATCCACCTTCTCCATACCTCGTGACTTCAGTAGAGGACGCTAAATGTGGATATCTCATCCATCCTCACCTCTCCCACAGGGTGGGCACTGGGTTACACTCGCAGTCTAGTCCTAGGCAGGAGGCCCAAGGACATAAGCCCACACGAAAACAGAAATTAAGCCTAGGAAATGGGGTTCCTGGGTTTACGTTGACTGTTTTAAAGGGGGATGCTCAGATACTCTGCCAAAAGATAGGTCTAATCCAGCATTGAGGCACGTTGCTAGAAGGTGGGATAGAAGCAGCTGGCGTTACATTGCCTATTTTGTACCTGTCTTTTTGGAAGAGACGACTTCGATATTCAGGCCTGGCCTACATTCTTCAGTCCAGCATTCTTCAGATGCATTAATCAGTTTTGAAATTCAATCAGTAGAAGAATAATCTCATAATCCTGCTTCCAACGGGACAACAAAGATACTTTCAGAAAGTCAATATCAAGGTTGATTGCAAAGTCTGATCGAGAGCAAGGGTGCTGATAGCATTTCTTGATAGCGACTTGGTCATTGCCACAGAGGAGCAGAATTAGTGGCTGTATACAGGGGGGGCTGGGTCCTGGGGTGAACCAACACAGATGGGGCAGCAGGTTCTGCACATGAAAGGCGGATCTGCTCATGAAGGGGTGACAGGACCATGTACCATGATGGTGAAGGTGACATAAAATTAATTGAAGACACTGATAAGCAGCAGCTTCCTGATTTTCTTCTTTTTTTTTTTTTTGAACAGGTGTTGTTTCCAGTGATGCAGACCTTACTCATGCTGCCATTGTGCTGTCTGTAGCCTTAGAGGACATGCAGAAAAGCTTTCAAAGTGGTGTTCTACACTCCAGGACCACTGATGAACAGTACCTAGATGTCAATGTAGACCCAATTCATCTAACTGAAGCATCACATTCAAACGCAGGATCTCAGAAAGAATCACTTTCACCCTTCACGCGGGCATCTTCTGTGAGCTCTCACCTCCTAGCTGTCCAGCTGCTGCTGGAGTCCTGTCCAGTGTCTGATACATCAAACATGCTCCTAGTTAGGATCTGTGATGTCAAAAATACCTGAGTATGTCACAAACTTGTGATCCGGTGGGAAGAAATAACTTCCATAGTCCTGAATTAAAATGAAGAGCCATTTAGCTGAAACACTCCTCAAAGGAAAACTCTGGAAATTAGAAAGTTTACCATAACACGTTGAATTTTCTGAGTGCACCATAAGCTTTTAAAAACAAGCAAAAGGTATGAAAGTGACATTCCTGAGGCCTGTGCTCGACTGACTGTATTATCCCTTGCCCAGCTACAGCTGTCCCAGACAAAAGCTTTAAAAGTGCTTTACATATATTAAGGAATGATTCACCAAATATTTCTGTTGGATAACTAACCCTTATTTAGAAAAACTGCTGAATAACTGAAACCCTTATTTAAAGGGAACCAAGAGAATTTAAATGCAGTACCCAAGCTGATTATGTACCTGTGGCAGGCATGATAGAAATAGTGCGGTCACCAGTATCTGCTCTTTCACTTGACCACTAGTCCCTTATCTCTTTGTTTTCGCATCTTTAAAGAAAAACGTTAAAAAATGGGCATTACTCCTAAAATCCCAGATATTTCAGGATGGGATCAATCTGATTCAACAACAGGATTGACTGAGCTGTACAGAGTTTCAGTGGGAATTCTTTTTTCCTTCTAAGCAGGATATGTCAGAACATTTCCTATCCAGAGTGGGTAGTAAAACCCCAGCACTGTGCAGCTCTCCTTGCCTGGAAGGAGCCACAGTGAGCGCTAAGGGGCCTCCCAGAGCCATCGCTTCCCAAACGTGTTGGAGATGCCTGAGCTGTCTCTAGCGCTGAGCATCGTGATGCCAAAATTCATTTGCTGTGCCTGCCTGCCAGGCTTTCTGCTGGGTTCCTAAAATTTTCTGGATGCCCAGCAGCAGGAGAGCATGACCCATGGGTTGGCGAATGCAGCGTTCAGCCTGGAAGTGCACGAGCCCGAGGTCTGTGCAAGCCTTTTGGCAGCCTGCATTAGCACGTGAAGCACAAAGCCCCCTATAGCTACTCTGTCTCCCACAATGCACACCTAATGATAGTGCTCAGTAGCATCGCTTTGGATTAAATCACAGGACCAGCTGAAAACACGATCCCCTTCATTGCGAGTGCTGTCATCACTGGAGAAATGCATCTGCTGCAAAACAGAGGACTGTCACTGATGACAGATCTTTTATGGCATAAAAAACCATTCATCCTGCTTCTGGGTTGGTTGAAAGCAAATCCATGTAAAATGCAGGTATACCACAATAAACAGGCGAGGGGTTATATTTGAGAGAGGGTCACACGTATGTGCAGTGTATGTCTGTCTCCACACCACAGCGATATTTGCATCTTCTGGCCCATAACCTCTCCCAAGGTCACCTGCTCATTGTCATATTTCATAACACCAGCACCTGACGCGGGCAGATGGCCAGATTTCTCTCCAGTAATAAGATGTTTACTCCCAAGCAGCCTCTGCCTGACATTTATTGAGTGCCCGGCAAGACGGAGAAGAGGAAAGCACGGCAGGGCAAAGCGATGCGGTTTCTCCATCCCCTTTCAGCTCTGACATCTGCGCGTCCCCTGCTCCACAGCACCTTACCTGTCCTCCTCCGCGTAGGCCATCCTCCTCCCTGGTTAACCAAAAGAAGGGGATGGCTGCTGGAAACGGAGCTGCAGCTCTTATTGCTAGCCTGGCAGAGACACCAAGGAGCAGGTGCCCGCTGGACCTGCAGGGACCGGGGAGGAGCGTCTCCAGCTCGGCTCCGCGTTCCCCAGGCGGCTCTAATCCCCGAGGAGGGGCACGCCGGGGACATCGGCTTCTCTGGTCTCACCCACGCGACACGAGAGCTCCAGAGCTCCGCAGAAAGCTCACGCACGCACTTTTATAACAGGGGTTAAGCCCATGAAAAGTTCACACGCGACTTTTCCACAGCCTCTCGGAACAGAGCAGCTGACAACAAATCTGCATAGATGTGCACATGCATGCATCAGCCGGGAACCAGCCAGCAGCCGCTGTCACCTGCTCCTCTGCAATTCAGACCCCTGGGAGCGTGCAGAGTCTGCAGGACAGCCCGTGCCACACACCACAGCAACAAACAACGGGACATTCCCGTATCTCGTGTTATCTTCCTGTTTGTGGCTACCGGGGGTGATGCCCTGCCAGCTCCCCCCAGTTTTTCATTTCATTGCTGCCCATCTCAAAAGGAAATACTGCCTCAAGCTATCCTATGCCTGTTCAGCCGATTATATCAGGGGAAAAAAAATCAGGGCCCCAGCATACACCTATCCGATTTCCAAAGATGCTTCCAAGACAATCAAATGCCAAAAAATTTTGAAAATTGGTAATAAGTAGAGAAGAGACATTTTGTGCCCTCGGTGAGGGGCTACAGCTGCAACATGCATTCACAGCTTATAGGTGCAGAAAGGCCACACGGGACTAGAATTTATAAGTATCCCAAGCAGGGAAAAAGTTGACAAGCTGTGATTGAGGCTGAGACAAGTCAGCCAGACATTAAAAAACTTAGAAAATTGGGCTACACCAGTTTCAAGTCTCATATTTCATAGCACTTCAATTCATGTTTGCTTGTTGGTCTTGAAGATGACACATCAAACATCGCCTTGGTTGCCCCAGGAAACTGAGAACTTCAAAGTCAAGCAGGGTAATAAATGCAGCAAGAAAAGCCTGGGTGTTTTGAGAGAGAGACGCTTCATGCCAGAAGGAGCCTGCTCCAAGACAGAAACCCACATTGTTCCCCTTGATTCCAGCACAGGCTCAGGTCCACACCAAGCAGGATTTAGGCATCCAGCGTAGCAGTAAGTTCTGTTGATAAGAGGTATTTGTTGAAAGGTACAATCAGCACCAAAGGAACAGAAAATGCATCTGAAGAGAAGCCACAAGCGCCCTTTCCCCTCGAGTTCTTGACATTCTCCCTTTCTTCCTGGTATTCACACTTCATCTCCTGATTTACTTTCTTTTAGAAAGCTTCCAATGTCTCTTCTACAAAGAGAGGACATGGATGCTGCTGCTGCTTCAGGAATCTGCTGCGCATTTCTGCACAGGCAGGTGCCACAGGCACAAAAATCAGTACGTGCTCTACCATTTCCCTTTTATCCCCTCTTCCTCATTCTGTTTATGATGTTTTCCTCTTTTTTCCAGACATCCCCTCTTTTGGTCACGATGCCTCATTCTTGTCTTTCTGAACCCTGTCACCTCTCTCCCTGCTCTGCATCAATTAATTAATGGATAGAGCAAAGCTGAGCCTTTAACATTGGCTTTCCATACAGTTCTTTGGTATCAGCAGACTTCTGATGCCCACCAGATACATTCCCTTATTGAGTCTTAATCTGATTATGTTCATTAATCTGATTTTTTGTTGTTGTTGCAAAGCAGACAGGAGATCACAGCCTGAGAGCTCTTCCCAATTTGTTCTTGTCGAAGACAATCTCCTCCCCGGTTTGGATTTACATGGAAAACAGGATTACCAAAAAGGGACCATTTTATTTATCTTTCTGCAGCACCTGCTATTTAACAAAAATCACTTGAGGTTTAACCTATGATGGTACACTGGCTGGACAAATACAAGATAAAGGCTCACCCTACTTGAAAAAAATAATTTCAGCATCGAGGGCATTCGTGCCAATAACACTCTAGAGAGGAAAAGAAAAAACTAATTAAACTTCAGCTCCTGTACAAGTACTCCGAAGCAGATCCATCTAAAATAAGTTATTGAATAGATTGCATAATCCTTAAGAAAGTATTGACAGTCGTTCTGAAAGAACCTCAGTCCTGTTACTCTATCTACATGTGTCTGCAGCAAATTATATCGATAATCCCGATCTTATCGACTTGGGTGCCATTCAAGCCCCATTTCGGCAGCCAGAACTTCAGCTGCTCTAGGACATAGATACAATCACCTGAAATAACTTTTTAACGATGCTCTACATTCCTACAGAAATTTCTATCTAAAGAAGTGTTGCGAAGTATTTTTGCAAGTGTTTCATTAAAACATTTAATTAACGCTTTAGGGTAAGTCTCCCACTTCCCTGTGCGCTCACATTATCGCAGCATCAAATTACCCTGTAGTCTTCTCACGTGTGCTGCACTTTTGGGAAAGAGGGAGCAGGATGCCTCTGCTTGAGGACAACTTAAACCAGCCAAGTCCAGGAGAAAGCATCCCCCAGCAGAGATTTACGGGCATTGCCATGCCCTCACAAGTGCATTTCTCCCCCCGCCTCCCCAAGTTCTTACATAGAAAAGCTAGCATTCTGCCTCAGTATTTTGGAGGAAGGTGAAATGGATAAATCCAGGAAAGGTTTTGCTTTTCTGCTGATTCAATAAAGTGCAGGTTCTAGGTTTGGTTCCAAAATTATTAGTAAGCGTACTCTAATGGCTAATCAGGATTGTCGCAGTAATTTGGAAGCTCATTGCTTGGGAAACCCATCCTTTGTTTGTATGCTGGCTATCCAAGACAGCCACAGGAGTGTTGCCAGCTGTAAGCAAAGCAAATACAATCAAATTATTTATCAGAAAAGCTACTCCCCTAGAGATCGCTTTAATCCCCAGGAAGATCTGCCTGAAGCAGCGTGCACGCTGCCTGTCACACACCTTCAGGAAGCAGACCTCCAGCAACGGTGAGCACACGAAGGAGTGGCCAGGGGAGCAGAAAACCAGAAGCTAAAAGAGCTTGTCATGGTTAGCTGAGCAAAATGAAAACTGAGCAATGCTCTGATGGCAGTCTGAAAATGTTGCCATGGAGGCAGGAGAGAGAAACTTCAGACAGGCACCAGGACACTGGGGAGATGCATACGCACTTAGGCTAGACATTAGAAAAAAGCTTCCAGCTTCCCAAGATGTACAGCTCTGAACAGCCCTCCCGTGAGGTAGTGGGGGAAAGAGGCTCTTAGGGTGGAGATGGGTTTATGTAAAGGATTGTATGAGGCGCACAGGCAGGGATGCAGACACATCATTCATAAATTGTATGCTAGCTCTGTAAAAACTCCCCTTTCCTTCTTTTGGAAATTAAGACTTCGGACTTGTCCAAATCTGTGAACAAATGATACCACAGCAATTAGGAAACAAACACAGCTGCCCAAAGGCTAGCCAGCATTCCCTCTTCAACTCCAGGAGGGGCTTCAGAGGTTGAAGGAAAAGGCTGGGGTCACAGCTGTGGGGGCTCATGGAAGGGAAACAAGCGCTCATGGCAAGGAACTCAGCAGGGCCAGGGTACAAAGGATCACTTGGGGGTTTTAGGGATGGGAGTTGTGCTTTCTGGAGGGACAGCAACAGCACAGCCAGGGATCAGCAGTATGTCAGGCTTGGGAGGAACAGATGGGCTTCGTGCTGCAACAGTGCCTTGAGGCAGGCAGGAAAGCCAGGTAGCTGAGGGGAGGATACAGTGAAGTGTTTCAATAACATTATAGTGAGGGTAAGGGGAAAAGAAACCATGGATCCTGGTGGATTGGAGACAGCAAAGTATCAAATACCCCTCTGGCCTACAATAAGCAAAAATAACTCAAAAATTAAGGAGGACTTAAAGAATAAGGAAGAAACGCTTTCAGCCCTGGCACAGAAGAAAGCAATTCTCGGGGAGTTAAGTGTTATAACAACTGTGTGTATCACTAGTGACTCTTGACATTAGATATATTCCTTCATCCAGCACAGCCAAACAGCTCCTATCCTGGCATCACAGCCAACCCCTGGCCTGAAGCTCTGTGCATGCTTCTCCACAGGAAGAAAGCAACTTCTCCACGGGAAGAATAATGACACTTCCCCATGCCAGGTCCACCTAGGACCAAAGTTTATTCCATTCTGTGATCAGGTTCTCTCTCAATAGTCAGTAATACCTTCACACAGAAGAGCTCAAGGCCGGACCCTTCACCAGTCTCCTGGAACACATTCCCATTCTCCCAGAACTCTTCTCTGGAGGAACTGCTTTCTGGAGGTCAGTAGGTAAACACGCTACCCTTCGTAACCACGGTCCACAAGGATGTATTTATGCTGTCCCAACAGGATCAATGCTTTCTTAGTATCTCATTTGCAGTGCAATGATGCCACAAAATTGAACAGTCTGTAGGGTTTCCTTTTAATTTCTATTTCAGTGATTTTTGTGTAAAGAAGCAAAGGTTGTAAAACCTTAAATCTATTTACTAATTATCAACAGTAGACAGTTTACTGAAGTCTCACAACTCACTTTCGTTATAGCAGCAGACTAATCAATTCCTCTGATGAAGGAAGCAAAATGCAAGCCTGCCTGACTTTGGACTGCAAGCCAGAAGAGCCCTACAGACCTGCCCCCAAGGTCATGCCAAAGCACGGTATTAAGGACAACCAACCTTTCCAGCCTCATATACTGCATCCTGAACTCTTGAGGTAACTAGCAGGCACAAGACACAAGATGTAAGACACAGCCCCAAATGGGGCTCCAAGTATATGAGATAGCAATGGCTCTGTGACAGGACCACAGCTCCACTGCAGGACAGGGCTCAGCTGGTGTCCAACTGGTTCTAGGCAAATCAGCAGTGAGCCTCATGGTCCCGTCTGGACAGCTGCCTCCTCACAGCAAGGACAAAAGTTACCCAGGAGAAGGTCACAGCACAACACCAGTATGGAAAGCACAGCTGAGCCCATCCCAAGCCCCATGGTGGCTGCACTTCTATAAAAGAGATGAAGGCCATTACTTGCCCACCTTCAAGAAAGCTACTGCTACCTCCCTAACTTATGAACACCTTGCATCCTGAACAAGGACAGCAAAAAACACAGTGAGCCTTGATCCAAAAATACACATTTTGGGGGCTGATCTTTAAAAGCAAGGCGAGAAGTACTGGATGTCCTGTAGAAACTATCAAGTTTCTTCTATGGTTCTGCATGCTCTCCCCAGGTGCTTTCCCATACATCTCATATGATTAAAAGATTCCCAAACCCCCCAGCAACATCCAAAGCACACACACCATTCTATGTGATGATTTAAATATAAAAGAGTCAGAAGCACAAAAATCCTACTTTGTTCTTGATTTAAGAAGAACTTTTTCTGGTGTTTAACTGCACAATGTTCTTTTCTGGCCACTTGCTTCTCTTCAGGGCTTTCAGTGCTACAGCTGTGCACACACCTCATGGTCTGATAGGGAGAAGGACAGCAGATAGCTATCAACCACCTGAGAGGAGATCAGCTCTACAGAAGTGGGGCTAATCCAGAAAGCAAGTGCTATGTTCCCATATTGAGTTTCTCAGAAGAGCTGAGTATTAAGAATAAGATAGAAGTACCTGCTTGAACTTCTGCATTAACTTGAGGAGATTTAATAAAATGTAGGAGAAAGCTAAAGTTCACAAGTTGAGTCAGCTTAATTTCAAATTCAGAAAAAGCAATGTTTTTCTTAATCATGCTATTTACCTGTATTGCTTCAAGCTTAGAAACTCTTAACATTGCATACTGCGTGATGAACAGCTCTTCCTAGTATTTTGGGAGATGACTCTTCCCAGTAGTCCAGCAGGTCACAATACAGAGGTATTACAAGCTGTAGCAAAAGCCTACTAGAACAGAGTTGAAGAGGTAGAAGTCATACTTTTATACCATCTTCCCCTCAAGTGGGATGCTGTATTTGCTCTCTTTTTGATGTTTTCTAAACACTTAAAAACTCAATAGCAAGTGAAAAAGTCATTTAGGCATTTGAAAGAGTAAACTCTAAGACCTAATGATTTAAATAACCTACTACCCACAAAACTCAATCACTGCAATGCTGGTGTCATGCACGCAACAAAAGGAAAGTAATTGATACATCACAGCATTACTGCATTCACACCACAGAATAAGCCAAAGGAAAGTTATATTTATGCTTTTAACTACAAACGCAAAAAGAAATTGTTTGAGACCGTAACTTCTGTTACATTTTCAACAGCTTTAAGCTCTCCTAAGCTAAGGACAAGAAAAAATTTTAACAACGTTACTCTTACATCATCCTCTGTAACTAAACTTAAAGAAAGACAACAGGCCCTGAAGAACCAGTTACATCCCCCACCTCATTAGCTATTTATCTGCTTTAACTCACCTGCTGTTCCCCCTTTTAAGTAGCCAAACACGTTTATTGATTGCAGAGTGATTTTCAAACAAGCCAATCAAAGGGTGAAGAGGCACTGCACACATGCATATAAGTCTTGTATCTAGAGGTAAAGGTTCTTTCTGAAAAGGCAGCTAGTGAGTATCTCTGTCCCACAGTGTTTACCAGGCTTGAATATGCTAGTTGTAGTTTAAAAATCCATTCTCTTCATTCTAATGATTTAAAGTATAAAAATTTTAATTCTGCGTTTGTATTTATGGGTGGCCTAGTTTGTTTGTTTGTTTTTATTTGTATTTATATAAGGCTATTTTTGTTCTGTAACACTATTCCTTCAATTTGGAAAGCAAATAACTCAAAATAAGGGAGGGATGTTGTTTATAAGCTTATATACTCTGTCATGATTTTAACATGTAAGTTCTGTCATTCACATGATGGTTGCAGGGTACAATTTCTCACAGAGGAGGGGAAAGGGTTACCTAAATGTTACTACTATGTCCTTCAGATGGATGTGTCAAGACTTCAATGATTATTTAGCTTCTAGCAAAATTTTTCCTAGTTATACTAGCTTTGGTCCCTTGTATTCATAGCACTGAATTTTTGTGCTAAAGCAAAGTCTGGCTTAGGGCTGGATCCTGCTTTATCAATGAGAAATATGTCAGAGTGCAGAAGTCAATAGCAGCAAACTTGGCACTAAAGCAAAAGAACTTTTGCTAACTCATGCTCTATTGCTGGCTGTTTCTTCCCAAGCAAGTTAGCAAATGCCTCATGTCCTAACCTGTGTATAGCAAATCCCCACAATATTTAAAACCTTAACAGTTTGCACTCTGTCTGCTGTGGTGATAGGTTTTAGCCTGCTTTGACCTTCTTCCCTGTACTTGCAGGCTAGATGCTGTTTTGTTATCTAGAAAGTGCATGTGTGTTTCCAGGGGGGCTGCAATGGGTGGATGATCACCGCTTCTGCGGTGCTCATGTTGTTGCTCTGTTAATGTTTCAGGACTCTTGCCTCCTGTACTGCCTCATGCTAACCCAAGCTGGGGTGATAAGTCTCCTAGGCATTTAGAAAGGGCAGCAAAGCAGGTTATCAAGTGCAAGAGGAGGTAGCAAGAATTTATTCAAGCATCACAAGTGTTTGTGGGTTACAGATGCCAAAGCTGTTTTCAAGCACTTGAGGAGCATCACTGCTGGCACTGGAGATGGAGGCCACACTGGAGAGCGTGTGCTGAGATGTGTTGTCCCCGGGGCTGGGAGCTGATGGTGCCTTGCTCCAGCTTCCAGCTCTGCAAAGTTGGCCTCTGCTGCGGGGGGCTGATCCCCAGCCCTTCTCAAACACGGCTGCCTCGGAGCTTTCATCCTTGTTTTCCACCGAACAACCTGTAAGTATGATCATGTGGTAAGGGCTCGAACACCTGAGCTGTGTAACTTCGATAAATGTTTATTACTTCCTCCTGCAACGAGATATCCTTCCAGGCTGTGTTACTGCTGGGAGGTGACTCCTTGGCTCTTCCCCGAAGGAACAAGCCAGCTGAGGTGAGCGGGGTTTCTGGTGAAAAGCCTGCTTTTACCTCCTCGGACCGCAGCAGTGCGGCCACCGCGGGCTCCCAGCTCCCCTCTGCAGCACCTCCCCGTGCTGCCGCACAAACGCGGCCCGGCTGTTCCTCCCCATCCCCGCTAAAACCACCAGCGCTACGGGGGGCACGCGAACGGCCCCCCCCCCCCCGGCCTCACCGCCGACCCCTCCCGGAGGCGGGCGTCGTGCCCGCGGCTCCCCGCTGAGGAGACAGCAGGGCGNTGGGGGGGAGGCGGCCGCGCCGCGTAGCGGGAGGCGGGCTGTACCCGGGCGGGGAGGGGAGAGCTATTTCGCCGCTCGGGCTTCCCGGGGTGATGGAGGAGGGAGAGGAGGAAGGCGGTGACGGCTCCTTCGTGACGGTGCTCAGGGGAGGCAGCCATCACCCTCCCGGCCCGCTCTCCTCGCACGCAGGCTTGTGCTGCTCAGCCTTGGGATGTGGCTGCTTGGAGAAGGGAGGCCGCCTCGGCGAGGGGCAGCTGATCGCCCGTCTGCCCGCAGCGCGGGAACTGCTGGTGGGGCGGGGGTGGCCGGGCAGCCCGGTGCCTTCCCCAGCCGTGCCCCGAGCAAGGGGTGCGATCGGCTGTGAGCTGGGGGAGTTCAGAGCTCTGCAGCAGGCTGGAGCTGAGGCCAGGCCAGCGGTGGCTCGAGTAATGGTGACCGGCTTCCTGGGGCCTTGTCGAGCTTTGGGTAGCTTGGGAAGGGATTTGCTGGTGTGACCCTTAATTAAAAGGCTGTGTCCATCATTGGTAGTAAAAATTAAGGCACAGTGCTTGCCTGTACTGAGGTCTGTAAAGCCTTCGTTTTACCCTTCTCCCCAGCATGTATTGCGATAAAAGGCTAGGCGCAAGACAAAATAAGCCTTCATGTGCGAAAGTGAAAGTAGGTGTGTTTAATGCTTACTGAAAGGCAACCGAGCTGGGGAAATGAGAGTGGAAACTTCACCCAGATGCTTAACTGCGTGCTGCTCCCCGGGCTGATCCTTGTGAGGGAGATAGCTGGGGCAGTGGGGCTGGGATGGCTTGGGACTGTGGGTGAAAGGGGAAGAGAAAGTGGTTTTTGGCCATTCTTTGCCTCCTAAATTTCTCAGCCCTTTCAATTTTAATCTGGTATTTTTCTCAGTGAACTCTTTTGTAACTCTTTGCAACACTGTTGTTGTATTTTCATTCTGAGGTAATGAAATGAATTTGTGGAGATGGTTAAAATGATATGCTAAGGGATTTCCCGTCTCCTGTGGTAATTTTGATTAAATAACATTGCTTAAATGAAAAATCTTAGTTTGAGTAGATTTCTGATTTTGGAGGCTGATTTCTGATTAATGAACCTAAGTTCTCCCTTGTGTGCTTTGTGGTGTGTACTGGAGCAGATGGCAGAAGACTTGCTGGCTTTGTGTGAGTATGCTCATGTTTGCCTTGCCATTCAGAGTGCAACTTTGCACTGTTCTGCTCTTTAACATCAAGCATGGGTTAGCATTGACCACAGATGCAAGAAAATCTTTTCTCACTTCAGATTTATCACCCCTTTTCCAGTAGCGAAGGCAGGGTGTAAGGATTTGATGCGGCCTGGCCAAAATGATGCAGAGTCGTAACACTGAGCACAGAAAATGGGTTTCGATTGCAGGCTGGTGTTAAACCTCTGACCAGGCTGTTTTCAGCTAAGAGGCTGTTACTGGGGTGCCTGTGAGGAACTCTGCCAAATCACAGTTTGTTGGAAGGGGAATGAGTGTTAGCTGGGGTGGGTTGGGAGGGAATGGAAGGAACAACTGTGCTCCCTCTCTACGCTGCCAGTGCTTGTGCCCCCCAACTCTATGTACTTTGAGCACTTGGATAAGTACTGGTGTAATTGGATGAAAAGACTTGTGGCCCACTTGGTTAATTTGTATAGCTTCTGGCATGTTCTGTTTTGTTCCCGAGTTTTATTATTTGCATTTAAGTGTTTAGACCTATGTAGTAAGTAGAGTATTCAGAGTTCAGTGGAGAGCCAAAGCAGCAGCCAGCCCTTCTTTGCTTCCCATGTAAACAGCTTAAAGGGTAATTGAACCTGTGACCTGCCTGATTTCCAAGTAGCCTTATTCAACATAGCCCTCATTTATTTTATTTTTCTCACTGATGCATGGTTCTTTGAAGCATTTGCCTCATTCTGTAATACAGAGGTTAAGCAGGAGGAATAGGAGGAATATCCTTTTTTAAAAAAAACCTTTTACCTATTTTACCTATGCTTACGATTGAAATGACATTCTTTCCTGCTGTATTCCAGGTTGTGAGTCAGTCCAATAATGAACAAATGTAAGAAGCCTTATGTTGACCAGACTACAAATCTTGAAAAGTTCAGTCCTGAAATTATTTCTGAAATTGAGAAGCTCTTTGCAAAGAAGTTTTCTTATACTAAGCCAGTGAATAATGAATGGCAGCTCCCAGATGCCAGTGATGCTTTTACATGTGATCACAAAGAATTCAACTCACTCCTTGCTCTGAAGTACTCGATGAATGAAGTGAAGAATCAGCTGAGTGATAAGAACCTTGCTGAATGGCATCAGCACACCTCATTTACCAATAAAGCAGGGAAAATAATTGCTCACGTGAAGAAATCTGTGAATGCTGAGCTGTGTACCCAAGCCTGGTGCAAGTTTCATGAGATCCTGTGCAGTTTTCCTCTTCTCCCTCCAGAAGCTCTTCAAGAGGGAGAACTGAATTCTGTTCACCTCTGTGAAGCACCTGGAGCTTTTATAGCCAGCCTCAATCACTACTTGAAATCCCACCACATCCATTGTGACTGGAATTGGCTAGCTAATACTCTAAACCCATATCATGAAGCAAATGACACCCTCATGATGATTATGGATGACCGTCTTATAGCAAATACGTTGCCTTGGTGGCACTTTGGCCCGGATAACACCGGTGATGTGATGACATTGAAACATCTGACAGGACTTCAGAACTTTGTAAGTAATATGACCACAGTTCACTTGGTAACGGCTGATGGCAGTTTTGATTGTCAGGGAAATCCAGGTGAACAGGAAGCTCTTGTCTCACCCCTCCATTACTGTGAAACAGTCACTGCTTTAATGATCCTGGGCACTGGAGGATCCTTTGTTCTGAAGATGTTCACCCTGTTTGAGCACTGTTCTACCAATCTGCTCTTTCTGCTAAACTGCTGTTTTGAGGAGGTCCATGTCTTTAAGCCAGCCACTAGCAAAGCTGGAAACTCAGAGGCCTATGTGATTTGTCTTCATTACATGGGCAGAGAGAGCATTCATCTGCTGCTTTCTAAGATGATACAGAACTTTGGAACAGAAATGGTCAACAAAGCTCTTTTTCCCCAGCATGCGATACCAGAATCTTTTCTTAAAATACATGAAGAGTGTTGCATGTTCTTCCACAAGTGCCAGGTAGAGACGATCTGTGAGAACATCCATCTCTTTGAGCACATGGAAGAAGCAGAGCAGACGAAACTGAACACATTAAGAGATTGTGCAGTAGAGTTCTTCATGCAAAGATTTTGTATGAAACCCATTACCAGAAATAACTGGCTTGTCAAGAAATCTCAGACTGGTTGCAGCATGAATGCAAAATGGTTTGGGCAAAGAAACAAATATTTTAGTACGTATAATGAAAGGAAGATGCTGGAAACCCTTACATGGAATGATAAAGTGGCAAAGGGCTATTTTAATCACTGGGCTGAAGAACATAATTTAAATAATGCTGGTAAAATGTGCATCTTGGAAGGATTGTCTTCTAACCTTAAGTATAACTTGTGGTACGTTTTGGAAGGAAAGAGGCTACCAGTGGTAAAATGTTCTCCGTTTTGCGATGGTCAAGTCTTGGAAAATCTTAATGAAGCTATGAATGAATTGGTGGGGAAGCTGAAGAGCAGGCAGGTGCTGCAGCCTTGTCACTCCTGTGAGGTTCTTCCTGGGGAACTGGTACTGGCAGAAGTGTCTGATCTTTCCAGGCCTTATCAGGAGGTCCTAAATGAAAGATGTGGGGACCGATTCAAGTGCCTTGTGGTGGACTTTCCATCCCTTTGCGATACCGAAAGTCAACCCAATATGGAAATAAAGCTGCTACACTCAGCCACACTGCTGACTTTTAGCTTCTCTTTGCTTTATGATGGAGAGCCAAAATACCAGCAGCAGCTTTTGGAGTGTGTTCTGCATTCATTGAACCAGCTTACAATGGGAGATGCATTGATTCTGCCTATTCTTTCTTGTTTTACACGTTTCACAGCTGGCCTGGTCTTTGTACTGCATTGCTGTTTCAGATGCATCACATTTGCTTGTCCAATGTCGCGTGAGCCGCTAAAGACCAGCGCTGCTTTGCTGTGTGTGGATTACCGGGGCATCCCAAATCCAGTTGTTGAGTATCTGCAGCATCTGCATAAACTAATGAGCTCTTTACTGGACTCGGACTCTCCCCAGCAAGTTTTGCAGTTTGTGCCTATGGAGACTCTCCTCCAGGGCAAACTGTTGGAGTTTTTGTGGGATCTGAACACTGCCATTGCAAAGAGACAACTCCACTTGATTGTGCAAGCTAAGCAGCAGCAAATGACTAGCAATATTTCATAGTTCTAGAGTTGAGCAAGTTGCTGCTAGACATTGGTTTCCCGGGCAGGTAGAAGTTAAAAACGTTGTTAATGTGAAGGTCATGTCACTGTAAAACTTTGACACGGCATTGTTAGTGTTGGGAGGACATTTTGAGCTACCAATCCCACTTGCGTTGTCCTGTCCTGTAGAAACCCAAAGCTTCATCTTGGGTGGGGGGGACTTGGATGGGATAGTGATGGAAGCAGAGAAACTTTCTTCTGTCACAGCTCTGTGTTCAGATTTCCTAGCGTACCACCTAGGTCAGTGCTGTGGCCTTCGTGATGAGAGGTGCTGTGGTGCTCTACCTGTTGCTTCTGGCCAGGCTGTGGTGGACCCTGTTGCATGACATGATCCCTCTTCTGTTGAACAAAATGTGGGAGTTTTGCTTCCAGGGTTCTCTTCCAAGGTTTGTGGATGCTGAGAGGTGGTGTTTGGGCCAGAACGCTCAGCAGTGTGCAAGCGCGATGGGAGACTTGAGGGATAAATGTCTTGTGAGCAGGCAGTTGACTCACAAAAGCTGGGTTAAACACGACTGCCTTTAAGCAGTAGCAAGGGTGTCCAGGGAAAGATACTCTTTGATTTTAATTTAGTGTATGTGAAGAGTATGCTTTATGGCTTTTGACAGACGGTTGTGTGGCCTTGTCTCCCTGCCCCATAAATGCCTGGGCTGATACAACTTTAAAATAAAGTTTACAGGCTCCTCAAAATAATTTGAGACTCCTGATGAAAATGAATACGTGCATCTGCCTGTGGCAGCAGCTATTAATGTGGAATTGCAAATGTTTTTCAGGCTAAAAGCATGGTCATGTACAGCTTTGTGTGCCAAGAAATGCTTTGGGGAGTGCTGGAGGAGTGTTAAGCTGAGGAAATATGATACTTTCTTTGGGAAAGTATGATTAAGGCTTCATTTGGTTCTCCTTAGGGATAAAAATGATGAAATTGCTAACTGACTGTTCCTTTAAGGGAGTCAAATTTTATTTTCCATATTGCTCCTTTGAGAGCTAAATTTTGAGGCCTAACTTTTGCGTATTAATGGTTAGTTTTAAGTTTGTAGTTTACATGGAAAAACCTGCTCAGAGGGAGAAGTGAAAAAAAAAGGTTTAAAAGGGAAAATGATTTGCTGCTGATACAGTGCAAGATCTCATATGAAAAGGTCAAAAGGGTGGAGTCAGAAGGAAAGTGGTCTCCTGATTAATTACCAGTCACCTTCTGGAAGCATTTCTAATTATGTAGTGTAGGAGCTTGAAGGATAATTGATTACTGGTAAGGATTAAAAGCACTGCTGAAAAACTGTTTTGTCTGGAGGTGCTGCACATTTAATAAGCTTTTCTTGCCACGTTGATTGGGGCAGAATTTAATGCATTTAACTCTTCATTTTTTATTTAAGAATTTGGTGAGTGAGTTGGTGGCTCAGGTCTGACTAATTCATAAGATTTTCTAGAAATCTTGCTTTTTACAGTTGCATGTAAATAGAATCAGAAGTTTTCCAAACAAAAGCTTCTGGGATTGGTCGTTGTCTTTTTTTTACTTATTTACTTATAAAGAGCTTGCTCTTTTTGCTGTGAGCTGAGTCATGCTTCCTCCCTCAGACCAGGAAGGTAGGGGAGTAGAGGCAATGGGTTGGGAGCTTATGCAGTGATAATAAAGTAATAAATCTCCTGTAAACCTCAAGTGCAAGCAGGGCCATGGAAGAATTTCATTCAGGGTTTAAAAAAAAAAAAAATTACTGGAAACTAAAAATAGGAGCTGGGCGGGGGGGATATTGTAAAAGAACAGATGACAAGACAGGATCAAAAACTACCTGTAAAAGCCTTCTTTACTGGAGTCAAAAACCGGGATAAAGGTATTGTCCACCAAAGACACCCTGGTGTCTCTGCCACTGTTTCAGAGGTGATTTATGCATCCAAAACTCCCACCGAACTGAAGCATTTGAAGTGACTTCTCTTAAATCGGGGGCGAATGTGGTACTTCAAGTGCATGGGTGTACTTGCATTGTCATGTTCTGCCAGGGAGGCAGGGGGAGCATAAGTGTCTCATCCAGTAGATAAATACTGTGGGTTTTTGCTAACATTAGTCTGATATTTTTAAACTCTTGTTTTATTGGTGAAGTAAAATCCTGAGGTGACCAACACTGCGAGATAATACACTTGTTTTCAAACTTTCCTCTGTTTTGTACATCTGACAAACTGCAGACTTCCTTGACTCTTCCCATCCCATCGTTCCCCATATCATT
Source organism: Chauna torquata (assembly GCA_013399475.1). Classification (NCBI taxonomy): domain Eukaryota; kingdom Metazoa; phylum Chordata; class Aves; order Anseriformes; family Anhimidae; genus Chauna; species Chauna torquata. The sequence goes on along the minus strand of VXAL01017695.1, from coordinate 250,394 downwards.
TTGCCTCCCTTTTTTCCTGAATTTTTAGGAGAAAGCATTGTGGATAGTCCCAGAACCTTGGGGGAGTTAGGGCTAGTACTTCAAGGCATGCTGACTGAGGTAGTGGGGGAACATAATCCGTTTGTCTGGAAGTACCAAAAAGCGTGCAAGCCCTCCTATGAAAAGCCAGATCTCTAAAATACGGGAGATCCAATGCCATGTGGGTCCTGATGCCCTACTTGCTCTCAAACTTTTGTTTGTTGGCAGATGTCAGGAGAACACAAGAGAAATGCTTTGGCAGCAGCTGCTCCTTCTGTTAAAGAAAAGATGTGGCTTGGAAAGTCTTTTTTGTTGTCTCAACGGCAGGAGTTTCAAAGTTAGGAATGACGCTTGTCCTTTTAATTGTGAAAGTCGTGCATTGTCCTAGCTGTCCTGAGATCAAAGATTTCTTTGACAAAAGTGACACTTAATTTCTGTTGTGACTTTTGGAATATGTAAGAATGCATGGGAAGAATGAATTAACCTTTGGAGAGGGTCTGATGGCTCCTGCTTTTGTTGATGCTGTCGGTGCCTTTGGCCAATTTGATTTGGTTTCAGGTGACAGCTGATGAAATGTCTGTGTCCTGGCTGCTTCTAAGCTGGTCATTCTTAACCTGTTTGAAGAACTAGATATCTGTTCTCATTTTTAGGAGCTTCAGGTTTCATACAGGGAAAATGGTGGGGAAAATAAGTTGGTTACAATGCAATCAAGATGCATGCAAGCTTGAAGCAGATTGTTTTGCAGTCTTGCTGTTGCATGTTTTCAATAGGGGACTGATATCTATGCGTGCTGATCAGCTATGAGCTCCGCTGTTTTTTGAATCTTTTATTTTAAGCTGACGTAACGTTTGACATAAGTAGTTGTGCGGGGGTTGAATGAGTTGGATGCTTCAAGTGAAAATACTGTTTTTTCTTTTTAGTTGAGTTGCGTTAAAGTTTAGAGACTTGCCAGTTATTCTTACTGATTTTTACATTGTATGTGGATTCATTTGGATATGCACAGATCGTGTTCTTGCCAGTGGCTTTCCAATTTAATTTCTACAACACATAATGAGATTTATAGTATGAAACCCAGTAGTCTATTAAAACAGTACTAATTGGTGTCTGCTTATCTTAATTTAAGCTGATCTATCAAATTACTGCTGGTAAAAGTAGAATATTTAGCAGAATTATGGTCTATTAGAAGCACAGCTTGGGATTTAACAGGAAGGGCTTAATACTGCCTATGTAGAAAGTGGGAGAACAGAACGCACACCTTGATTTCTGACCACTTTGAGTGCTTTAGGATGCAGGATAACACTGGATCCTTGATGCGCAGCAAACAAAGGTTGACCGGTAAGCTGAAGCCTTGGAGCCTTACCACCTCCTGTTACTGTTCTAAAGAACATGTTTTGACACCTGTTTAATTTACAGATGATTTTCAGCATGTTAATTCTTAATGTGGGGGAAATCCTGTGTTAATTTCTCTTACCATTTTGGGTGGCATGATATGTTCATTGGTACTTGTCCCGATTTCTCAGTTTTAAAAGCCGCAATTTCAGCTGTAGCCTTTGAGTATCTCATATTTTTTAGCACTTTCAAGACGGGAAGATTAAAACTTCCTTGCCAAAGTCTGGTAATGGTTTCTCTGTTTGCAAATATTTTTGTGAATGCTGTACTGATATTCTTAGTTCCAGTTTTTTTATTCACCTGACAAAGATCAGACAGACCTGTTTATGCCAGAAATGTGTTCAGACTGTGGCTGTTCATTTTTTACTCTTTAGGGACTAATTCGGATTGCCGTCGAGCCTTCTCGTGTGACTCTTTATGGGTCCAGAGCTGATTTCAAGTCTGAAGAATTAAATTTGCTGAAAGAATTAGCTGGTGGCTGTAGAGACTTAGAAGAAGCAGAACCTTTGAGACATTTAAATGCAGGACATTTTCCCATCAGCAAGGAGAGGCCTTTTGTTGCTGAAAATTCTTTATTTAAAAAAAAAAAACTTTGTGAGGCATAACCACCTGAGCAAATAGTTCACCAGTTGCGTGCTGCTTTTCTTTTACACACACAAGTACAGGTACACACACGTTGGCACATACGGAAGCCTGCCAGATTGTGCAGCGGGGAAGAGTTTGCTTTGTAACTCATCGCCATGTGCTTTTGTTTCAAAGGATGTGTATACTTTTTGAAGTAGATTAAGAGATGTTAGTTTACGTGATTATTGCATATTTTCATTTTGTCTGCAAATGTTTGTTAAAAGACCTCTTTTTAAGTGGAAAATAAAATCTATGTGGAGAAAATAAAGTGTTTTATTTCAGGTTTTAACTGTTGCTGTTTGTGTTTCTCTACCCAAACATGGAACGAAACAATGAAGCATAGCAGGGAGAAGTCTGGGGAAGTTCAATACTTGACTTTTTTTGAGCACAGTTTCTTCCTCCTGCCATTTGGATCCATCCTTGATGAATGAAGGAGACAGGGCAGCCTGCTTAGCAGGGGGTGTCTGGTTCTCACTTTCTGTAACTGTCTTTACCTTTGCAACTTACCAGTTCAGAGACTTCAGTGGCAAATGTGGTCCGAGTGGTGTGTAGGAGGCCTGTGCTGAGTTCTTGTGGCCTCGTCATCCAGCCTGACAACATGCGTGCCTTGCGCGGTTGCTGTAGCCTGCCTTCACAGCAAGGGCTGTCTTAAGGATCTTCGTTTTCTTCTGGCTATGACAGCCACTCTGGTAGGAAAAGCCTGTTATACACTACACTTTTTATGCGAGGTCTTCTAGTAGTCCTTATCCAAATGTTTTCATTCTAAGCATTTGCCTTCACTGAATGGTATCATTTGGAAAAAAAGGCTGTACACCTTATTTCTCAGGGCTGGCTCTGCTGTACTGTCAAGGGCTGCAACTGATTGTCTTTTGACTTGGCTATCAGATTTCTTTTGAGACTTCTTGCTAACTATCTCTGACTGCAATTATTAATGATAATGTTTTTTCATTGCCTTCCTGCTTTGGAAATGAAGGAGAACTCTAGGGAGCTGGGGAAGACCATTCTGTGTCCTAGAGGTATGAGATGGTATGAGAAATGTATACTCTTCTGATGCCTTTTTTTATTACAGCTAGTAGGTATTTGGGGAAATCTTTAAACTAGAAGTGGTGCTAAATGTATACTGAAATGCAGGACAGCGTTGTCTCACTTGATTTTTAGCAAAGCTCTAGACTTTAAGCATTGACAGTGAACATCAAAATGTACTTCAGGAGACATGAGGAGTTTGGAAGTGAACGGTCTTTGAAATGGGGAACTGGCCTGGAAGAGCCTGTCTGAGGGCTAAGTTGAATTTTGAAAGTATTGTTTAATGTAGTTTCCCTGAATTACAGGGGAATGTAAATGCCCATAATTGTATTTAAACTACTGAACAGTTCTTTGAAATATTTGCTTTCCCAATATTGCCTGAAAACATATGAGATGGCAGACTGGAAACTAGACATGGATGTCTTCATTTTGCTGTTAAAGACCCTAAAAGCTGTATGCGATTTCTTCAGTCTTTAAAGTCACTTTATACACTATATTAAATAAGATTTATAATCAACATAAATTTTGATCTTAATATGCTAGCTTGCCTGCCAGCTTTTGAGTTTTAGTTGTCAAAGCTAAGCCAAATCACTGAACACAGAATAAATCAGCTTTCCCTGGCTGAGCAGAGATATTTAGTAAATTCTTTCACTGTCATATCAGGTTCTCAATATCTGCCAGCAAGACTGGGGAGATGAAATCTTACCTGTAATACGACTCATATTTGAAGGGAAGTAGCGAGTCAGGTAATGGCCACTTTTTATTCAGAATATTTTTCCTCCATAGGAAACCTGAACACATTAACTGAAGTGCATCTTCATAGTGTTTTATTAAATGAGGATGACTTGCTTGTTAACAGATTGATTTATCTAAATTGGGATATGGCAGGGAGAAGTGACTGTCGTTTGTTGATGAACCAATTTATCTAAATTGGGGGATAGTGGGGAGAAATGAATCAATATTTAAGTCTTATTTGTTGCTGAAGTCAGAGATCATTATCTGTATAGCTAAGAGAGAGATGGATGAATGCTGCCTGATACAAATGAAAGCTCATGCTGCAGTACCCTGAGGTCCTAAGCTGTCAGGTACCAGTGCCTCAAAACAGTGACCCAGTAGCCAGTCAGTAATGAAACCTCAATTAGTCTAAGGAATGAAGGGACTGTGGTGGTGAAGTGCCTTAATTTAAGTCTCTAGAGAGTTAAGGTGATTAAATACTTGCTTTATAATCAGTTGACTGCCCCAGGTTGATGACAGAGCACTCTAGCTGTTGAGTTGAAATGTAATGAAATCTGTCTTGGGGTCACAATTAAACTCAGCTCCAAGGTGGCCTCAAATAACGATGCTTTTTGGCAGGTGAGCGCTCAGCGGAGGAGCACAGGCGTGGGGCAGAAGGACTGCTGCTGCTGGAGGCATCTGCATCGCTGGAGCAGTGTGGGAACCCGGGGCTCCCTGCCTGCCTTACTGCAGCAGTGCTGCTATAAGGTACCAGCTGTGCTAGCTTGAGGGAAGCATGCTGCAAGGTGCGTGTATTCGGAGCCCTGCGTGGAGCAGATCAGTAGTTCAGGGTGTCTGCTGCAAGCTTGCACTTTGTATGGAAACACCAGGGTAGGCTGGGTGTTTAGTAGCTGTCAGTACTATGACTTTAACTATAAATCACAAAGTAATTGATTTCAGGGTGTTAATGAAATGTAGATATACAGCGAAGTACAGTTGTGCCTAAGATGCACAGTTAATAGCACTGGCACTGGACAAAACCTAAATTAGCTTTGTGTTTCCATTATGAAACAGGGTGGTATAAGCCCCTAAATTTATGATTAAGAGCCGAACAGTCTGTATGAATATGAGACTAGCTGTATCAGAGTTTGTGAGCCTCTCTACTTAAATGCGGTTCTTGGATTTGGAAACCTGTTCAGGGTTCTGGCTGCTGTCCAGCTGTTGTTCCCGTACCTTCCCCAAGGAGTGTCACTGCTGTGTGAGAGAAGAGGCTAAAGACGACGTGCTTATTTTACCTGATCAAACTTCTGTGGGGATCTGGGTAGGAAGAGGATCAGGCCCGAGTGCGAAATTCATTCTGGCTAGTTTGAGTGGGTTACAGAGGGGGCAGGACAGAAATTGTTCTTTAGGCTGGATGCTGGGATAGTGGGGTTTGCGAAAGTGGAGCTAGAATAGAAGTTACAGGCCTGTTCTGGGTCCTCTGGTGTGATCCTGATGGTGTTCAGCGTGTGTAACCAACCCCTGAACAGCGCTGGGTCTAAGCACACGTGGTGGCTGAGAATATGTACCTACTTTTCCATAACTACTTTAATCATCCCATCGCTCTTTGCAGTTTTGAAGTGACCTGAACTGCTTCCCAGAGGAAACGGTGACAGCATCAGTCTCGGGAGCATGAGTGGAAGTAATGAAGCAGTAATTAGCAATTAATAAAATGTGGCGAAACTTACAATTTTAATAGCTGCTGCACTGGCCTAGAGTTCTGATGCTGAAATGTAGCAGTCCCTTGGAAATCTACAACTCTGAAGCTTGATTATCATAATTTCCTTTAGACACCATCTGCTCTTAGAGCCAACTTGTGTATTTATTTTTTCCCCTGAAGGCAGCTGAGGTTTTAAGGGCTGTACTTCTGGGGCTTTTCACAGCAGAGGTTAAATTGAAGCCAGCATTAGGGTATGGGGGGCTGAGGTGGTCTTTGTGGTTTATCCTGCAGAGGCTGGGAAGGCAAGGTTCTGTTGAAATAGCCAGCAGGCTCTCAGAAAGGTGTTTGAGTATGGAAGGAACTGGGAATACCACAAACAGAACTTTCTCTGTAGTTTGTGGAGGGTTTCGTCTCGCTTCCAGAGGGAGCACAAATTGACAGTGCTGTCTGAAGGCTCTTCTTTCCCTTCCCACATCAAGCCCTTCTGAACCCACTGAGCAGTGTCTGGAAGATGTCAAGGCCTTACAAATACTGTGATACAATGAAAGGCAGGGATGGCTAGGTCACCCTTCCCACCTGACGTTACTGTTGGGTTGCTAACATCAGGCAAACTCTAAAGTCAGGGGCCAATATCCCTGTTCTGGGGAAGAGGGACGCAGTCCCGTAGCGGCGGTGATGCACGGTAGCAAAGCTTCTTGCTCCTCACGTCTGTTGTTTTACTTTGCTTTACCAATCATATGTTGTTTTATGCCTTGCTGAGCGCTGTAAGGGCAGTTCAGGTCGGAAGCCAAACCACATCACCACTCCTTTATCTCTTAAAGATGAGCCCGAAGATTGGTCAGATCATGAAAACAAACCCCTGACTTCCCCCGACTCTCCTGTCGTCATTGATGGCAGGAGTGAAGAGTCAGTCAGGAGGGACAGATCGGGCTGAATTCTTTTTCCTTGTCAGCTGTAGAAATGCCCGATGGACTTGAACAGAGCAAAACACTTTTCAAGCGGCAAAGGTGAGAAAACGGGGCATGGGAATTTTGAAAGATGTAAGTGCAGTTTTAGACGTCATTCATTTCCACTGAAGGGCTGTGTTAAGGATTCAACTTTGTCTTGTGTAAATCAGTTTTAATTAATAGAGCAGATGCTCCAACAATGCATCTGGAAATGAAATGGAGGGGAAAGAAAAGAGGCAGCTGGTGCTAGTGGATGTAAATATTTGCTTTTTGGGAAGTGAAGCTCTGCTGCAGGAACTTCAGAGACTCCATTTCAATGTCAGAAGCCTTTCTTTTGCCTGTGGAAATATATGGAGCAGAAAAAATCAGCTAAGCCATAATGCTTTGTTTGATTCTAGTGCATGTGGTGTAAGAAGCTTACGCTTTTGGAACAGGGCCAGCACAGGAACTCTTGGTTCCTACTGAAATACTAAGGCCTAGCCCCACGTTGGAGCATGATGCCTTAATTTCAGCGGAAATTTCTATGCCAAGAAGCTTTCCCCCAGCCTTTGCAATACAGTCCTAGGTTAAAGCGTGGACAAATCGAGATGCTGATTGCTGACCCGCTGGAGCAGGGCAGGGTGCAGTGATGCTAACTAAGTGGGGCCTCACCGGCAAACCAAGCGGAAGAGGTACATGCGTGTGAAAGCCTCTGAGGAGGTAGGGCAGGTGTGGATGTGGACTCTGAGCTTCATGTGAAGCTGAGGGTTTTAGTGGGGGGGAAGAAGGCAAGACATGGATTAGGGCTTTGTGTGCTTTGATGGGACCCTCCGCAGCTCAGCTGTGATACTTCTGAGTCTGCTTGAAGTGCAGAAGGGCAGTGTTCCAAATTTTTCTCGTTTCAATATCAGACTTTTCCTAAGATCCCTGGCTATTCATATTGTGATTTGCAGAGCTTTTGTTCTGTATTTTGGCTATTGACTATAACTGCTAAGAATTTGAAAATACACGCCTGAAAGCAGAGAATCCTGAAGCAAATAAAGAATGGAAACAAAACCCACAAAAACCCACACAGAAGTGTGTGTGTGGGGGGGGAGGGAAGCAACTTCTAAAAACAAGTCATAACTGGAAAGCAGCAGTGTCCAGCCTGGAACTGGCAGTGCTGGATCAACCCCTCCTCGTCTGCCTCCAGAGCAGGGATTTTCTGCTTAGTGCACTGGACAGGAGATGGAAGGACCTGCCCTAGGTAGGGAAAGTGGTAGCCTGGGTACTACTAACGCTTACTGCATGCTCTCTGAAGAGAAGACAGCCTTTCTTGCTCTGCAGTTTTATTTAGAATAGTTTGTCTGGATTCCTTGCACCCAGCCTCGTGAGCACATACGGTGGTCTCTTTGTGCCTTGACGTGGAGAATGCTCCACAACAGAGGGAACGCCTCGAAAGGGCAGTACGCCTCAGGGGTGGGCTGGATCTGGATCAAGGTGGAGCCCCTCTGTCCTTGAAGCTTTGTGGAAGAAAGCTTGCAGGTCTGAAGAGCCCTGCTGGTGAGGGGATCGGATTCACGATCTCGGGAGCAGGTTGCTTGCCCTGACTATATTGTGTTTGCATTGTGAAAGGTTGTGTACGGTAATGCCTCACTGTCGCTTCTGTTTCAGGGCTCTGCTGGTTATTTAATACCCTACTCTGGTTACTGTTGTCGTTGGCCCCTTACCCATCCCTCATCCTTAACTGACCTTGGTGAGCAGCAGGCATCTTGAAGGTGAGGATGAAAGTGTAATGAATCAGAAGAGGCAGCAGGACCACTTGCAGTGAAAGATTTGTCAGGGCTCAGTCTCACAGGTGAAGCAGCTGAGATGTTTCAGAATAGTGATCTCTTCCAAGATGGATCAGGCAGAGTTGCCTGGACACTATGAAGCTTGATTTTGCATTATAAAGGGCTCTAAACCTCAGGCAAGTAAGCAGTCATTTCTTAGCATTTGAAAAACAGTCAATCTCCATTACTTCTGTCATTACCAGATGTTGAATTGGCAGCTTACAACTCCAGTGGCCTTGTTTTTGTCTCTGCATCCCCCAGGTCATGTATGCTATCCCTGTGTGTTTGGGCTTCCTGCATTTCCGAAGTGTCTGCACACATTCCTCTCTATCCCAGTGACTCCTATTTGGAAAAACTGAATTGTTTACGGTCATGCTTTCAAGATCCATGTTCTCAGCAGGTAAGGGGATATACCTGAAACTGTAGCTTGACTGTATGGGGAGTCTTTGCCAGAGCCACAGTTGGTTTGGGAATTCAAAATATTTCAGCAGTGATGAATGCATGAAGAGATTGCAAAGCTTTCAACTACAAGCCTGTACGCACCGAGCATGTATGCACTCAAATGCACTACTGCATTGCCCCAAACTACAGAAGTTACTGCATAGAAAAGCAGTTAAAAGTTGAGTAATTCTCTATTGTTGATTTTTGGAAGCTAAATGGAAGAAGTTATGCTTCTGACTCTTCTTATTCCCTCAGGACCCACTGTAGCCAGGCTCAGTCTGTATTCTTAGGGTGTTCCTTTCTAGTCCTGGCCATCTGTGTAAAGTTGGTCCGCTCGATGTTTGTGCTCCTTAATAAAATACTTTATGGCAAAAACTAGATGTCTGCAGCCAAGATCATGTTGATAACGTAGCTCCTGATTGTTCTGAGGCAGGGATTATTTCTGTTATGCTGTTACAGTTCCTCTTGCAGGGTCTTGCACCTGATTGGGTTTCCGTGCAATCACAGCTCAAGAAATCAGTAATACCCTCTACTGCTTGTCCATCTGTGAGCCTGAGTGGGACACCCTGATGAGTTTTAACCATGCAGTCCTTGCACAAGGAATTACTGCATGGACAACTAGAACACCTAGTCAGCAATGCAAAACCGAGGCAGGACATTACTTTTCTGACCCAGGAAATCTGTTCCCAGCATGATTTGGCCACAAGTACTAGGAACTGAGTGACATGTAGGTCACTGATCTGCTGTAACGAGCTGGCTGGAAACTTGTTGTATATACTCACATCCTTTCTTGCTAAGAAGAAATGGGAGATCTTTGCGTGTTTAAGAATTCTGTTAACTACTGCGTGCTGGAAGTACTAGTTGGGGACTGGGTACCTACCGTGCTAGTGTGGTACAGACATCTGGTTCTGGTCTGTCACGGCACAGCTAGTCTTATGAACTAGTGTGGGGTCAGCCCCTGGACGTAGGATGCAACTTCTTTCCAAAAGAAAATGAGCAAAGCTGCATGCTTCAGGCTAAGCTGTTCCTTCAGGGAGCTAGAAAAGTGGCTATAGCAAGCAGGGAGGCAGGAGAGGGCTCTGTAAAACACCTGAGCCCAGTGCTGGTTTGTTAGCTAGGGGTGCTTTGGCAGTGAAATGTAGGGAGGGGTATGGGCTGTGTCCCCTTGAATGGGGGCTGGAGCACAGGCCAGGCAGCAGAGCAGGAATTTGAGTAGACAAGGATCCTTTCAGATGCTGGGAGCTGCAGAGTGCCTGGGCACGTAGAGGTTTGGAGGAAGAGAAGGATGGGAACTTCTGGAGTTTTGGGACTTGAGCACAATGAAAAATGTCTCCAGGCTCGGTGGACTGAGAGTGAGGGGCTGTAGCAGGTGGGATGAGTGTGCCTGGAGAAAGGAGCTCATGGCTTTCTATTTAGTGCAGTCTGGAGCCTTTCTGTTTTGCTTAACTGCTCAGGTACCTAAACTGTAGCCAGATGGCCACTTCTGGCCAACAAAGTCTCACCGATTGTCCTGCCCTGTGAACACAATGGTGTTGTGTGGCAGAGGAGTTCTCTGCGCATTGCCTGTTGTCTTACCTGGGCTGCTGTGAGTAGAACCCTGGGCACCTGTCTTCAAGACTAACGAACAAATCTTTTATGAAGGGCAAAGTGCTCCTTAGTGATGCTGAGCCCCTTGGGGAAAAGCTCGTTGCCTTGAAGGTTCATTCTTTCCAATAACACTGTGAATTGTACAGGGCTTGATCTGTACCTTAGCTGACTGTAAAGCATCAGGCAAGCCTGTTGTCTGATGTTTAAATGCTTGGGTAACCTGCCTCATTCTGTAGGGAGAATGGGAGGCTTTGGAGGCAATACTGTGAAGAGAGGAACGCTACAAAGCAACAAGAGGAGCAGTTTGCTGACTTATGCTGTCAGACATTGCAGTCCTTTGGTGTGACAAAGGGAACTGCAAGAGCACAGGGCAGAGAGGAGGAAAATCTGTCCTAGTTGGCCTGTTGAGGAGGACTGTCAAGGACTCGACTTGCCAGCTTCCCACTGAGCTTTAAGATGCAGATCTCAAAGCTGGCTCACTTTAGATAGAGCTTGGCTTCAGAGCTGTGCTTCAAAACCTCGTGAAGGATGTATCCACGGGGGGGGACTGTAATTGCCATGTACTGTGACCATAATGACATGGGGGAAAGAACAGGGGCAGCTGTAGGGAACAAAGGACATCAGACACGTTATGTCTGATGACTCCCAGATCTCATTTTTCCCGGCTGTTAGGTCTGCCCCAGGAGGCGGGATTGGGGACCTGGGTCTCCTCAGCTGTGTGCATGCCCTCTTTTCATCCTGGCTCAGCAATGAGATGCTTTTTAGAAAGCAGGATCAAGAAAGGGAGACCTGGGCCAAGCTGTCTCCTAGCAGAACTGCGCTGAACTCTCGGCCCCTGCACCAAAGGACAGTCTGCCTCCCAGTGCCGGAGGGCTGAGCAAATGTTCCCTGTGGAAGGGAAACTGTTCAGTGTCTCCCCCTGCCCTTTACTTAAGGAGGCAAACCTTGATGAAAATGGAATCACTGGCACAAAAGGTGAGTATTGAGGAGTCATTTTCAAAACTTAAATGACCTCTATAAAACCAGAGCGGAGGAGGAAGTTTGGGGTGGCTGAGCTTTGGATTTAGCTTCTGCTGTGGTTCTCCAACAGGCCTGTGAGCAATTGCCCATCCTACTGTACATGACCATGAGCAGCACAGCCCACTCTCAACACTTGTCAAAGCCAGGAACAGCGAGCAAGTTGGATCAGGCGAGTGTCCCTTTCTCCAGGTTCACCGGCTGGAAAAAGATCGTGTCCCTTCCTCACCCTGCCCGCGGAGCTGCGACAGTCTCCTTGGCCTGGGTATGCCTCTGGGCAGCAAAACGGGATGTTTGCCTTGTTACATGTGGGTTCCTTTAGGGCAAACAAAATATCAGCATTCATCTTAAAAAAATTTAGTTTTTCCATTCTGTTTTCATGCAGTCTGGGCTATCAAATCCTGACTGTTCTCCCCAGCTGCCCGTCACTGACTCTCATGTTTTGATGGCTCTTGTCTCAAACAGTTGGGTAAAAAGACCTTGGTTATTTTCTTTCCTTTTTCCCCTTTGAGAAGTGTCTCATTTACTTTTTGCAGCTGTCCTGACTCTCTCCCCCTATCATTACTGTGAAGCAATGTGGCAATTACGGAGCTGGCCACCCCCGGGGAGGAGGTGTGCTCCACTGGCTTTTAAAGAGTTTGCAGCACTGTACTTTGTGCTCATCTCCAAAGCTTTTCTGTTCTCCCTGTGAAATGGGATTTAATGCTACGCCATTCCAAGTACAGTAGCATCTGTATAGATGCAAAATGTCTAGATCAGGGATTGGTTTCAGGAAGCTTTGATACTTTTAATTTCTTCTGGAAGGCATATTGCCCCATGCTTTTACCCTTCCCTCTTCCTTCTCAAAGGACAGCTGTCTTAACCAAATATCTCAGAGGTGGTATAAAAGCATTGATTGCTTTGATGTTGAAGTGCTGAATGAGGACAGAGGAAACAGGTGTTTTGCTTTTTCTTGGAGCATTTGACCCTATAGTTGCAATGTCAGAGGGGGATGCATCTTCAAAAGGGATGGCGACGTTCAGGTCTAAGTGCTGTCAGCCCTTGGTGATGTCCTTGGCTTTGTCAAACCATTTCACAGCTGGCTTTCCTCCCCTGGCTTTACTGGGTGCCCCTGGCCAGACTCTGGAGCTGTTTGGCTACTGCAGGCCAAGCGGCTGATGCTGACATCAAGCCAGCAGGGGCTGGACTAATGAGGAAGGAAGGTTTGGGGTCCAATGCTGATCCTGCTGAAGCCACTTATGTTACCAATTCAAAAATGAATCCTAATGCTACGGTTCAATCAGACCTGGAGGTTTTTACTGCAGAGAATGAGGTGTTTAGCAGCCAGTGCCTAATCCTACGGGCAACCTCAGTGCTATTGCTTTGATAACTTGTGGAGGTATTTTATTTTGGGTTTTGTGTAAGGTGGTATAAAGCAATCCCATGCAGCTGGAGGCCAGAGGTAAGGATATTTCAGGGCTTTGAAGATCTCCAGTGACAGCTGCCTTGCTGCTGCTGCAGTCGGTTTTCTTTATCTTGTTTCGGAATGCTTGAACAAAAATGCTTCTTGTATTTACTTTTCTCTGAGGTGGGAGAATTCCTGGAAATATTAAGTCCTAATGGACTTAGGGAGTGTTTTGTTAGTCTTTTTCCCTGAGGTGGGCTGAGTGCAGCTCCTAGAAAACCTGGGTTTGCAAGCCTGGGACATGATGAGTCCGAGGGGACTCCTGACATCAGGGCTGGGCTGCAAATGCAGCTGCAGGTACTGGAGGGAGATGCTGATGGTCTTGATGGGCTGACCTCTTTCTTGAGGGTGCTGTGTTGTGTACCAACTGCTAACAAGCTGTTTTCTGTTGGCAGGGCTGCTGGCCCATCAGCCTGCCTTCTCAGAGATGAGCCCATAGGAGTCCCTTGGTGCAGTGAGCTTTGTTATATCTTGACAGCATTTGACATTTCCCAGACAATGCTTAAATCTGCCAATTGGCAATATTTAACACTCTCCTTCCAGCAGTGGTGCCTATAAGCTTTAGTTTTCCCTTCAAAGTATTGTTAGCAAAAGCTTCTGTATTTTGTCACTTGCTAAATGCCACCAGTGAAGCTCTGCTTTTGTTGCTCTGGGCATTTACATGTTGCCTTTAATTAGGATGTGCTTTTCTGGCCAGGGGCTGATGGAGAGCTCTCTAGTGACAAAGACCAGGAGAAAAATAGAGGGTTTACTGTATTACTTGTGCGAGAAGGAATATTTCTTTAGCCCAACTGTCTTTGGACATGCCTCAAAATCCAGCTTTCTTAACCACTTTTTAACATCTGAGCTCTTAAGGGTTAAAATACCTCTGGCAATATGGATCAATATATGGGGATTCACTAGTGCTCTAGGTTAAGCAGACAAAGGAGTTAAGCTGCATTTAGCTGATTCCCTGGCTGCGAATAACTTGGCCAGCCCCGTGCCTCAGCTGAAGACATCGGAGGCTTCAGGCTCTGCCAAAGATTTGGCTGGTCTGCAAGTTACTGCTTTACTGACCAGAAGGTTGGAGCACTCTTAAGCACCCTCTTGATGGAGACCTGAGACCTCTGCTTTTCAGTCCTGGACTTCAGACAGTGGCTTTCACAGTGGCCCCATCTCATCTCCAGCCTGCTTTTTCTCATTAGGATACAGCTTTGTTTTGCCGAGGCTCAGCGACTTAAGACATCCTCTGCTGTAGATCTGTAGGAGACATACCCCTCTAGCGAGCCATATTCTCTCAAGATACAGGGCAGCCTTAAAAATAGTTGGGCTTCCTGCTAACTGATGGGAATGCAACTCCGTAGCTGTGTGAACAGGCAGGCAGCAGCTCTGGTTTTGCCTTGGCTCTGCAGTGAATGCCTGTGGCTTGATCTGCAGGGCTGTAAGTAACCTTCCTGCAAGCAAGAGTCTGCTGAGCAGCTGAGCTGAGATCTCCAGGTTCCTAATCAGAGGAAAGGCTCTCCCAGCCAAATCAGAGCTGGGCTCCTGATTGCAGCCTGATAGGGAAGATTGCTGACCTAGAGGAAAATAGAGCTACTGTTTTATTGAGGGTTTTGGCATACGTTAGCTGAGCAAATCTTGGCACGCAGTATGTGCTGTGGCTCTGCTTTTCTGAGCCCATGAGCTGAGTTCACTTACAGCTGGCCTGACTCTCAGGAATGTTACCTGCTTTCTGCCTCTTCTTCCTATGCGTGGCTTGGGTGCTACAGGAACCCTTTCCCTTCTTTCCCTTTCATCAGCCCATTTACGATATGCTCTATCAGGTTGTCTGGTATTCTGGCCTCTGTTTCCTTGCTGAAACCCTCTGGTTTATCAGCAACTGTCTTTCTGGATGCCAGTCTCTGACTTGCTGTGTTTGTATTCAGCCAGGAAACAATGGGACAGAAGTCAGTGCTTCAGTTAGCCCCCTCCTACCACTGTGAGGAGCTCTGGGTGGTTTCGTAAGGGCATATTTTGTGGGACCAGACCTTAAAATTCCTGTAACATAGCTAACAGTGACTGAGACTGGGATTTGCCCTTTAGGTGTTACTGCTCCAAGGATCACCTTTATTTTTTTTCAGGAAAGGGAAAGCATGAAGACATGGTTCAACATACAAAAAAAAAAATCCTTCTTCCTGACTTTGTTACAAGAGCCAGTTCAGCTTTAATCACTGACGTGCTGAACCTTTTTCCTCTCACTGGGATAAGTCTGGAAACCTGTATATTCACATACTTATTACTAAAAATGTCTTAGCACAGACGTAGCACTTCAGAGTAACTTATCTACTAGGAGCAGTTACAAGTCTGCACCAATTTGTTGCAGTCAACCATGCTTAAAGTGAGTGGTAGCCGTTCCCCTTGCAGTAGTGACAAGCCTGAATTAAGGATCCTTTGAAAAATACTTGCTATCAGGGTTTAAGTTTTTGATAACTTGTTTGCTCCCAGCGTATGGTACTGGCCACAGGGATGTCTGCGGACTGGTGTCATCGGCCTTCCCACACCAGGGAGCATGGAGTTGCCGGTCAGGACAGCAGTAAAGGTTTGGTTAACTCACTCTGCTGGTTGCAACCAGCTCTTTCAAGGCAAGGCGGAACGTTTGCCATGAGAGTATGTTGGATAATCTAGCCCATACCAAGTCTGTTGCTGCTAGCTAAAGATGAGCTTTTCCTTAAAATAGTGGCACGTGCTGTTCTTCTACCACCTGTGTTGTTTTGAGAGCCCTGGTTGTTCCTCCATCTTAGCACCCAGCTTCTTTGACAGGTATGTAACCAGGGACTTCTCTGCCCACCGTTCTCCGACAGCATCCCACGTGCAGAGCAACGCGCTGGTGTTCCAGCCATGCCCTTGGTGACAGGTCTTGGTACTGCTGGATTGAAGGACTGTGAAGAAGAGGTAGGTATCCTACTCCACTTGCAGGACCACAGATATGCAAGTGTGTGGAGACTATCGCCGGACAGATATGCTGCACAAAAAATACGTGGGTGGTGAGGAGGGGGCATGTATCCTGATGTGGCTTGCTCAGCAGTGGAGGAACAGTGTGAAAACTCCATTTGGACCATCCAGCTGCGGTCTGACTTGTGCCAGAGATAGTGTGGGGTCAGATATTCAGCTTCTCCGAGCTGTGGGACAGGCTGTAGTGTGTCAAGGGGCCCCAGACCACAGAAAAGCAGAGAAGTCAGAGCTGTGGCCAGCTCCTCTGCATCCAGGCCTGGTGCTGCACCTGGTTTCTGCTGGTGTCCGTACCGTACCTCAGTCTTTGTTCCTGACCCAGCCTCCAAAAAGACTGCTTTCCTGTTTCTGTGGGATTGTCGGTCCATTGCACATCCTCTGCTCACATGCACGAGGCAGATAACCTCAATGCCTTTCAGCTATACACGGGCTTCCCTCTTTGGTATTGAAGCAGCTGGCATTTTTGTCTCAGCCGATGGTTCAACAGATGGCTGCTTAAAAACAAAAAGCAACCAAAACAGGAGACTTTCTTCTCTTCAAGGAGCCAAGGACTTTGAAGGCGTGTGCTGAGGTCAGCTTCCAGAGCAAGGGCTACAGGATCACAGCGCAGGACATCTCTTGAACCCTGTGCTATAGCTGAAGGCAAACTTCTCTGGAAACTTTAAAGGCAGGTAGAGGCTTTTGTGACCCAAAAGGCGGGGAATCTCCATGGTGGGAGATATTTAACACTGCTGGATACATTCCTGCACAATCTGATTTAACTTTGAAATTGGCCCTCTTTTGAGCAGGGGGTTGGACCGTAGACATCCAAAAGTCCCCTCCTCCTAAATTTTTCCATGGTTCTGTGCCTGGCCTGATCCAACTGATGATCTGTGGAGTCTGCTTTGCGAGGGGTGAGGGAAAGGAGAAACAAGCATTGCAGAACATCTAGAAATGCAGTGGTATCCTTGTCTGCTGTAAGCTCTGACTGGGAGCAGATGCTAGCTGCCTCTTCTCTTCTGGATGAATTTATTTTCCTGGAAAGATGACTGCTGTTGCTGGGAAGTTGCCAGAGGGACCTGTACTGAAGACCTGGGGCAAGTGGGAATGTCGAGGGGGAATTTGGGAAGGCAGGGAGCCCACACTGGCAGCAGCCCCTGCCCTGCCAAGGTGCAGAGCAGGGCTTTAGGAGGAGTGTGCTGGGGGGTTCCTTGTATTGCTTCTCTTGAAGGGCAGCCGTTTCAGGCTTACCTGGACGATCACCGTAATGAGGGGGGTTTCTTTTGGGAATACACACCCAGGAGAGACTGCACTTGATATCTGACCCTTGTTTGCATTTCATGCCAGGTGTTTCTAGGCCTTGAAATTTTTCTGTGGGCTCAAATGGGCAGTTAAATCAAGGAGGATAAGTGCAGGATTAATGCCCAGGGAGACAGGATGTGTGCAAGTGTTATATTCTCTCATAGCTTTCGCTGAAAACAAACAAGCTTTGTTGTGAGCCAAGAATAGCAGGACTAATGATGGGCACTTGTAGAGGGTGATGTGCCTTCAGAGCTCTCTGCAAATGCCTGCCAATTTGTCTGCTGCCCTGCAAATGCTGCGCGTCGGAAAGGAGAAATGCTGCCTTCCCAAATGATTGCTTATCCCTGACTGCCTTTCAGCTCGCTTGCTAGTGAGACAGAGAAAAAAGGGCAGCCCTTATGTGCAGGGATGTGCGCATCCCTTATGTGGCTTGTGAAGAGATGCAGCCCAGCGAGCTTGAAAGCATGGAGGGGCTACTGCAGGGCTCTCTCTCGAGTTCAGGAGAGAGGAGGGGGGGACCACTGTGTCCAACGAGGCAGAAAAACTTCCTGAGCAACACAGCAGTGAAGCTAAGCCTGGGGACCAAAGCTGCCGTTGTAGATTCAGATGCCCTGTCTGAAGGGAGGCTTGTTATCTAATCCGCCTGTCTGGGGAGGGAGGGCTTGCAAACCGGCAGAGGAAGGAGCTGTGCTCTGCTCACAGCTGGAGCCTTCCAGAGTCAGCCTGCAAAGCTCACTGCTTTCACTCATGGAGAAGTGTTACTTGCAGGCTGGCTTCCTGACCCGTCTCATCGCTGGGTTAATTAACCAGATCTGCTCCGTAAGGAGATACATTGGCTCCCCTTGCAACCCAGCTATTCCACGTGAAGGTTCAGTGTAGCAACTTGGTTAATCCCAGATGTGTATCTAATGAGATATCACTTGTGAAAAGGAGTTCTCGCTGCTCGTGAGACCAGCCAGGAAAAAAACAAACTGATTTCCAAGCTGATTTGGAAACCTCTGTCTCTTAGTCATAGGAAAACTAAAACCTAAGCCATCTATCTTTGCTCAGCCCAGCAAGTTGTGACCCTGGCTGGGAGAAATTAGCATCCAGTTCCTAATTCAAAAAGGGGGAACAGCAGTTGGGGAGGGTTAAAAGAAGGCATCTGCCTTGAGGCTGTGCTGAAGGGAAACCGTAGTAGGTCTTTGTTTCTTAGTAAGTTCAGCTGATGGATACCTCTAGAAGGTCTTGGTGCTTGGATGTAATTTTAACTTGCACTGTTCTGTTTTTCTGTGTAGGTAGAGGGTGGTACTTTGGGCTGAAGACACCAGCTGGACACGCAGTGCCCCTGCATTGCCCTTTTCTTCAGGGTTTGTAGGTGAGTGACCAAGGCAGGAGGCAGGCAGTTGCACCTGCCTGCAAATGTGCTGGGCATCTCACCCCACAGCAAACATGGAGTACAAGACCTCATCTTCTGTGGGACAGGAACCTGCGTGTAGGCAATTGCCAGAGGAAAAGCTGACACCTGATAAACTTGGACCTTAATTTTCCTGCACAATATGATGAGCACCTCGGTTCTATCCACAAAGCTGAGATTTTTTTTTCCTATTAAGGCCTGCAGGAAGCACATGCACTAATATGTTGATAAAGCCAGCATGCTTTAAGGATATGGGCAAGATAAGGTGTCTCAGTAATACTTCTTGTTCCCATCCAGTCAGCCTGGTGAAAGGTAGCCTCTTCTGTGGAGAAAGCTTATTCTGCATTACCAAAGACACAGAGCTGCTCAGACCTTATGGAAGGAGGGGCTAGATGAGCACTGTAGTATTCACAGCACTGCAAACGTGGGTTGTTTGCTAGCCCTTGCAACTTGGCCTTTTCTCAAATAACTATTGCCGGACTTGCCTTACAGGAAAATGGAGTCCCAGTGGGATCAGTCAGGTTGCCTGGTCCCTGGCACATCCATAATTAGATCAGCGCAAGTTTCTGGCACCCACTGTCATCCTTGGTCTGTCTTGCATGCTGCCTTTTGGCATGGGAGGGATTTTTTCCTATCTGTAGGAAAGAGGAAAAGGTTTTGGATTGGGTATGGAAATAGATATTTTTTCTACCATGGGAATTAGGAATCAAGTCCTTGGGTTGGTCTGGTGGAGGTGATGACCCTCAGGTGAGGAAGAGCTGTTTGGGCTTCTTGTTTTGGCTTCTCCCTGCTCTGGGGGAATGATTGTGGTTGTGGTTAAACTAATTGTTGTTAAACCCATCTTGGCGATGCTTAACACTGATCTGGTAGAACCTGCTAGCAGGTTCCTTCTCAGCTGTGTCCTAGGTGAGTGATGTGTTTATTTTTTAAAGTGTAACTTGAGATGCCCAGAAAGGCCAAATTTCCAATGTTCAGTGTGTTTCTATGTTCAGCTGGGGGAGGCTTCTGCTGTGTGGCCTGGTTACCCTGGGAATCCCATGCTGCCTTGTAAGGAAAACCGCAGGGCTGTCTGTGTGGTGGAGCCCAAGGGGGACGCTGTGGGGCCAGGAGTGAAGCAGGCATCTGGAGAGGGAGGGTGGTGGTTACATACCTTCTCTTGTGTTCTCAGATATATGACAGGACGTGGGTCTGCTGAGGCTTCTTAAAGTGCTCAAATACCCAACTGCAGGCTGTGGAATTGGAGTGTGAGATTCCTTCAGGTGCTGCTGGAGATCCCAGCTTGCGCACTGGGACTCTGCTCCTGGATTTGTTGGTACCGGGAGGCAGAGGCATGCTGGCAGGACCTCAGACTTGCAGCTGTTTCGGCAGACTCACCACTTCTCACTGTTTGCAGGGACAGGAGCATTCCTGTGTGCATGCAGTCCTTGTGCATCTTTCCTGACTGCAGATGAATTTCTTCCTGACAAGAGGATCCCTTGTTTACCACAACTTAATCTGCTGCTGTTGATTGCCCACCTGAAATCCTCCTAGTCTCCTGCTGGCCTTGTCCGTCTGAGAGCAGCTAATCATGCTCCCGCTGCAGTGGGAAGAGGGATGGGGTCAGTGGCTGATAGCTGACAGCTCCTTTTTATGTTCCCATCTGTTCCCTCTTTTCCCTTTTAATGAGATCAGGTGCCAGAGTGCACTGAGAAGACTTTTCAATGTGAGAGGAAGTCACAAACAGGGTGCTTAGGTCCTTGCTTTCATCTTTGGCAGTGAGAGGCAGCTCAGATCAAACCTGCACCCTCTTGAGCTGCTCCCAGAACAGACCCAGTAAAGGGAAGCCAAAACTGTGTAGTGGGGCTGACAGCTCTGGATCAGGTGGTTCTGTCCTGCGGTGCTGAGCCTTGCCTTGCAAGATGCAAACCTGGCTGTTCCTGGGGTGCCTATTTTTAAATTTTTATCATTGTTACTTTGTGTGGCTACTGTCTTGTCTTCTAAAACCCCAGCTGTTTTAAATAGCGTTATCTGTGGCTTGGCAGCTTCATTTCAGGCCTTTGGTGTTCCCTACAGACCCCTCCACCTTTCTGATCAGCCTTTCTTTATTGTCATGAGCGGCTCCACTCCACCTTTGTTTTAAGGAGTTTTCCCCTCTGCTTTTGGGACCATATGTTTATTACAAAGCTGGTCTTTCGTGGGTTGGAAGGTTTCTCTCAAGGAGAATCTGCAGCAGGTGTTTGGGGCTGTTTTGGTTGCTGGCTTTGTTTTTCATGGCTGTTCTTGGGACGTATGAAGGATGGGGAGAGGTTAAAAGGAGAACCTGAGGAGCATGTTTAACAATTTAGCTTGGTCAATCTGTGGAGAATGAAAACTTGCCCCTGTGTTCCTGCTGTCAAAATGCAGTGTGCTGGGAGTCAGCGTGGAGACATGGGTCACAACCTGTAGAGCCCAATAATACCTTCACAGCTTCGGACAGGCTCTCTTTAGGGAGGCACTGGGTGCCCTCTTTAAGAATGAGAAAATACTTGTTAGGAGCCCAGGACAGCCTCCCCATAGCTGCTCTTTTAACAAAAGCTCCTGGTTCTTTTGGCTAAAGGCTTCCAGATACAAATACAGTCAAATATTTGTGCAAAAGGCAATCCAGTAGTCCCTTCTTAGGTAAAACAGCAATTGCTTTGGGATTTTGCTCGAGTTCAAACTCTGCTCCTGTGGCAGTCTGAGGGTGGCTAGTGCATGGGTGCATCCAGCCTGTGAAGGCAATTGCCTGGAGCCAGTAAAGCCGCATTTAGCTTTTTGTTGTTTTTCTTCTCAGTGCCTGCTTTGCTTCGTAACTTCCTCGGCAGCAGAGCTGGCAGCTCTCGTGGTTGATGCGGTGCTTGCAGACTGCCCTCAGCATCGCTGTGCTGTGCTGCAGGGAGCTGCACCAGCTGGCCTGGCAGTGGCAAGGAAACCAGCTTTCCTTCAGTGCTTCGCAAGTAATAAATAAAACAAGCTACTCCTTTCACGGCACTGCTTCTGAACACCCAGTGGTGCTTAGTAGCTGCTGTAATTGCTGTAATCGTGCCAGGTGCTCCTATGGGCTCAGGTTGAAATGTATGTTGCAGGCTGGGTTGCCCTTTCCATGTGTCCTGCTTACAACTTTATTTTTTCTAATCTTTCTCCCTTGCTTCAAATCACAGAACCAGATGTCAGTGTTTGGAAATGCCCTGCAAGAAAGGTGCTAGACCTGTTGGGGCTGTGGATGACATGCTTGCTGAGGAGCCAAGGAGACCTTTTCCATGGACTCTGCACCAGTCCTACTACAAACGGAGCTGCAAGGTGATGCTGGAAACTGCTGAGCAAGCTGTTGTGGACCAGGTTAGGCAAGTGAGGGCTTTTTCCTTGGCCTGGAGAAGCTGGAGGGAAGGACTGCCTCTGGCATTCAGGTGTGGGCCTTGGAGCTGATCTTAAGGGCATCTTGTGGGGCCACGGGTGCTCGGGTGTTACCATGCACGTGATGCCAGGTAGTACTCAGGTTGCTGGAGGCCGCTTTCCCTGTGCGGTTACTGCCTGGTCTGGCCATATCTTGTCCTGCCCCGTTCTCATTTAAGGAGCAGTGCTGCTTGTAGCATCTCTCCCAGCTGTGGGGAGAGGGAATGAGGACATGTCCTGTCCTTATCCCCTCTCCCTGCCTGGTTACCACTGATTCTACTCTCCAGGAGAGCAAGGGAGGAAAGGAGAGATGCTATGTGCTTAGGCTCTGAAGAAAGCTGTATCTCAGGTGGAGGGGGGAAAAAAGGACCTGGTACTCCCCAGCCTGTGGTGCCAGGTGGCACTGGGTGGGGTGGAGAACCTCCTGGCAGGACCCTGCCAGCTGGTGGGAAGAGCTGCGTGTGAGGGAG
Source organism: Chauna torquata (assembly GCA_013399475.1). Lineage (NCBI taxonomy): Eukaryota > Metazoa > Chordata > Aves > Anseriformes > Anhimidae > Chauna > Chauna torquata. The sequence goes on along the minus strand of VXAL01017695.1, from coordinate 228,197 downwards.
GTGAGACTGACCCCTGTTCTGATTTGGTGGCCACGAAAGACCACTAAGTGAGGGCTGCGGCGTGGTGGTACTGCAGCACGTTTGTCCTCAGTATCACAGGGACTTCAGGTGGCCTTTAGCTACCGGAGGAAACGTGGGGCCAGGACAGTTGGCATTGAGATTGTGTCAACCCCAGGAACAACTATCAAACCGTGCTGTAACTGTGTAGGTGACTAGTCCCTTGACACCTGTCCCCTTTCTTCTTTAGGCTGAGATGCTGTGTGAGTACTTTGAGTCAGACCTCCATCCAGAACCTGCTGCTTGTCCTGTGGCTTTGTCTTCTGACAATCACAGCCTCAGTTATTGCCTTGCTACCTTCCACATCAGAGATTCCCCTTGAACTGTGATTAAATTCTCGAGGCTTATATATTTTCTTGTGCATTTACTCACTAAGACAGCTGGCTGGATTAAGTAGTTCCATAATATTAAGAAAAAAAAAAGCTAGGAGGTATTGCACTTGTGGGGGGGCATGGTCTTTGCTCTCTTTTAAAGAGCTGTGGAGAGAAAACAATTTACTTTTTTCAAATATAATGGCTGCACAGATAATGTCAGGGTTTCCAAAACATATGTATTTGAAATATTGTCTTGATTTAAAAGAGGGAGAAGAGGGCTCAGGATTTGGAAGTGAGATTGAAAGTAAGTGTGAAGTTGGGAAACGATTCCCATGATGGGAGTAAAAAGGGAGAAAAGCAAACCCAGGGCTGTGCACTGAGGTCTGTGCAACCAGAAAAATCAATGTTCTCTCCTGCAATATGGGATTGTATTGCTCAGAAGAAGGCGGGGGGGAAATGTGGCTAAAAGGAGTCAAGTTTATTTTCCTTTTTCTCGGAGGGAGAAAAAAATGAATCCTGCTTGAACTGAAGAGGATTATTTGGGACTTCATGAAGTTGCAGCAATTAGACAATTAGGTAATACAATTAGACCAACTAATCGAGCAGTGAGGAGAGAATGAGACCAAACCTTAGTGGGAACTTGTCCTTCAAGTCAGAAGCACAGGCAGCCAACTGGGAGGCAAGTGGGAATCGGGAATAATTGCTTTGAGTTGAACTTAAAGGTCACAGTTGAGTATCGTGGCAGAAAACAGTGGTGAGCTCATGGAGCAGAGCGGGTGTTTGCAAGGGAAGAGGGGCTTGTTGGTCGCTCGGGAGCAGAGGTGGGATGTGCAACCTCAGGAATGGAGAGGGCAGCTGGGCTGGGTGAATGGGGCAGTGATGTAAACCCTGTGCTTTCTGAGCTCATGGTCCTGAGCACCTGTGGTGTTACAAATTTCACCTTCTAGTGTCTTTGAAAAGTGTAGGTCTCCCCTGGGGGAGATGGCTGCTTTGTTTCGTGATGAGCTTGCAAGCCTTCTCTGGAACTGATGAGCTGTGTCCTGAGGAAGAAGCCTGGAAGAGACTTGGTCTTGTGTGCTCCAGTCCTGATGTGGTTTGCTGGTCAGCCACACTACTAGGTATGATGCTTCCTGGTGGCGATGCTCTAAGCAAGCAAGGAGGGCTTGCTTGGCCTGCACTTACCACTGTGGCACTTGTTCCTGTTGCAGTGAGGTTTCAGACCTGAAACTCGTCTGAGAAACTGCTTCACTATCCCAAGTACTGGGCTAGGAGCTTGGGGACTGGGTTCAGCTCCTCTCCAAACTTACTGTGTGCCCCAAACAGCTCTTCCTCTGCTTTCCCATCTGTGTCTGGGCAGCAAGCTCTGTGAGGATGGTCTTAATTATGACTTCTACAGCTCCAAGCATGGTGAAGCCTGGGGCATGATCAGAAAGTGGTGGCTGCAGTCCTTTTCATCCTGCAGTGTCTTAAACTGTGCGTGTAGGTGTGCAAAGTGTGTACACCCCTATCGATTTTAATGTCAGGTCCATTGCTGTTTAAAAGCAGCAGCTTGGCAGGGCTGTCTGCTCTCTGTAGATCATGGCTGTGGTGAAGAAGCTACAGGAGAAGCTGGCTGTGGCCTCCCTCTGCTCAGCTGCCAGCAAAGGAGGACAGTCTGGCTGATGGTGTACACCTGCAGTGACATTTTCCTGCTGTCCACTGTGGTGTCTGTTGGGAAAGCAATGTATTAATTTCCCTCAAAGTTGCTGCTAGCTAGAAGTAATAATCTGCAGTGTTTACCTTCCCTGTCCTCAGAAATTAAGCAGCTTTGGCAGGACGCATGTGTTTTGCAAAATGCCAGAGCCCCCCAAGGGTTTTGTGTGCAAAAGCCAAGAGAATCAAATAAGACAGTACTTTGCACAGGGAGCGTGCAGTCCTTTGGCTCTATCACCAGGGTCTCTGCAGCTCTCCTCTCACTGCACTAGCTATCCCCTGCTTCCTGTGAGGGTTTTGGATGTTCAAGCCCTTGGCAAAGGGAGCTGACCCCTCTCTGGGCTGGCTCCAGGTTTTGCAAGGGTTACCCAGCCCAGAGAGGCAGCTGCCTCTTGTGCCAGGCACTACAGGAGGCTGAAGAGCCTGCCTGAGCCAGGGACAGGGTTAAGCCCTCTGAGTGCTGTACTTCCCCAGCCTGGGTGGCTGAAATGAGCTCCTGCAGATGGTCTTGGTGTGCTCCCACAAAGTGGTGACCTCTCAAGTGCGGTAAGCTGGAATTTCCACAGGGATAAACCGTGTTGCTGTGTGTCCTGGCATCATTGCCCTCCAGTAGATGGGCCTGGGTATGTTCAGCCTGGTGTCCTAGGTCCAGAGTTTGGCAATAGCAGATGGAGCTTTACCTGGAGTTGAGATAAGGGAGCTATGGTGTGGAAATGCTCACCTGCTGCTCTTCATCTGGTGGGGTTGGCTGGTACTGACTTCTGCATTTGACTCAGCTGTGTCTCTGCACAGCTCCACCTTGGCTCCAGGGTGGCTCAGCACCAGTTGTGGCTGGGTGACTGCATTCCTGGGAAGGCAGGAGTCTGGATGTGGGAGGAGGAGCCACAGAGAGGCTTTAGAGTTGAGGTCATGCACAGGAAACTCCTAGCATGTTTCTTCCCCATCCAATGTGTTTGAGCTCCCCTATCCCAGGCTTCTCCTGTACTGTTAATTCTGCTTTATTTTGAAAAGTTGTCTAGGAAGGAAAAAAAGATTACGTAAACTTTGTGCAACATCTACAACATCTTGACAGGCCTGACTATATATATATGCAAAAAAAAATTAAGTGAAATAACCAGGCTATGGTATCTTTATCATGGTGTCCGCTGGGTAAAGTGGGTGTGAGTAAACTGACCTTCACCCACTGATCTGAGACCGATGGAAGGAAAGCACCAGCTGGGAAGAGCCACAGGTCATGTCTTCCTCTGGTTGCATGACCTCAGAGCCCTGCGGTTCCCTCTGTTAATGACTTACCTCGGTAGCAACATAGGGAATGTAAGGGAAAGACAAGTCAGCCCATAGGTGACAACTCTTGGGTCAAAGCACGGCGGGGGGATGAGCTCAGGTTGTTCCCGTGCTGAAGGCAGCGCTGGGACAGAATGCCTGCCTGGCCAGAGGGCGATGTGATGTGCTGCATGCCAGGGGCGACTTATTGCAAGGATTTGGAGTCTTTTTTTTTCTCTCGATACTTTGAAGAGACTTTACACTGAGAATCAGACATTCCTTATATGTATGTTACACAGTTATGTACCTTTTTTTTGTGACAGTGAGTGACTCTGGCCTGAAAGCTTTCTGTTTTCCAAAGTGATGGAGCAGTTGCAGAGGTAACCTGACTGTAATGAGAAGGCTCTGACATAAGATGGCTGCCAACCACTGGTAGGAGAAAATATTTGGCCGGGGAGCCAGAGGAGCATCCTTGAGGGGTGCAGGTGGCATCCTTGAAGTGCAGCTGTGCACCTGAGAACCAGAGACAACCTGAAGATACCTGTGCTAAAGACAAAATAAGAAACTGAGGAACTCTTCACCTGAGAAGATGAAAAACAGCCTGGGAAAGAAGAAACTGGCCTGAGAAAGTGGGAATCAATGTGAGAAATAACATTTTTGTTTAAAGAAAAATCAATGAAAATAAGAAACACCTGTTGGCTGTCTCAGGAGGGAGACTGAAATTAATAGCACCTATTGGCTGCCTGATGTGTTGGTGCCCTGCTGCCCACTTATGTCTCAATGATATAAAAAGGGTCTAATTTTTTTTTCCACTCCAAATGCAGATTATCTCTGAGAAACTTCCCATGGTGCATGTGCTCCTCTTGTTTCTGTTTTTCTTCCCTCCTCAAACAGGCCGAAGCTTTGCTGGAACGTTGGGTTAACTCTGATGCTATGATAACCCCTGAACTGTGATGCTCCACACCCCATGATGTGGATCAACTTCGAAGTGAGGCAGTCGCTTTGCTCCCCTTCCTGTTCCTATTCCTGGGGTGGCCGTTCTCTTGGAGATCAGTTTTAGGCCCCTTTTAGGTTGGTGTGACCTAGACCCCCCCTTTCTGGGATTGGTTTGATGCATCTGGTGCTGGTGAACTCATGAAACTGTACGTACATAAGCTGCCATAAGCATGGTATTGGTAAGTATAGCCTCTCGTAGGTATAGTTGCTGTTAGTGTTGAGCTTGTAAGCCACAAGTACTTTGCACTGCCGTAGTATTACTGGTGTTGTAGGTCCAAACTTGTGTTTGCTGCTAGAGGTAGGAAAAATCAGTAATGTAAGTGCCTTTCTGCTGTTTCTAATTGCTGCTGCTATTAGTGCTGTGCTCTTAACAGCTGCTCTGTATGTATTTGCCTTACTAATCATAGAATACTTGCTAGGGGTGATTTGTGGTGATCTGTAATAAAGAGCAATCTTCTGAAATCAAGCCTCTGTCTCTGTATGAAGGAGTCCTATGAACTCACTGTGATCCCTGTGCCCATGGGCTGGGTGATCCCCCCCTCTGGGTTGTGACATGGGCACAAAGCACAGGCTCCCAGGTGAAATGCGTTAATGGCTGTAGGCCTTCTGTTCTACTTATTTAGGCAGAAACCTTTGTCTGAGAGTCCGGGGAAGGTGAATAGATGACATGTTCTTTTAGGTAATTATCTCACATTTTGCAGTCCTGTGGCATTTGCCCAAGGCTTAGAGTCTGAGGTGTCTGGGACTGATTCCTAACAAAATACTGGTGATGCTCACTATGAAGGAGGAATTAATCTCCAGATGCCTAATTCGGAAATGATCTCATTTGCCATTTTGTGTGACTTCAGTTTTGCACTGTGATCTTGTCAGCCAGTGAATCGGTTCTTTCCTTAGCTGCAGAAGCATCTATGGCTTGGAAGGGACACGAGGGATTGAAGCAAAATTTGGCAGGCAGTGGACTTGCTTTAGCCCTGTGTTTGACCCTGCACAAGTGCACTGAGCAGAGGCACTCAGGTGAAATGCATCTGTTTGAGTGGACCACAGTGATGGAGCTCAGAGCACCTGGAGCTCATCAGTGATGGAGTATGGGATAAAATGGGTTTGGTAAAGGGTTTACAGCTGTGTTAGGCTGTGCTTATGGGAGAGGATTTATTACAGAGCTTCCCAGAGTTGGGGCTGCTTCCCCAGGAGCAACAAGGCTGGCTGGGCTGTGCCAGGCTGGGTGCGGGAGCCCAGCAGAGCGGGTGAGCTGGTTGAACTGGGGACCAAGTTGTGACAAAGCACAGGAGGGGGCACCTCTGTGTGGGTGGATGAGCAGAGAGTTGATTTTGGGGGCAGTGCTGGCAGCTGTGTGACTTGATTTTTTTTTAGGGTATTTTCACATACTGGCTGTCATCTGCACTTCCATCTGGTGTGTGGCTCTTCCCGGGGTCGGTCCTGTGTGCTTGTTCTTAGACCTGGCACAAGTGACAGACCTGGGCGGAATGCCGTGGGTTCTGCTGTGAGTTTCCCTGAGCCCAGCTCTGTTTTAGGATAAACCCAGGGACGTGGTTGTGCTGAAGGCTGTGTTAGGGGAAGTTTCACTGTGTGCTTACCATGGTCGTTATCTGCTTTCCCCGAGCCTTCGTTATTACTTTGAGATGAGGTGTTGCTCACCAGCAGTCTCTAGTGTCTGTGTTGCTATTTCATTATAAACACAAAAGGAATAAATGCGGGGAAGGGAAGCGCAGCTGGGTTGCTGCTATCCTCAGGCCGGAGGAGAAGGAGCATCGGGACCGTGCACGGGGTGGGTGCCGAGCATCCCGCATCCATCCGCGGCCCTCTGCCTCCCACCCGCCACCGTGTCCCGGCTGCCACCCCCTCGCTGCTGCTGTCCCCGCCGTTGCGGTGACGTGGGGCCGGCTGGGCGGCCCCGTTGCTTTGGGAACGAGAAGGGCAACAGCCCGGTAGCAATGAGAGCTGCAGCAGGGACTGGCGTGTGAGTGCGTCCACGGAGCGAGGAGGGGGGTCCGTGGGGGGCCGCTGACCGGCCCCGCGCTGGGATGATGGTGGCTGCGTCCCCTCCCCTGCCAAAGAGGGGATCCCGGCCAAAACAGAGGGTGGCTTTTGGGGCTGGTGGGCAGCGGGGGGAGGACACGAGGGAGTTTGGAGGGGGGGTGATGGCCCTGTACAGACCTGCACATCTGTGCTCAGGAGGTGGCTTTGGGGCAGGGTGGGTTTGGTCCTCCCAGTGTTTTGGGGCAGTCGGTTGTGCCCACCCTCCTGCAGGATCCATTTCCCTGCAAGGAAGCTGACTTTTGGGGGGGGGGGGGATTTTTAGGGTGAGGTTGCCCCACAGAGGTAGGTGAGGAGGAAGCCTCGCTCCCCAGCAGTGAGTTTCTCCCTTTCTGCCCATCTCTGAGTGTGCGGACCCGCAGCCAGGCAGGCGATGAGACACGGGGGGCACTGGGGTGCCCAGCCAGGCTCCCAGAGGTCACCACGAGCCCTGGGTGAGTCCTGCGGGCCTCCAGATCTGCTGTTCTTGCTGGGATGTCTTGGCCTTAAATCTTTGCGTTGTCCAGCGTGTAAAGGAGGGGTGAGAGAGCAAGAAAAACCTGTAAAATGCTGGGAAGGTTCATGATGGAAAAGCAGCAGGTGGCATAGGTAGAGGTGACTGCGAAACTCTATCCTTCCCCTGCATTTTAAATCCACAGATAATTTTCTAAGAGGCAATTCCTGTGTGCATCCAGGGAAAATATGAAGGCTTGGCTTCACTGTGCTCCCAGGAGGGTGCAGATTGCTCTGAGCAGGTTCTGGAGCCTGTGTCCCTTGTCCAAGGACAGGAATTGCTCTGTGAAGCCAAAGAATTCAGCATGAGGCTTGAGCCAGCCCAGGTGGGGTTTGGGGGCCAGGGGGATTGCTCCTGCCTCTGCTTTTAGTTAGCTGCTTGTCTGCAGTTTGGCATCTTTGAGCTGAATTCATGTTTATGTTCTTCCAGAGATCAAAACTACGCTGAGAACTGGGCGTGAATACATACAGCTCTATTTCACAGAGACGTGTTTGGAGACTGAGATTAAAACAGCTTGATCTGGGTGGAGGTTTATGGGATTTGAGCACTTCGGATAACTTGGCCGAAGCCTGGTCCTTCAGGGTCACTGCTGGTGAGGGCAGCTGGTTGGGATGCTGGCATCTTGCAGCCCGTGCTGTGCTCCGCAGGTCGGTGCTGCGGAAGCTGAGATGGTTCAGAAAGCGAGACTGGGTCTTCTAGCGATGCTGGCAGTGTCCCTTGTTCCAGCTGGGGTATGCAGTGGGATGGCGGATTGATTAATGCCTCTCAGCAGAACTGTGGCTACTGCTCGTAGCAGGAAGCCCTCAGGGAATGCAGAATTTTCACTTCACCTTAGCTGCTGCAGGCTAATGCAAGTCGCGTGTCCTAGCCCTTCTAGGGTAAGAAATCACATGAGGGAACAACCCGATATCCATAGGAATCTGACTTCCACAAACTTTGCGTCAGGTCTTGGCAGGAGCTAAACGGAGGTATTGCTTCGCTGACGCTGGATTCGCTGTTGCAGAGAAAGCTCTGCCCCATGTACGGCTGCTTGCTCCTGACCTGGGCATCCATTTATAGTCCCTTGGTTTCTGCTTTTCCACCCCAAAGCTGCCAGCTGCTTGGAAGCTCTGGTGCATTGCAAACCAAAAGGAAATGTGTTCCAGGTGCCAGAAAATAAATAAATGCAAAGGGAGAAGCGATGCCAGTTGCAAAGCTGGGGTAGCGGGGATCAGATGCTGGGAGAGGCAGCTGGGAAGGGCAAAAATAATATTGTAAATACTTGATGCAGGAGCCACAGTTGGGAACTATAATGTGGTGTGGGGGAGTCTCCAGCAGCTCCTGGGAGCGGAGTTTGGCCACCTCACTGCCAGCTGAGAGCTGAAGCTTAGTATTATGCCTTCCTGGTATTTTACTAGACTCCTATTAATTATCTCAGCTGTGGTAGAGCTTTTGTAATAAATTGCAGGATGACAGCACTTAAGTGATAAAATATGGAGGGACTGGAATATAAAGGAGGCAGGTGAGGCTTGCTGGGTGGCAGGACTTGATTTAGAAAGCACTGAACCACTTAGCAGTGGGCTGGAGGGGCAAGAGATTAGTCCTGGAAACTCTGCTTCTCCTTTCCTGGCTTTCTCCGTTTGTATGGTAATTATGGCTAAGCAGGTGACTCTAGGCAAGAAATATGATCTTGCTACGTAAGCCTGAATGGGGCAAGATGATTGAGCTGAACAAAATTGTTCGATAGCGTCCTGATTCTCAGTTTGAACAGATCTCCTGTCTCGCTCTTCCAGCAAAGCGTAATAGAAAGGCCAATTATCCAATTACTCTGGAGAGATGCATTATCTTCGTGGAAGAAAAAAGGATTTATTGTGTATGCTGAAGGAGGATTCAACCATGGGTCTGCGCACCTACAAGAGAAGCTGGGTGTCGTGAGCTGCAGCGCAGAACATGCCCGCAGGTTTGGTGTGGGGAGGGCAATCAGTCGGTGTCAGCACAGTGGCTGCTGCTGCAGCACAAGCACCGTGGGGTCCCTTGAAGTGAGATCACCAGCACGTGGCATCGTGACAGCTGCTGGATCTGTATGGACGTGAAACTGCCTTTATATGAACCCCTCTTTTTTCTTAATGTCCAAGAAATTTGCTGTTTATTCCTCACTTCCTGTCTCTTCTGCGCAGCAGCATCGGAGAGCTGTTCAGTTTTGCAGACGCACAAAGGGCTTTGGATGCTTTAGGGCCGTGTCGAAGTGCTTCCATCAGCTTCTTCAGAACAGCTTTTTTTGGTGCCCAAGCTCTCGGGTGCCAAAGGGCCCCTCTGTGCCTGTATCTGCTGCTGAACCTTCTGAATTTTCCAGGTGCTGGCATGAAGCCCTGCCTTGTGCCTACAGATCCATGCAGGTATTGTGGCTGTATGACCCCAGCCTATCTCATGAGCCAGGTAGTGTTCAGAGGTTAACACAGCTGCCCTGAAGATGTGGAGGTGCTTTTACTGACCCCTAGTATAGCTCATGGCCACAAATTCCTGCCTGGGAGCAGGGAGATGCTATGCAGACCCTTTGCAAGGAGTCGCTGCAGCAGCTCTGAGCCCACATCATGAGACGAGTCTTTTTTCTTCTCTCTGAACATGATCGTGGTCTCTGATTTTGTTTTCCTCCAGAAACTGCTTGTGCATTGCATGTTAAATGGTCATTGGCAAAAAGACTTCGTAATCCAAGGGAGCAGAGCCCACCAGCCAGGGCTGCATTTTCTTTATTTTTATTTTTTTAAATCCCAAGCATCCTAGCTGCTAGCCTGCAGATCAGGCTGTTTCTCACTTGCTTTCTCGATGCAGTGCTGCTGTGAGATGTGGCAGTGACCTATCTGGGCTGGCAGCCAGACATCCAGGGTGCTCTTCTGGGACGTACAGGTTTGAATCTCCAAAGCTGAGGGGAGCCTTGAGCTGAGCTCTTCCCTTCCCTGGGGGCTTGCTTTAACCGCTGAGCACAAGAGGAGGGAGCCTGTCTGGAACGGAAGTGGTCAGAGCAGGTGCTGACCTCAGGTGCCCACCTTGGTGCTCCAGCACTGCCTCGCTTGTAGCTGGGTCTTGGCCTGGTTCAAACGTGGGTGGCTCTGGGTACAGAGCAAAACATCAAAATCTTGCTTGAGATGAGATCTTGCCCTGAATTCTCTTCGTAGCCAGAACACGTGCATCCAGGCAGAAAGCCGCCTGGGTCTCCTGAAGCCACAGCTAGCCGCCAAGCTGGTGGAGCACCCCAGTTGAGGCTCCGTGCCGCTGTTTACCCAGGACTGTTCTTCTCTTCCTCCTTTCCTGGTGGCAATCCGGCCACTTCAGTGAGTCGTGTGCTCCTTTGCCGTTGCCCCAGAGCTGGGAGCGAAGCATCTGAGCGAGGCAGCGCTCCGCGGGAGCTGGGCAGGCTTGTTGGTGCTGGCGGGAGGACTGAGGAGTTTGGCTTCCTCCGTCTGCCTGGTGAGGCAGGAAGGTTTGGGCTGGAAACAGGGAGTGGGCACGTCCGTGCCGGGCAGGTGAGGCTCTCACACGGCCTCTAAGGCGCGGGAGCTGTCGGGAAGGAGCACGAGGTGGCAGCTTGTGAGCGCGCCTCGTGGCTCGCACCTCGACGCCTGCCTGCAGGTTCTGCCTCCTGAGGTGAAGCTGTAGCTGTGGGTGACGCTTCCCCTCTCCTTACAGCGCTTGTGCTGGTGCCTCGAGCGTGCAAAGCTGTCGCGTCTGGGGCTGCTTTGCCTGAGCTCGCTGGGTCCCACTCAGGTCTGTAGCTGGATGCCACGCGGGAGATGTTCCGGAGCGAGTTTGTGCGGGCTCGCTGCCCGGAGAGGCAGCTTGTTTCCAGGGCTGAGATCCCCCCGACCGCTTGTAAACCCCCAAATAACAAACGTTGGTTTTCGAGCTGGGGGTTCCCTGGTCCCTCCCAAGCAGGCACGATAATTTGGTTCGCGTGGGGACGGCGATGTTTATAGCATTTGCTGTACCAAAAACGCCTGAATGCTCCTGGGCAGCAGAAATGCTCCTGTAAGGCGGGTGGCCTTGGCTGGCGCGTGCTGTGTGACAGTGGTTGGAACAAGCTCGTCAGATGGGTACTCATCAGGTGCAGCAGCGCAGGACACCCCAGAGGCACCATCAGCGCTGCGGTGACGAGGCGATCCGCCTGCCCTGCCTTTTGGTTGGGGTCCTCCCTGGGTGAACAAGACAGCGATTAAATCCGTGCTTTGTAAGTCAGCGTGGAAACTTTCTCTGCTCTCAATGACTAGCTTGTCTGCAGCGTCTGAATTCGTTTGTCTGTGGTCCTGCAACATTAACAAATGCTACTCGAAGGCGTGCTTTCTAATGCTGCCGCAATCATTCGTTGTGGAGTGAGATGTTTAAGAAATTGATGGGCTGCAGTGATTTGCAAGGCTGTAACTTTTATCAAGGCGTTTCAGCAGCATCGTAAACCACTGGAGTAGAGAGCAAGTCAACGTGTTGCGATACCGAGAATGTTTGAGGCAGAAAGCAGTCCCCGCTCCAGCCTAGAGCCGAAGAAATCGCAAAGCTACAAGTGCTTGAATGGGCATCTGTGCCCTTGGTGTGGAGCCGGTGACGGTGGCAAAACTCCCATTTCTCTGCTGGGTTAGCGAGCCCTTCCTGGCACGTTATGTGCAAGGCGGTGAGCTTGGTTTTGTTGCTGGATGTCCTCGTCCCCCCTGGCGTTTTGTGCTTGGGGCAACCGGTGGAGCTCCCAGAAGGGAGGTGAGCAGGAGGGCAGGGAGCGGTGGAAATGCTGTGTGTCCTGAAAGTCTGGCCACGGAGCCAGCTTCCTACAGCCTTGCCGCAGGGTGAGGTGCTGCGGCTGTGAGAAGCTTCCCCTGCGGGCCCGCGGTGCCCTCTCCCCCAGCGTCAGGGCAGGGGGAGCGCGGCAGCACAGTACCCAGCGGACCGGCGGGTGCTGAGCTCTGACCTCTCTCCTTCCTTGGGGTCTGTGGGCTTTGTCCTGGCAAAAGCCCCCTGGCAGGGCTGTGACAGAGGGCTGAGGAGAGGGAAACGCGGGCAGCCCAACTTCTGAGCCCTGTCGGTTGCCTTCCAGGTTCCAGCGGGGCTCTCGGAAGCCACCGGCCCCGTGTCAGTTACTGCTGCCCCGGCAGCACGGTTGTGCCAACGGTTCCCTGCCCTGCTCCTGTCCCCCCGGGCTGTCCAGAGCCACCAAACAGCCCATGGTGGCTCAGGGAGCAAGACTGGGTGCTACGCAAGGTGAACCCTCCCAAGAGGAGCGTGAATTACCTGTCCTAAGGTAGGGTCCCACCACGGGGTGGGAGGGGAGAGCCTTGCTGGCAGGAGGACCAGCAGCAGGAATGCAGCAGCTGCGTGGTGCTCAGCGAGATTTAACCACCTGCCTGGTCCACGAGCATGTCCAGGGAGGTGGAAGGGTGTTGAGGAGCTATGAAACTGTCACACGGTGTGTGCTGACGGTAGCTTAGCTGTCGGTTAAAGGGAGTGTGGGAGGAGGCTGAGGATCGGATGTCCTTGGTGACCTTCAGCTTGGCACCTTTGTTTTCTGCTCTGGGACATCTGGCTTTCCTGGGATGCGTCAGGAACTTCTACCCCAGCCCTGGGCAGGCTTCTCCACTGCCTGTTCAGGTCTCCTCAGCCGTTCTGTCCTGGCCCAGCAGGTTTCTCTGCTCAGGCTGAGGGTCTTCGTGCTCTGAACCTGAGGTGCTGGAGCTGCCTGTGCCTGGAGCGGAGGGGGAACTGTGATCCCCCGGGGCGGGCAGCGGGCTGTCTGCGGGGGCCGTGGGGCTCTCCCCGCAGACAGAAGTGGTGCTGCGCTGTTTCTGCTCTGTCCCACCCCTACAGGGAGATGTGGCTGGCCTCCTTCGTTCTGCTCCTTCCCTCCTCTCCTGCGTGCCACAGGGAAGCGGAGCACTGGGCTGCGGGGGCAGGTGGGAACGGAGCGGGTGGAGGCTGGGACCGCTCTGGGAATCGGCGTTGTGGGCACGATGAGGAGGATTAATTCCATGTGAAGTGAAACTACAGCTAGAAAACTGTGGCAGATCATCCAGTTATTCTCAAGGCCCAGTAATAAAGCACAGATATCCAGATGAACGTTGCATCATCCCCATTAAATTTCTCTTGAAAAATAGTTATTTCCAGCTTGAAATCCTAGCTCCTGCTGGAGCACCTTCTCGTGCCTGCGGGACAGGGCTGCGCTCTGTTTCTCACACAAGAACAGAGGGAAACAGCAACCTTGATGCATATCCGGCTGTGCTTTTTGGGTCGAGGACTGCCTCTTCGTCCTGCGCTTGTCCTCTCCTGGGTCTGCATAGAGGGCCTGCTGGCATGAACACGTACAACACGGCTTGGGGAGCAAAGGATTGAGTTTACGAGCTTTTGCGGGTTGCTTTCTCTTCCGGCCCTTTCCTGCGCTCCCACTTCGTGCGATGCTTGGGGAGATGTGAAGAGGGGTGCTCAGGCTGGTGGCTGGGAGAGGAGCAGCCCACGGACCTGCCAACCCCTGCCCCCTGGGACTGAGGATGCTGGAAAACTGCAGTTATGAAGGAGTCTTAAGTGGCCCTGCTTTCACATATGTTGCGTTTACGTTTGAGCTAATTGCTCATGTTCTTTTAATGGTTTTATGCTCTCAGTTCTGCTGTTACGGCCTCTAATGCCTGTCGGAAGCTCCGAGTTTGGGTGTTAAGTGAAAATTAGGGCCCTCATTCTCCACGGAGAAGTGCTCTTGGGCACTGTGGTAACTTCATGCCTGGAAGAAATCATATTCGTTTTTTTTAAGTTACAAAAATTATCCAGCAAATTAGCCTTGGGAAAAGATAATTCCTAATCGGAGCATTGAACTCTGTGCTCCAGTAGTTAGAAACATCGCAAGGCTCCAGGCACGAAGGGTAGAAACCTGGTTCGCCAAGTAGGAAAGTGGTCTGATTTTGTTCGTGCTTGCGGCAGCAGTGGTCCCCGGGTTTGAGGTTGTTGGTAATACTCGAGCAGTTGGGCACGAAGCCGTATCAGGTCAGCTCTGCCTGCACTGCGAAGCAGCTGAGTGCCGTTTGCTTTCCTTTGTTCCCACCAAAACATTTTAAAGAGTAGTAAAGGACAGCTTGGATATTAATAGTGATTGGGTTAATTCCGGTAAATGAGGCTCCAGAGACCTTAATGCCTGCGTCTCGGTCTGGGAGAGGCAGCCTGGGTTTCAAACCTTGCTAGGTGGGATGCACCTGACTTGAGGTGGGTTAGTGGTGAGGTTTTGGCTGCTTAGAGGGGCTGAACAAAGCTGCTGGGAAATCAGGTGTTTAACTCTGTGCTTCGGGGCTGTTACAATCACGAAGCGGGGAAGGGTTAGTTCTCCACTTAAGGATGCCGTGGTCTGGAGAGAGAGGTGTACCCGCTGGTGCTCCATGAGTGGGTGCTTCCAGATCTGCAACCGAGATTGCGTGCGTGGCTCGGAGGGTATGCTTCCTGGTCACCTGTGTCAGGAATGTGGTGGCTTTTAACCAGTAGGAACCTCCTGGGAGCTGAGGGGAGGCTTTCTTTCTGGACATGAGCATGGATAAGAGGTGAGCAGATGCTGCTGGGGATCTTCATGTCCTTTTCCATGTAGGAGAGGTCATACCTCCTTGTTGTCCCATCTGAGTTAGGACAGTTCCCAGCTCCAGAGGACAATTGGATCTGGAGGCTTCAGGTCTCCAAAGGGTACTTAGCACTGCTGCGTTGCTTCCTCCTGTGCCACGTGTGTGGGAAATGCTCCTGTCCAGGCTCTGTGTTGCCCTGTGCTCTGCTCCACGATCCAGCTACCGCCTACGTATGATTCTTGGTGTGGCAGCACTGACACCTTCCAAACTGAGTTCTCTTCTGAATTGTAAAAGTGCCATTGCTGCTTCTTGCAGGTAACCCGAGACATGGCTACCGGTAAGCTCCGTCGGTCCATGGGGTCCTCCAAACCCCCCGATGGGTTCCAGAGCAAAGTAGTGGCACCTCGTAATCCAAAGCTAGCCACGGAGGCAGAGGAGCCTGTAACCGTAAGTACCTGCTGTGGCCAGGCAGGAGCCGTTGGGCTGAAAATGTCCCCCGTGTCCCTCCTCTGCCTTCCCCTCCCATGGTCTAGCAGCGCTGCGCAGCTGGGTGCCACCTCCCCGCCTCGTGCTGCCCTGCTTCTGCTGGAGGTGGCTGTCGCGGTGTGGGGGGGCACGCGCCGCGTGCTGCTCCGGGGAAAGTCCAGGGTCTTGTCTGCGTGTGCCACCTTCAGCCGCGTGGACGTGCTGGCCAGTGCTGCCCTGACCGTACCTCTA
This sequence comes from Chauna torquata, assembly GCA_013399475.1. Taxonomy (NCBI): domain Eukaryota; kingdom Metazoa; phylum Chordata; class Aves; order Anseriformes; family Anhimidae; genus Chauna; species Chauna torquata. Next base: position 213,066 of record VXAL01017695.1, on the reverse strand, counting down.
GGCCACTGGTGGGCTGCTCATGCCCTGCATGAGGACTTGGGAGAACGTGGCTCGTCCAGGATAGGCTCCGCAACAGTTCTCATCCTTTCTTTGAGCGCAGATCCGGCTCTGCAAACCGCGTTGGAGTGAGGACAGTCCCTCCTCCTCACCCCCAGGTGTCCCCTCTGACTGGAGGTGACCCAGTGCTGAGCCTCTGTCAGGGAGACATCCCTGCAGCTTTCTCTGAAGGGCTGTGTGAGGTCAGCCTGGAGAGAAAACAGGCATCGATTAAAGTGAGATGAATTGAGGACTCGGACCCGTTCCTCCCCACCTCAGTCCTGGCACAACGCTGCTTGCCTCTGGCTCGCCCAGCAGGGACATCTCCACGTGCGAGCGGGTCGTGAGCGCCGTGCGGAGCTGGGGGATTTCTGACAGCTCCTCCCCGCTCTCCTCAAAGGTCACTGGCTCAATCCAGCAAAACTAAAGAGGAAACAAATGCCCAAAGAGCAGAAATCCCCAAACATGTCACATCGAATCACGAAGGAGAGGCTAATGGGACAGAGCCACTCTGTCAGAGCATGTGTGTTCTGCTCTATATAATTAATTTACTGGCGATGAATATTTCAGCAGGTAGCTTACGGGACTTCCAGGACTGTCCTAGCGGCTGCGATCACAAATTATTCATCAGTAGCGCTTGAACAAGAAAAGCCTTTCTGGAGAAAGGCGTTTCTGCAGCTCTTGCTGGTGTTTTGCCTTGCAGCTGACTCCCTCTGCCTTCCTGAAGGAGATGTCCCTCACCACTGAGCAGAGGCTGGCCAGCACTCGCGACACGCGGCGGCCCCAGGTTGTCCAGCTTCTAGACATGAGTGAGACCTCCCATCAAAAGGTAGTATTTTCCTGCCCTTTTCCTTGCTGTTTGACGTGACATTTAAAGAGGGTGTGTGCCTGTGACGGGCTTGCCTCCGGCTTCTTTAAATGCCTGGGTGGCGAGGTCCTGTCGCCCTTTGGAAGCGCTGACGGTGGTGGAGTTTCTCCTGCCTCGTGCTGCGAGATGTTTTAACACTGAGCCAATACGAACGGACCGCTGAAAGCGGTGGGTTTTGGTGGAGTTTAGTTACCCTTGCCAAAGCACGGTACCAGGGGAAGGATGGAGCAGGACACAAGCTGCCCTTTTCCATCCTCCCTCGGAAACGGCCACCTCCCCTCCTGCTTTGGTGCAGTCGCTGCCATGCTTGGGGTCGCGGCTCCACTCGCTGGTGGCAGCGTTGGCCCTTGAAGTCTGTAGGCCCTATGCTGATTGCTCAAGATTCATCACGAAAAAACGACTGCATCAATGCTTTGGGTTGGAACAGCGTGCGGGATGCCTACAGACGCCCGGTTTGCAGGCTGCATGCCCCTCCAGGTCCCTACCCCGGCAGAGTGAGTGGATGGGCTTCATCCACGTCGACGCTTACCTAGGCGCGTGCTCAAAGCTGCTTCCCTGAAGGGCTGCTCGGTACAGAACGCGGGGTCCGACCCGCGGGTTGCTGAGGCAGGCTATCGAGCAGAAAACGGCCAGCCAGAGACCTGCAGCAGGTTGCTTCGGGGTTGCCCTAGGCAGCAGAGAGGCTGGGAACACGTCGGATGAGTGCACGAGTGACCGGCAGCGTGCTGCGGCCATCAGCGTGGCCAGGGCTTCTGTGGACAAGCAGGAGACCTGCCTGTGTCCCTGGCAGGAGCACACCTGCCCGAAGAGGGGAGGTGAAGCTGGGGGGACTTTCTCACCTGTGAACGTCTGTTGTGTGTGTGTACTTTGATGTGCTTCTGCAGCAGTGTTAAATGATGCAGTAATAGAATAAAATAAATCATCCCTCCCAGTAAAACTCATGGGAGAAGGAGATGCCAGGTCCAGCCTTGCTCAAGTTTCCAGTAATGCTGANGCATGCCCCTCCAGGTCCCTACCCTGGCAGAGTAAGCGGATGGGCTTCATCCACGTTCACCAAGAGGTGAACCTTACAACCATCCAGCGCTCACCTCGCTTGCCTTTTTCCTGCCTACTGTGTTGCTTATTTTGGCCTTCCTTCTTTGGTACTGTTCCCTGCTTGCTGGTTTCTAGGCTCCATATCCACATAAGGTATTTGGGGACCTGTGGGACTTGATCTCTTGGTCTCAGAGTAAAGCTCGTCCCAAGATTGTCTGTCTTGGAGCCCTGTGCGGACTCTTGGGTTTCAGTTCCTCCCCGAGTGCTTGCGGCTGTTTCGGTGAGCACTCTGGAACTGTGTGACCGTGTTGGCGGAGGGCTGTGCTGGAGGTAAGCACAGCCTTGCTTTTGGAGAAGGCCTGGAGAAACACCTAGAGACTCCTTCTGAGCTTGAGCCTCTTAATGTGCTCCGGTAATGTGCTCCTGGTCATTTCAGGACACAGGTGAGTGAGCTGCTGTTTCCCTGGAGCGAGCTGGGCAGATGTACCCACCAACAGCCCATGCTTCACAGGGGAGCAATGCAGGATTCTCATTCATGGATCCCCCTCCAGCAGCTGACCCTCTCACTGATGTCTGTCTGTCTTGCATCTCCAGTTCTCAGCAGTTGACCTGGATCAGAGCTTGTTTCAGCCTTTCCCATCCGAGGTGGTATTTCAGAGCTACGCGCCCTGCGAGGTTTACGAGGTGCCGCTGGTTCTGAGGAACAACGACAAGGTGAGTGCTGGGATGGGGGTTTAACGCTGCTGGAAGGAGAGAGCAGCGCAGTCCATGTGCAGTACAGCACAGCACATCCAGAATAAAAGGTCTCACCATCTTCATTTCACAAGGGTGTGCAAATCCTCCTATGTTGCTGGGGACTCTCCACCTGGTTTTGGCCGTGCATGGATGGGCTCTAACCCAAAGGAGCTCTTCTTGTCAGCATCCTTCCTCTCGAAAGTTCTGGAGTGATGGGCATCTTGAGGGCTGCACAGTTCTTACCTTCTTTCATTGTGCTTCACCTCAAAAACTCCACTTTAGGCTCCTGCGAAGCTTAATTTGGTTCTGCTCAGGCTTTCCTAAGATGTGGCTTTCTGCTTTCCCTCTGGAGAACTGCAGCACATCCAGCATAATGTGCTCTTGAAAGTCTCTGCCTTTACTTGAAACTATTTCGTGAGCATTTTGAGATTTCTCAAGAAAGTTGAGAAGGGAAAAGTTGAAAAACATCAGCACTTTTGCTTCCAGTGTAAAGAGGAAAGTTGAGACCTTTTCAGTTTCAGCAGGGGAAACGTTTGCTCACGAGGCATGTGCCAAGGGCAAGCTGGTGGGAACAGACAGGAGGGAGGAGAGGAGCAGAGCCAGGAGGTGCTCTGGGGGAGGGCGCTGCACGCAGGGGCTTCTCCTGATGCGTAGCAGTAAGCACACTGGAAGTAGAGAGAAGTCAGAAAAAGCAAGGGGTGATCGGAGATGGCTCTAACGAAGAGGCGTAGAGCAGTGAGACGGATGCACGAGGAGAGGGCTGGGTGGGGGGAGGCAAGTGCAAGACCCCCTCTCCAAGTTGGCCTGCTGGGGGAAACAGGTGGACAAAGAAAACTCTTGGCATACAGCAGTTGGAGGAGCAGGGAGAGAAGCCAAGTGTACCCTGAGACAACAGGATGACGCTTTGGGGTGGTGCCTCGGATATTCCTGGGGAGCTCTGCTCCATTCCTTGTCTGGCGTTTACCTTGGGAATATCAGACGCAGCTTGGATGCCCGATATACATATTACATATAACAACGTTTGTGCAGATGGTCGTGGGCGCTCCTTGCTGTAGGTATCCTCTTTCCTGTTCGAGACTTGCCTCAGTTTCTTTTGCTACTGCTCTGCTTCGTTCCCACCAAGTCTTCTGGCTTCAGCTGCTCCTTTATCCATGCGGCACTTCAAAATGTTTGCCTTTGTCAAGTGCCAGTCAACAGGCAAACAGTTAATTTGCTCTATTCATGCTTCCTCAAGTGGAAAAGAACATCTGCATCAACATTTCTGCCGTTCCCAGTAAAAAAATAATAAACTCATTGAGTTGCAGCTTGGGATTTGTATGCCCTACAAGGTGGAGACTGTGAGAATTGTTGACTTTTTTTTTTGTGAAATGAGTTAGTTCTTGATCTTAATAGCTTCAGCTATTGGACAGCACTGGTGTAAAAACAGGATCAGCTCCAAGGAAAATCCTTGGTGTGTTTTAGTATACAGAGATGATGATCCCAAGAGGGGGTGTCATATTCTAATTTTGTTGGCTTCTGGTAGTGTCCTGGAGAAAACAGCGCCGTGCACTCTCATAGTTTTCCCACCAGCTTCCCAGATTCCTCTGAATCACGCTGACTTATATCGCGTGGTAACCTGAGGTGGTCTGCTCCACCAAATCCAGCTAAGTGTGTTACGTACAGGGGCTCTGTAATGATTCAGGTGCAGAAGTGCTTTGGTATATACGTACCTCTCTTGTCTGTTATAAAGATGCTTTTGTGTCTTCGGGCTGCTCCTTGCCACCTTGAGATGTTCCAGGTGGCTTTTGTTGAAGCTGTTAGCCAGGAGCGCGTGTGCTCATCTTCCAGGGGACTCGGTGACCAAAAAGTGTGTGCCGTGGGGACTGGGCTCCTGGAAGTTGCTGCCCCGGAGCATGGGGGAGAGCCAAGGGCATTTGGACACCTGGGGACTGCCTTGGCCATGGGTTATCAGGCTCCTGTGGGCGGTGCAGACCGAATCTGTTCTTCTTGAGCTTTGTGTGGGTTTGTCACTTATCAGTGAAGCTGCCTGTTGGCCGACATTGCTTGTTTGAGATGTTGAGATCAGACTTGGTGCTCTGGGGTTGATCTGTGCGCTAGAAAACACCTGTCTGCTGTCTCAGAGGTACCCTGGGGGGCAGGGGCTTGCAGCCAGGTGCCTGCAGGGATGCCCGGGGCGTGGGGAGGAGCGCTCAGAAACCCGGCTTGCCTGCGCTGATGCTGCCCGGCTGCAGCCACCAGGCAGCAAGAGCCTCCGGAGAGCCGAGATAGGCTTTTAATAATGAAACCACACAGCGAGTCAGTGCTGGTCATGTGTCTCAAGGCGGAAATTATGGGCCTTTGAAGCCCATAATTGATAGGCACAGCCTAGGGGGTAGGAGGTAATGGTAGTCTGGCTTTCCATCATTTTTGCAAGCTGGCTGCTGTCATCTTCTGGATCAGCATCCCCTCATGGAGGATTATGCTCCCTTCTTCACAGCCCCTTTTAATGGCCCTTAGCCATCCCCTCTTGCTTCTGGGGTTGTCTCTGTCTTCCTATGTTCCTCCTTTTGCTCTTCAGCTTGCTTTCACTCCCAGTGTATTGTGCACAGATACCTCCAGGACTAAAAGTGCTTCGGGAAGGTGGTCGAGAAAGGATGCCACCTGGACAGGGCCAAGTCTTCTCTCTTTCCACCTAGGTTGCAAAACCCAATAGCTTCACGTCTCTCCTGCAGGTTCCTCGGCTGGTGAAGGTCGTCTTGGAGAGCTCGCCTTATTTCAAGCTGATCAGCCCCAGTGATGTGTGCCGTAAGGTAGCGCCTGGCATGTCTTCAACTTTCTGCGTCCTTTTCACCCCTGAGGAGAATAAGGTGAGACTGGAGGTCCCAGGAGGCTGGTGCCTTTTGGTGGAATATGAACCTGCAGGGCTGGATTCGGAACAGGGGATGAGGTGTGGGTTTTGAGGAACTGTCCTGATTTCAGTGGGGCTGTGCTGGATCCAGAACCGGAGGGGGAGACTCTTACACCAGAAGACTGCACTCTCAGGCCACAGGCTCTTGTTTCAGACTGCTTTTATCCTTCAGTGCTGGAATATTTAATGTCTATTGGGTTCGGGGACGAGAGGACCTCTGCTGTTCGTGGTGGGGTGGTCTCCCAGGGAGTTGGCTTCTGGCCTCTGACCATTGCTGCGTGATCATGGGTTTGCTCCTCCAACCACAAACGCAAGTCTAAGTGACCTGTTACTCGGAGGACCCAAAGTGAGCCTCGTCTGATGGAGGACCACCGCCTTCAGCACTGGGCTCACTTTAGTGGTTATCATGTTGGACGCGTTGGTAAGACAGCTGCACGTCGTGTCTAAGGCCGTGTTTTGCACGCCGGTTACAGCCCTCACCCTGCTGCGCGAGGTCTGCTCCAGGCTGTGGTCAGGAGCTGGTTGCATCTTGGTGTTGCACGGTGCTGCCAGCCTCTGCAGCGGGGACTGACCGGCCCTGCTTTCCCTCCCTGAGGAACTTGGGCGTTGGAGAGGGAAGACCTACATGAGTAGGAAACTTAAGAAAACAGCAGGGGTGAGTGCTAAGTCATCTTTCTTTATGGGAGAGGTTTAATTGTTATGGAAAATACTGCAGGGACAAATAGGTCCAGAGAGTGCTTTTCTCTCCCCCATCTGGCAGCCGCTTCCCTGCCTCACGTGGGGCTGGAGCGAAGGTGATGCTTTCTCATCCCCTCTGTTTCCCAGCCTCGTAGCTGTGCCGTCCCTGAGGATGCTCGCCTGCCTGCAAGCCAGCCGTGAGCCTGGGCGGCAGGGAGCTCTGCGCGCGTGGCGGAGCCAGCCTGGCACAGCTGTGCGTGGCTCCGGGCGTAGGAGCATGCGTAGGAATCAATGGGCAGATACAATCTGCCCCGTTCTTGCAGGCGGAGATGTTGCCCTAAGACCCTTGCTTGGGTTGTTGTATCGGTGTGGCTGTGTCTTTGCGCGTGTTATTGTGGTGATGGCTCTATCAGCAGGCACCCCTTCCATGCCACCGCGTGGATTTCTGCACCAGGACAAAGGTACAAGATCTCTTTGGGCATGGCTGTCTTCTCGTCTTTTGTTTGCTTCTTAGTTCTGATTTAATTTAATGATTTGTCCCTTCCTCAAACAGCAGATATAGAAAACTAAAGAGGAAATGCCCTGTGGTCCCTGGCTCCCCATGCTTGTGGAATAATCTGTTCCTTTGGAGGGACTGAGAAATTATTTAACATCATTAATATTTAGGATAAAAATTAGGTTTGCCTAGGGCAGTTCTCCAAACTACCCAAGTGACACAAGAGCTTAATCTCATGATGTAGGCTTTGCAGAGTACACTGGTGCCTTTAAAATGTGATTCATCTGTATCAATTACCGAATGTTCACTTTGGGGGGTGGAAGAGGAAAATGGGTGCCCACAAAAGGCAGAGAGCTGCTCTTCAGGCTTGGAGAGGCAGCAGAACAGCACAGGAGCATCACCAGAAGCGGAAGTTGAGTGAGATAACCCAGAGAGCCCTGGTGTCCGGTGATTTGGAAATGCAGACGTAGCATGGTCGGGGTGCACAGCACCTTAAACCCCTCTGAAAAGAGACTTTAGGAAATGGTTCTTAAAGCCATCTGCGTTGGGTGCGCAGTCACTTGTGTGCAAAATAGCTGAATTTGGGTTGTGGAAGGCTTGTGAGCCCTGCCTTTGAACACCAGCGGGGAGGTCTCAATGTCCGTAAGCCCCTGAACAGGGGGTGCAGTGGGACGGAGCCGGGCTCTGCTCCGCGGTGCCTGGGGACAGGGGAGGGGCAGCGGGCGCAGGCTGGGGCCCGGGCGGCTCCCCCCGCACGTCGGGAAGCGCTTCTGTGCCGTGCGGGTGACCGGGCACGGGTCGCCCGGGGAGGCTGCGGAGCCTCCGCCGTCGGAGCCCTTCGGACCCCCCTGGGCGCGGTGCTGGGCACCGGCTCTGGGTGGCCCTGCTGGGGCAGGGGTGGCACCGGGCAGCCCGTGATGGTGAACCTGTGCTGCTCCTCCAGTGCTCTGAGGCCTCCAGAGGTGCTGGATGACCCAGATGGGATGTAGGCACCAACCCCTATGTCGTGGCTGGAGAAATCCTCCTGGTGTGGGACTGGTTTATGCGATTTTCTTGCCCTGGATCTCATCCCTGAGTCGTGGGAGTGAAGCACAGAGCTGGGCTGCGGCTGAGCCCTAAGTAAGAGTAGCATGCAAGTGCTTGGTGGCCGAGACGCCACGTGCTGTGTAGCCCTTTCTTGAAAAATGAGCAGTTTGCTGCTGTCTAGCAGTCATTTGGGAATGTGCCACATGGCTGGGCTGTCACAGTAAACGCGCAGCCGGCACGTCTCGTTGTTTATCGGCACCCGCGTTATAAATATGGAACACTAATTTTTCTGCTGGGCAACGTTTCCAATTAGTTACCCTCTTGCTGCTGCTGATTTACGCTTCTCCGCGTTACGGCTCCGGTTGTGTGGTGTGGGAGTGCTCGTGCTGCCAGCTGCTCCCATGTGCCCTGTGTTATGGGCTGGCAGACCCGCCTGGCTGGAACCCCTCGTGGAGCAAACAAACCATGGACAGGAATACTTGCGTCGTGTCCTTCAGCTTTGTTAATAATCGTCTTGAAGGAAGGAGGCAAGACGCATATAAAAAAAATAGTACGGCTTATTCTTTTTTAAATCCCCTTGCTCTTTTCACTGTAGCAATACAGTGTTTTCAGGCAATATGAGTTCAGTCTGTAAGGCTTGCAAAATTCATTACTGATGTTCAGCGGAGACTGAGTTTAATGCTCATTGATTAATATGAAATAGGAGGGTGAGTTATTGTACTACTGAAATTAACTCCTTTAAAATTCAGGCCTGCTAGAGATGTGTTGCAGCCTGCAGAAGCTATTGCAAGCGTGCTTTTGAGAAGGCTCCTGCAGGGAGGAGAGGGGACAGAAGATTGAGGCAAATAACCTGGGGCAAAAGGAGTGACGTGAAAGCATCCTGCGAGCTGGTAGCTGAGGGAGGCAGCAGAAGGGGTACCTGTTCTCATGTGATGCTCTCATCACACTCCAGCCTCTCCTCTTTTTTAACAGCCCTTATTTTCCGGCCTTTATGGTATAGTGGCTTCGGCAGGGAGCTTCCCCTGTTAGACTTCCTGTATTTCCTCACCCTACAGGAGTTTTTTTTTTGCTTTGCAGTTGTCTGCTCCAAAGAAGTCAACAAAGCACTTAGAAGTTATGCAGCTAAGCTGACACCTGAGTTTGCTGGCTTATCGGGCAGTTAATTACTGTCATGCTGATACCAACCTTAATGTGAGCCTGAGTTTGCAAAGAGCCTGGAATGACATCTCCGGTGCAAGCAGTTACTCTAATTTCAGCGGGCGCTGATGCAAATGCCAGCAGTCACACTTTGAAGGCTGGAGCTTATAACTTACTGCTTGTCAAAGGTGAATAAGGGAAAAGGCAGCGCTGTGCAATGATTTCTATTTTTCTTGAAAGAGAGAGGAGCCATATGAAGGATGAGGTCATTTTCCTGAAAATCTATAGCCTAAAGCTGGGTGTAAACACAGCACAACCTTCAAAGTGTGGAAGTGATGCAACCCCTCTCTCTCTGAGGCAAGTTTGTTTAGGGAACTGCCATTAAACAGTCTGCTAAGGGTCTGCAGTTGTAAAGTAAAGCAGGGTTCAGACAGGTTTCTGCTATACCCCGAGACCGTAACCAAGCTCGTAGCAGAGCCGGCGTCCTGGTGACGCAGCGGAGGGTTGCAGCCTTTATTTCCCTCTTCTCTGCAGCAGACCCCGCACGTCGCAGTGCGAGCAGCCCTGGTGCTTGCCTTCCTGGGGCTTATAGCTGCGGCGGGTATTAATTCCTCGGGCTCTTATTTGTGTTCCTATTGATCCGCTCCCTCCTTAGCAATGACGACTTGAAGATGGATTCCTGTTATTTCCCTGAAATACCTCCGGTTGCTGAAGTTTCTCGCCTCGTTATCCTGCTGCGGATCTGAACTCCTTGTGTCCTCCTCTGTCTACCTGGCATCTGGAGGGGAGAGATAAGGAAATATGGCATGCCAAGGCTTAATAAGGCATGCAGCTTTCAATCGGATTTACAATGCCCGTGTTACACTAGGGTGGCCAAAATAACAACAACAAAGTAAATTGCTTTCTTCATTTGCTAATGGGGTTTCTGAGGATCTAAACAGCCCAGAACATGAAGTACACAGAAAACAGGTGCTTTAAATTCACAGGGCCTGCCCTTCTCTTTTATTTTAGAAGGCTTGGGCATCAAGATTGAGTACAAAATTGCTAATTCAGAAAGAATCACTGAAGATGAAACTGTCCTGAAATGTGATACTCAGTTCTGCAGGTGTTGCTGCAGTTCCCTTCCTAGCATTTTACCTTCTAAAGATGAGAAGCCAAAGCCCTTCTGCGGTTTCTAGTGTGAATTTGAGATGCATCTAGAAGAAGACCTTTCTTTATTCCTTTTTACATCTTGGACGCAACAGCATCTGTTGCTGCAACTCTAAACCCTGGCTGAGCAGGCGGTGAGCGTGCCGTGACAGCGGTCAGCAGGTGCTGGTTGTCCCGGTGCTGCTGGAGCAAGGTCTCCAGCATGGTCTGGAGGCTTGGTGTCCCCTCCAGGCTCAGACAGCACAGGGCAGGTAGGAGAAGGCAGGAAAGCCCAGGCCCAGAATGGTTTCTGGGTAAGGAAGCTTGATGCTAAGTGTAATGCCTACATCAGTTTTGTATGAGTGTATACTTGAAGCAGTAAGGAGAAGATCTCAGGCAAGTTCAAAGCACTCAGAAGAACGGATCTAAACAGCGAGTGAGTGATAAGAGGCAAAGCTCTTGTCAACTTGTCCATAAGAGCTGCGGGAAGCAATGCTTCCTACCTGCAGCAGTCTTAGCGCCGACTGCACTGAGGGCAAGGTGATGCCTCCAGCGTGGTGATGCCACGCCATGTGTATGGAGATCCATCTGCTCAGCCCTACGATAAAATGGTTTGGGTGGTTTGATTCTTCTTCCTGCCACTGAATGGCAGGCAGCTGGTAGAGGTGGTCAGGCTCTCTTCTGGCAAGCCAATGACTTGAGGAGCACCGGCTGTAGTAGGGATGGATGTCTGCGTGCCTCCTGCCTGCGGTTCGTTCCTCTGTTACGCTGCCTCAGGCAGGTTTGCCAAGGAGGCACCAGGCCACTTCTAGAAGTTACAAGAGACATGATTAAGGCATCAACTGTGCCAGAATATGCAGCAGAGAAGAAGCAAAGCTATCTTCTGCACCCTGAGGCCAGGATGAGATGTCAAGGGAAATAGAGATCGGACGTGAGGAGAGCTCTGTAAGACTGGGGTAGAGCTGGAATGGGTGCTGGGGGTGGGTGGGAATTGTTAGTGCTAAAAGTGCCTATCGGAGGTCTTGGGAATAGTTTGGGTATCGGGCTGAGCCAGTCTTGGGGTGGGAAGATGGAGCAGATAGGCTTTTAAGGGGCTGTGTCCCTAGCCTTGTCATTCATGATGCTATTTGGGTCGTGGTGGGGAACAAACACCCCGCACACCGACCTGCCATTGCAGGTAGCTGTGACCGGCTTTTGTGCGTCATCCAAGGCTGGCTGCAAATCGTGTGCGTGACCAAGTCCTTTTGAAAACGTACCCGAGCACCCCTTGCCAAGCTTCAACCGTGCCACTGCATTGCTGGGGCTGGAGTTAGCACTGTGTAACCGGGTTACTCGCAGTGCTTTGGAGTCTGCTGCGGTGCCCAGAGTGGGTTCTTGCTGGTGCTTTAATCCCTTACGTGGAATTTATTCTGTGTTGGTGCTTCAGAATCAAAGTACCAGATAATTTTGTCCTCTGGTGGCACAAAGCTGGCTCTGCCAGTGTGCTGTGAAAGCAGGTGAAGCAATGGGACTGCTTCCTCTTGGCAAATTAACAAGCCTCTACTGGTCATGCTGCTGGAATGGAAGGTCATTAAATAAAAGGTAGTGCTGCATTATTGAATGAAGTGATGGAAAACAGCAGTTTTCCTCCTGCCACTGTAACGAACGCACTTTTGCTGATCCTGTTTCTTTCCCCACAGGATTACTTCCACCAGCTCACCTGCATCACGGAGAGGGAGAAGTTCGTCGTGCCTATCCGAGCCATAGGTGCCCGAGCTATCCTGGACTTCCCCGACCAGATCAACTTCTCGGTGTGCCCTGTCAAGCACACCACCCAGAGAACTCTGCTGGTTCGCAACGTTGGCAACCGGGAGGCCTGCTACCGTGTCAGCACCCAGAGGTAAAGGTCCAAAACGCTGCTGTGCGATGGTGTCATGAACTGTAGCAAAAGGAAGCAAAGCAGCTGTGGTGCAGCAGCTGGAAACGGGCAGGATGTGGGTTTGGCGGGTGCTTACTGTGTTTTAAGCATGGTGCAGCCTTTGGTAACTTTGCAGCTTGGAGAGTTTTATGGCACGGCGGTGCGTGTCCAGCATCTCGCAAAGGTTCTGTTGGGTTGACGGGATAAACGCAGGAAGGAAACTTGATGCCTTTGGGCTGGGTAGGATCCTGCGTGGCAGACCACTGTAGGAGCTCAGGTCAGGGAGACCTAGGGCAGCGCTAGGAAACGGTCAGCTATGAGCTGGTGAAAGAGCCAGTAAAGAATTTGTCTCCTATGATCCGAGTTCAGGAGGTCGAAGCAATTGGTACTGAAGCCCTGAAAATAGCACTGTGTTGTTGGGAACTTTATTTTGCAGTAGGCTTGGTCTGGTCCCCATGACCAAATATTAAGTGAAATGAACGCTTCAGTGGAGACGAGCAGACCCCGACTTCAGATCTGCTCTACAGCCCCAAACCAGAACGCTAGCAGGGACAAAAGGTGCAGCAGGTACTTAGTGCGTGGGATGGGGCCCAAGAGGAGCTCCTACCAAAACCTGGCGAGGCTATTTAAGCAGGCTTCTGGGATGCTGCTTCTCCGCCTCTGGTATCTTCCTAAGGATCAGCCAGTTTGGCCAGGAAATGAAATAGGAAGAAGCATGATATCCTCTTAAGGGGGAGGGGGTACATCCTGCTACAGATCCCATGTATATGCTGCTGCCTCTGCTGAAGCCTTGCAGAAAGAGGAAAAAAATTCCTAGGTGTTCAGCATCTCTTTCAATACTTACTGCCTATTCCATCAAGTGGTACAGCATATGTTGAATCCTGTGTGCTATAGATATTAAAAGTTTAAGTTCAGAAATCAAATACTTTGGTCCTGATTTGCAATAAGGAAACTGGAAGCATTAGAAAAGTTCTATCTTGAGCTACACAAAAAAGCAGAGCTCTGGATAACTGGATTGTGTGCATACGAAGATCAAAAGCTGATATGATTTCCCTGTCCATTGAGGGCGTCTGTCATCTCTGCGGTTTCTTTACAAACTCTAGAAAACCAGTCTGAAATTTCAAACGGATGGTTTAAATCTTTGAATATAAGCAGTGTTTTATTCTAATTAAGAGTGGCACCCACTTTCATTCGAACTTCTTAACTCCTCAGAAGTTCCTGTGTTTCTGCTTTCTTTTTTTTTCTTTTGTTCAGTGAGATGTCAAAAAATTCTTCAGTGGGAACTTTTTAAAAAGGTTAAGGTCCTCTAATGCCAGTCTACCATCTGCCTATATGTATATGTACAGATGTATAGGAAATATGAGAAATGTGGGGAAATGTGAAATGGGATGATTTAGAACAGATAGAATCATAGAATAACTTAGGCTGGAAGGGACCTCTGGAGATTGTCAGAGCAAATGCCCTGCTCCGAACAAGACCAGCTTCAAAGTTTGGTCAGGTTTGCAAGTAACACAACTTCCCACTCGGGGCCTTTCTGTGTTGAGCTTGGAATGTCTTCGGCATTGGAGATTCCCTTGCTTCTCTGGCTTCCAGTGTTCAACCACCTTCACAGTGATGCTTGTTTCTTAATATCTGCTTAGATTTTCCATTACCGTGACTTGTGCCCATTTTCCCTTACCCTGTCACCGCCATCTCCAAGGTCTCCATCTCCCCTGTGCCCTCTCTATGTACCGCAGATAGCGGTAAGATGTGCCTCCGTCCTTCCTTCTCAAGGCTGTCCTAACCTCCCAGCATCTCCCCGCATCCTGTGCTCCAGCATTAGCACGTTGGCTTCTACCAGACTCGTCCTGTCTGCCATGTCTTGTAGTGGGAGTCCCAGACTGGGCATGGTGTTCCGCAGCTGTTCTCACCAGTGCTGGGTGGAGGGGGAAATCCCTTTCCTGGACCCGCTGGTGCCCTCTCGTTACTACAGCCCTATGTGTGGTTGGCCACCTTCCTTGCAGCCCTGAGGGGTGCCTCTGGGCCCCCAGCTGCCCCTGTGAGCTTCCACGTTAACGACCGGGTCTCACTGCTGCCTCTGATAGCAGTGACCCACGGCTGGGTCCTTGCTGGTGGTGCTGTGAGCGGTTGCTCAGATGCCGCTGCTGAGCTCCCAGGTGAGGCTTGTGCTTCTGGCAGCCTCGGCAGGAACCGGGGCTGGCCTCCCAGCCGACACCGCGAGGGGACTTGGGTCGGACCAGAGTGCTGCTCTGCAGGCTAATAGGTCATTAGCTGGCAATTCTCTCTGAATGAATATATTTACACAGGCTTTCACAGAAGAGGCCATTTTCCCCCTAATGTTAGGGGATTAATTTCCTTGTTAGAGAGGGTGGAACAAGGGCTGTGTCGTTAACGGAGGCAGTGAAGATTTAGTTTGCTATGTCGCTAACTCTTCTGAATGACTTCCATAACAACTTGATTAATTATTATCACAGTGTTTAAAGTTGTGCTGGGAGCTTTGGAAATGAATGACTTTTGTTCCCGGGCCTGGAGAGCTTAGTGTAAGTGTGAGATGCGCTAATTGAGTTGTGGCATAGGTGCTCTGGGAAGGGAGCGCCAGCCTTACGGGCTTAAATTTGGGACAATTTTAGTCTGTTCTTATTTAACGGAGAACCTAAGCAGTTTAAGTTCGTGTTTAATTTTTGCTGAATAAAGATGTGGTGTTGTTACAACCAATCTTAATATCGTACAATGTCTTTGATATGTACAAGTGTGCATGCGCACATGCGTATGGGAGAGGAATTGGTGCAGTAGAAGGGAACCAGAGGCCTGTCTAAGCTTTATAGACCCATCGTCTGAGCTCTGTCTTAAGGACTCCTGCTTTCTTCTCTCCTTTATTCTCCATTCACACAACTGAAAGTTGTTTTAGTTGCTGCAACTACTGATTTTTTTTTTTGCCTGAAGAAATTCAGGCTGTTACCTGTTCACAAGCCTGCTGCGGATGCCATCATATTGCTCATCGCCTTTCTTTGCCTCCTTCCCTTGCATTCCCTTCTCTATGGCATCAAGCATATGCTGCCTGCTTTCACCTGCAATGCCATTTTTCAGTTCTGTAAAAACTGAAAATGCTGACTTTGCAGTCGGTGCTGAGCGCTCAGCCCTGGCACCTGGGCAGTTCATGGTGACGTTCCCTCCCTGTTTCTCATTTGTCTGAGGATGCCAACGTTTTCTGTTGTGCTTTCTGCTCCAGGGAAGAGCTCTTAAGTGAATCCATGGAGCTAATTCAGCATCTTTCTGCTGTTCCCTGTTCAGAGCTCTCCCTTGCTGTGGCGTCTACCAGAAAACATGTCCACCTTTTGACCACTGAACAAAACATTCCTCGTTATGCAGTCTGGCGTTATCTTGCCTGTGTTCCTCTGCATGGCCGTGCTCAGCCCTTACTGCAAAGCTTGGTAATAAAAAAAAGTAATAGTATAAATACAGAAGGTCTCTCCCTCTCCTTCTCATCGTTAAGGCAGGATAATGAGTTTCTTCTCTGATATTCAGGAAGATAAATGTCATTCCAGTACGTTTGAGTTGAAAATGGTGTCCGGAAGCAGATCTCAATGCAGCACTGCCTTTTTAACCCTGTCTCTGACGACACAAGCATCGTGCTATGCTGTGCTCCAGGGCTAGACAGGATCAACCTGAGATAAACACTCCCATTGAGGAATGCCCCACCAAGCCCTGAAAGCTGAGGAGATGATCCTAGAAGACAGTGCTTGGAGCCCCCTTGCATCTCTTTACAGTACCCGTGTGCTGTTCTCGTCTCTGCTTCTTTCCCACCTCTGACTTGCAGGGTGCAGACAGTTGGAGATGGGATGCTCAGGAAGGCACCAGGCTGCAGCTGTGGAGCCTTGACCCTCTGCTTTGGTTGCAGAGCTAATGCTGTGGAAGTAGCAAAGGCAGCTGCAAAGCATTGTTGTGTTGAGGTCCCCATTCCTCTTCTTCCAAAGAGATGTATGAGTTTGTGTCAGGAGGCCCAGCATCCCCTTCTAGTCCAGCACCTTGTTCAGAAGGTTCAGCAAGCATCCTTATTGCCCCTTCTAAACAAGACGAAGAGTTAAGGGCTTCCCTGGAATAGGTACTCCTTGAGAGTTGTGGTTGCTCCATTGCTTCAAGAGGGAAGAAAATGACTTGACTTAGCCAAACAGCACAGGGAAATGAAGCAAGTAAAGGTTGGGCAGCTTCAGCAATAGAAGATGGGTTTGAAGGCCCAGTGAAGAAGCTCTGCCTGTTGCTTTTTGTTTCCATGCACTAATGTCAAATGCCTCCGCAGGGAGGCCTGGGGTTGGAGGGGTATCATAGGCTACAAAGAGCATCCGAGGGTATGAAAACATAGATGCAGTGAAAGAGGAGAAAGATCGAGCTGTCAGATGCTGACTCTACACAGGGCTTTTCAGCACAGAGATAGTCTTGGATGCTTTGATCCAACAGACTCAATTTACTGGAACAGCAACAAGCTTGCTAAAATTAAATATTGATAAAATTAATATATGCTGAGATTTAATGATCTTTGTTTTCCTGCAAAAGGTCTTACTGGACAGATGAGCAATTCATTCATCAGTAGATCGTATTGTCGTCTTTGGGGCAGGAGGCAGCTTTTAATGAAATCAGGCAGAAGGCTGAAAACTGATTTTTCCCAAACCAAATGTTTTTAAAATGCAGATTAAGGCACCAGCAGACCAAAGAGAAAGCTTGTTTGGTCATGGAGATGAACATACCATGGGACTTGAAGAAGGAGCCTCCTTGCACACTGCATTTACTAAATGAACGGTTGTAGGAGAAAAGGTGGCGTGGCGGCTCGAAAGCCTGAGCCGCAGATCCGCCAGCTTTGCTCTGGCAGTTGTTTCTAAATTGTCAGGAGTATTTGGTGCCCTCACAGAAAGTGACTTTTGCCCAGCTCTGTAAAGAAGAGGAGCTGATGCCTGGTGAAAGCAAGATGTAAATGCCAGAAATGCGTCATTATGAAACCACTTAGAAATGTGGTGTCAGTCCTTTCCCAAGGGCAGTGATAGACGAGATGGCAGCAGGTACCAGCGAGGAGGCCTCTTCTAGACTGGTGTGGCTAAATAGCAATACACAGGCTGGGGACGTGAACAACTGCAAGGTACCGTTGGGTTAGTACAGACCTGGGCCTGTGAAGGTTTTGACGTCGTACACCAAAGCAAACATCCAAGTGGATGTAGTTAAAAGTATGTCAGAAGAAAACAAGCTATTAAAAAAGAAACCCTGAAGCTTATCTCTTGAAAGATTTTTCCTATTTTAGGGAGCAGTAATGATTCATTAAAAGGGCAGATCTAACAGGATGAGAGTTATCTTAAAGAACAGCTCACAATTAAATCGCAATTAATGGATAGAAGGCCAAGGTTTAGCCTGCCAGCTTCATCTCTTGGCAGTGGTTTTCACTTGGCTATTACAACATGTCGGGGATGTCTCCTTGCCGCTTCTTACCTGTAGGCAGCAGGGAATGGCTGAGTTGTGCCGACAGAAGTTCAGAGGAGCTGAGTTGAACCGTGGGGCTTGTCTGTGGGTCTTAGAGAACCAGGTGTACGTGAGGGGTACGTGCTCCTGCCACAGCAGTGACAGCTGTCCTGTGGGTTTGGCACGGGGTGGGATGTTGGAAGTGCAGAGTCTGACTCATGCTTAGTTTTTCAGTGATGTGAATTACGGCTCTTTGCTATTCTCTAGTTCGTTCCTGTTCCCTGTCAGGAAAAGTGGCACTCAGGTTACCAAATTGCAGCCATCTAAAATGGGATGTATAGGCTCCCTCTGAAGCACAAGGAGAAATCATCTGAGGATGGGATGAGTTTTCCTTGGCAGAAGCCAGCCTCAGCTCGTCTCATGTCATGCTTGTACAGGGCCTAAGGCAGCCCTGAACTTGGATCCTCCTCTTGTGTTAATCTGAAGATGTGAAGATGTCTTTTTTCTCAGGTATCCCCTGAAGTCACCCCCAGGAGCGTTACTCCCGTCCCAGCCATCTGAGGAGGGCAGGAGCATGCAGATGTGGGAAAGGACTGGCGAGATGGAGTGGGAGGTGGTACTGAAGTGTTGTCGGAATCCCCTTCGTTAGCAGCTCTTCTGACCTGGAAATGGTTTTGGTTATCAGAAAAAAAAAAAAAGTATCTTCTGTGCCTTTCCTACTCCTGGGGATCGCACCCAAGCACCAGCCCAGCGTGGGTCACAGTCTTGGACAACCTTGGAGGGTTGTCTCGCAGGAAATACGATGGGCTTCTCGGGAGCAGTGGTAGCTGAATCCCGTTCTCTAGCAGGCAACCCCTGTTAGCAGGGATTGAGGAGCTGCTCTGCGTGCTTTGACGGAAGAAACAAACTGCATCCTTGAGAAATCCTTTTCGGTGACTGGGAACCTTTCATCTGAGAGCTTCCTGCTCAGCCACAATGAAGCGACCTCTCTGCCTTGGGAAGAGAGGAAGAACAAAACTCAGCCGAGGTCCCAGGGCTGCTGCTGGCCAGCAGCAGAGGCACGCAGCGGCCCGGATAACTGCGCAGCAGCCCAGTGCTGAGGCTGGTGGCCCGTCCTTCCTCTGCGTCTCACATCCAGCCTGTCAACGCCGCGGGCCCGATGCTTCTCGTGCTAGAGCTGGCAGCGATGCTCTCATGAAGTGTCGTGGGAACAGGTCAGGCCACTAATTGCAGCTACATCTCATTGATGAGCAGAAGCTCCAGCAGTTTTATCAGCTGACAGTACTCATGCGAACAAAGTTCAGCTTGTGCATGGCTCCAGTTGTTCTTGTTATTCTCGTGTGCATTGCATTCTCTAATCATGGTAAGAACTCTCCAGAGCAAGTCTTGGAGGTGATAATTTGACCACTGGCAAAGTACTGAGCAATAACTTCTGTCTTCTGCGTGCGGCTGTGCAAGAACCACGAAGCCAAGCTGCCACATCTCATCTGGCTTTTCCAGAGAGCTATCCCTAAGCATTAAGGTAGAGTTTTACATCTGCCAGCCAAGAGCTGTTTACCTGGTGACAAATCACAAATGTTTGTAGTGAAGCCAAAGTGTGCCAACACATTGGCCCACCAGACAAATTCCATGCAAGAAAACAGTTACCGAGCTTGGATTACGACCCCGAGTCCCAGACTGCATGGCTTGTGAATGCACCAAACACCTGTTAACCCCCTATTGGTATGCTCTGTGCTCCTGGTAATGGTGTTTCATTTAGCCAGGGCTTGAATCCTAGCTAAATGAAACTAGGATGCTCCTTCTGCTTCTGTCTTGTTGCTGTGCCGTGGTATCACTCTAATCTGCATTTGCACTCGGACATTTCTGACTGTTCCTTTTCTTAGAGGAGCTTTCACTGAGATGCTGATATAATGTGCCCTTTCTTAGGTTACAGCAGGTTCTTTTCACAGTAAAAAGACTGAATTCTGCAAATTAAAACATAATTATTCTCTGGTATTCTAGGAAGACTTTTCTCTGTGTCTAGTTTCTAGGCTGTAATCTCCTTGGAACAGGCATTGCCTTGGCGTTTTCATCTCTGAGGTTTATAGGTGGCAGGGTAAGAAAGACTTGAGGAAATTGGGGTCAGCTTTCCATGCAAATAACAGTTTTGGTCTCTGCTGTTCCAAAACAATTCTGATTGCATTGCTAGCAGTCTGACTCCTGAGACTCGCTGCAGAGAGGCAGAGCTGCATGCAGATGTGGGGGAGAAGAGAAGAGGTCGCTTTGCACCATGTGATCTTCTGAGGGATGGATCTCTTCAGAAGCGAGTCAGTAGCTGTATTTCTGATCCTGTGTGTTCTGTTCTCATGCTACTGTTGTTTCGCTTGCTACTGGCTTGCAGGGGTGAGGTGGAGTGAGCTAGCTCTGCACCACAAAGGGATTACTGTCCCCAAATCTCCTACGACATCCCTGATATGTCTTTGCATTGCAGCCCTTTCTCCGTTGATCCCTCCGTTGGGACTCTTGGGATTGGTGACACCATGCAAGTGACAGTGGAGTTCCACCCGCTGAAGACCGGGGACCATTCCAGGTCCCTGATGGTTCACTACGACACAGGTGGGTGCTCGGCAGCGCATGGTGCACACCCTCTGCTTCCTTCAAAACAGAGCCCTTTCCAAACAAGATGATGTTAAGTTTGCCTTGCACGCAGCTTCTGAAACCTCTGGATGTTTCGGTGGTTAGAAATGAGCAGGTAGAGGCATGGGACAGCTGAGCCTGTCCTTCCCTGTGTCCTGGTCCATCCCTGGGGATCCTGGCATCAGCACGTTCTCCACGCATCACCCTCCCACAACAGTCACCCACCACCACTCCTTGTTGTCCCAGCCAGCTCGCTTCCCTCTCCAGGCAGAGAAGCACGAAAAGACCTCCATGGCCTGCTCTGAAAACCTGAGTCTGCTTCGTACTGGACTGAAGCACCAGGTTCCTCTGCGCTTCACCTGCGCAGAAGCGATCTGCGTGGATGGGCCGTGGAGACCCAACGAGCTGCATGCTGTGGGGTGGGTGACCTCCCCGGGCCACGTGCAGCCCCCTGGGGGATGAGCCCAGGATTTTGCTCCTGACTGTCCGTACAGCACTGTGGTTATTTTTAAGTAAACCCCAGACCGAGGAGGAGAGCAAGGGAATAATTAAGGGATTCTCTCCTAGCTTGGCAGCATACAAATAAGTAAAAGGCTGCTGGGTTTAATTGGTAAAGTGAAACCGAAACATTTAATCATTCTTAAAAGCTGCTCATTGCAGGTGTGGTGCAGAGCACCGGGCGATGTGACACAGCCTCACGCGGCAGGGCCGGGCTCACTTGTCCGGCACCAAGCCAGACTCCCCGCGACTCGCATACAAAAGCAGCTGCGCTGCTCCTGCAGAGCCACCGCCAGGCTGTCTGTTATGAAACAGAAGCGCTAAGAGCAAAACAGCGGTTTAGGGTGCTGGGAGGCATTTTGCTTGCAGGGCTGTGCCTGTGTTGACTCGCTAGCTCGTGAGCGGCAGTGGTTTGCTGTGGGTCATGCAGCTACTGTGATTTACAGGGCTGGGTGCGTGCTGTGTGGTTCTTCTCTGAAGTTGGGTGATCCTGTTACAAACTTTTTAGGCGTGTGAAGAAATTGTATTTGCAACAAAAATCTGGCCTTCAATGCTCTGTGTGTCCGAACTTCTCCATGTCCCCCATACACATCTCTCTGGGTGCGAAAAATCCCAGCCCGTACTGAAACGGAGGTGGCTTGGGGTGTTCTGGGCTGCAGCACATCCCTGTTCATCACCTTAACATCAGGAGGTGGTGTCAGAAAGGGTTTCTGAAACCAGCCTGGCAAGCATACCTGCTGCCTTGGAAAGGGTCCTCCATGAAAAGTCTAGTTGGTGGCTTGGGTCTTCCCAGGTGACTTCTAGCACATGCCATGTGGATATGGGGAAGATGAGTTTGTGGAGTCTCAAGCAGTCTGTCTTCATAAAGCCTAGCTGTTCTAGCTCCCAAGCAGCTCCGAAGTGAGGTGCCCAGGCTGGCGCAGTCGGTGTTCCTTGCAAGAGAGCAGCATAGCATGAGCGTGGAGTGGGAGGATGGGCTCTGTGGGAGATGCGTGACAGGCTCCTAAAGCTATGCCAGAGGTTGAAAACGGATTCACCGGTCCCATAGCACCCAGGAACGACATCCACAGCAGATACTCCACTGAGGACGTCATAGGTGGACCAGCTGCCAAAAGGAGGTGCTGGAGAATCCCTTCTCTGTTCCCTAAATCCTAACTCGTGCTGGACTCCTGCTTCCAGGAAGCATCGTAGTGATACAAGGGGTGATCTTCAAGCCGTAGGACCAGATCCGGGCCCTGCACGCAGCTGCCTGCAGTGCCCTTGGGACCTTGTGGCAAGGTGCTACAACATGCTCTAGTCCAGGAGATGGCTTGTGCAGCTCTGAAATGACTCTGTACGGTTTTTTCCCATCGGCTGCCGCATCCCTTGGGATCCCTTCGTCAGCACAGGAAGCTTCAGTAATTAGCAAAGCCCCACTGAGCTTGTGCATGGCTGACAGGCACTATACACTGAGATGCTTTTATTGCTGTCAGTGATAAAAGTAATTATGCAGATCCTTTTCCTTCGGTGGCTCTGTGAGACGGAAGCAGAAGCAAAAGCCTAGGGGCAGGATCTCGCCTGCTTTGAGGGGAGAGATCAGAGCTGGTGAATTTTAGGAAACAGCATATCCAAGCAGAGCCAGCCCTCAAGCGAGAACGTCTGCTCCATTACTGTCCTGTCTCCTGGTGCAGAGCTCCAGAAAGCAGCTCCCCCAAATGAGATGTGCCGCGTGGCTCAGGAATAGTCGTCGGTGCTGTAAGTCCTGCTGGAAGCCTCCAGCCTAGTGCTAAAAGCCTGCTGAGGAACCATCTGGGTGTCTGGCAGATGAATGCCCTGCTTTCCCTTGACTTCCTGCACAACAGTAAGTTGTGGGCTGACAGACCCTGAGCGGGAGCTCTCCTAAAGCAAACCTCAGCTTGCTTGCTGCAGCTCAGACCCAGGCTCACAGCACTCCTTTGGCTCTGCGTGCTCAGAGCAAGGCAGGGAGAGCTCGGCTTCAGCTCCTCGATTAATTACTTTAAGGGCAGGTGGAAGGTGCCAGCAGCATCAGCCTGCAGCTCCACAGTTCTCATCCAATCTGGCAGATTTTTTCCTGTGGTTGGGTTGTAGTAGCCTGTGGGTTTCCCATAGGAAGTGGGTGAAGTGATGTTTCCCCTCCTGAGCCCTGGGGAGCAAAATTTGCTGTCTGCCAAATTCAGGTTATTCCTGTACAGAAGACAGCAGCGACGTGCATTTATCCAGTGATGGACACGACGTGGAGCTGAGCTTCTCCTACCCTGGATCAGGGAAGGGCAGCTTGGTATAAAAAAAAAAAATTTTCCTGGGTAGTTCTGACCTGTGTGGGATGCTCTGACCTACAGCCCTCCTTGGTGTAACCACAGACAGGCTTTCTGTGCTGCAGAAGCCTCTGGAGCCACAAGTACTGCCAGCTGGAGAAAACATGGATGTTCCATCTCAAATGGAGAAAATGAGGCATGAGATCACAGGGAAAACTAAAGGCATATTTAACAACAACTAATTAGGGAGCTGATGTGGAGCTCGTCAGTCCCCCACAGAGTGACAGCAAGCTGGACATGATGTGCTAGAGCCGTTTGGGTCCGGCCAGGAGGATGGATGACTACAGAAAGGAGTGCACGTGGCCGTCAGCGGAGGAAGCAAAGCGTGCGCGTCGGTGTGCTGCTGTAGGGGCCGCTTCTCCTCGTGGACGGGCAAAGGGGAGCTGCCAGCCACAGCAGCCGTCGTTCAGCTCCTGCCTGGATCGGTGTGGGGTTGCCAGCTGGGAATTCTGATGCTTTGGGTGCTGAATTCTCTTCTCCAGTGTCGGTCTTGCCTGTGTTGGCTAAATCTGCTTGCTCCAGCACACCCGGCCACCCCTGCGAGGGCTCGGCCGTGTGTTAGTGATTGCCGTACCCATGCAGGAAACTCATTAAATCCCAGCCTGGTTCCTTTTTATTGCTGTTTGAGGCTAAAGAAGTGAATGTAGCTTGGGTCTGCCGGCACCCCTGAACATCACAGCTACCAGCAATGATAAAGCATCTGAAAACAGCACTGCCCTGCTGTGATCTCCATCTGTGCTTGTGTAGGCTCTGGAGGAGGCAACCTCATTTACATAGCTCTGTTCTCTTTCCTTTAAGAACCTCCAAGGGTCTTGTCATCTGTCTTGTAAGGTTGCTATTGCAATCAATGGCTTCCAGGAACGTGTTTGAAAACGAAATGAAAATCCTATCGATTTGGGCTGTAGAGCAAACATTTTCCTTTTTTCTTTCTTTCTGAGCCCACTGGTGGATGTGAATAGGCAACAAGGTTTAGCTGAGGTTGAGCCCTTGCTGTGTTTTACGTCCCTGAAGTCACTCAAGCCACCTGAACAAGGTGCGGCGTGCTCTCAACTTGTCCTGACTCCAGCCAGGACGGAGCAGGCATAGTTCTTCCCAGAGGAAACTTGCTGCCTCTCCAGGTGTTTGTCTGCGTGGTCACTTGAAGGGCCCCTTTGTCCTTGGAAGGGGTTTTGGATCTGTTTAGCTTTATTCCAGCCATCCAGGTTCACGTAAACCAGGAACTGTGATTGTCCAAGGTAACACGTGCAGCACGGACAAACGTGGGGACCATGGACCACCGATTCCCGCTGTGTGGAAAACTCATGGAGACCCTGGCTCCTCACCCCAGGGCCAGCAGGGGTATGCGTGTCACTGGGGTCTCCTGAAGCTGCACCATCACGGGTCGTGATGCAGGTCGTCCTCCACCGCCGGTATTCGCCACGCCGAGCTGCGGGGTTGCGCTCGGGGTCGGGTAAGCTGCTATTGACCTGAGTTCACGGCCACGGCCCCGAGCTTCTGATGGGCACCGCGGCATGCGACTGCTGCACGAGCCTGTGGTTGTTCACCTGAAGGCAAGTCTTGGGTCCTTCCGCGCCAGGCAGATCTACAGCAGCCCTGTTACGCGTGTGAAAGAGCTGGGGGCGTCTTCTGCTTCTGAAGCAGCAACCTCTTCTCGACTCCGAAGCTTTGCCGTGTTGTGCCAGCTGACGCGATTTTATTTTCTTAGTTTGCACGTAGTGGTGGCGTACGTTTAGAACGTGGTTTTATTCGGTGGGTTGATAATGCAGATCTTGTTTTCTATGTTACCTGAAGTTGTGAGCCAGGCTCCGGTGATGCTGTAGCTGCAATGTTAAGAGGCTTCCGAGCTCTTCCCTGCCTCGTGTTTACGAGGCATTGTAAAACTTTGCTAAGGGACTGTTCTTTGCGCTCGTTGTGGGTGGTGGGTGCATGGTGTGCTTTTCTTCCTTCCTTGGTGAGAATTCCCAGCGGTCCGGCTGACTCCTGCCTGACTTATGTTCTTGCACGTCCGCCTCAAAGTGGCGGGGAGCCAGGCGAGGAGGAGGGAGGCGTGCGCTGTAGGCGAATGAGGTGTGAAAGGAGTTACTGCAGCTGCATGCTGGCTTTGCATCTTGATAGTGGCAGCACCGCAATGGACCAAGGACTGGGAACTAATGCTTTGCACAGCTGATCGGTTATAGGCTTTTATAGCCCAAATCGATGAGATCGGTGAGGGGGTCTAATTGATCTCCCCAGCACGTGGTTATGTTGAGACAGCTAATAGCTAGCAAGTGGTCCCCGCCTTTATTCCCCTTTTCTAGAACCGCTTGCAATAATTTTTCATACTGATGTAGGTAAGGTTGTCCTCCCTCTTGCAAACAGAGTGGGACCTTTGTCCCCCTCCAGGGCCTTGCGAGTCAGGACAGGTGGCCCACTGCTTGGAGGCGAGGGGAGGGGGAATTCGAGTTCCTGCTTCACCTGTGCTCAAGCGTTCTGCGCGAGGCCACCGCAGAACGCTGCCCGACAAAACCCTGCTGCTGCAGCCACTGAGGTGCCCGCACGGCCCACCCCGTGAGGCTCCTCTGGCAGCCTGCCTCGCTTACCCTGTCGTCGGTGGAAATCCCTGACGTTCCTAAGCGTCATTAGCTCTGGGTGCTTCTCCGGGCAGAGCTGACCGTTCGTTAGCCTCCTTTCCATCTGCATCAATCAGCGTCTGCTACCCGGATATTCTGGCTTTGACTATGGTGTTCTCCTAAAAGATTTATGATCCAAATTCCGCAGAAAGGGAGTGATGGGGGTAAAGGAGGTATTCCTCTTGGTGAAGAGGAGATGCAGCAGGGAGCTGCTGTTTCTGTTCAGTCTGGCTACCCGCTTCCTGATATTTAGAGCAGTGAGCAACGAAGGGGAAGGTACAACCCATTGAATAGCAGGAAAGCGTTCTTTGTAAAACCCTAAATATGTTCTGAAATCATTCAAGGGTTTCCTCATCCATTCACTGAGCTATACTTTCAGGCTAAGCAAAACTTGTCTTTCTATTTCAGAACAACTTGTGTTTCTCTGAAATATGAAGCTCACGTAGTGTTAGAAGAATTCTGAAAGATGCTTTAGCTCTTCTGTAGTTCCCCCCCCTTTTTTTTTCCCTTTCCTGCAGAATAAGGCATGGGAAGGATGACCCAATGCTAGATTTCTTGATTATAAAAAGTTATGATGTGCAAAAATGCCTGTCTGCAGCCATGCGGATGGCTGGCTGGAATGAAACAGCGGTGCTTCTGCTGTTTCAGAGTGTGTGTTTCGGGAGTGCCCAATCAAAGCGTCTGCTCCGCGGCTGATCAGAAGTCCAGCTAGATTTCCACTTCAGGCACTGCTTTGCTGAGGTTGCAGAGCAAGAGCTGTCTTGCCTTCTGTAGGAAATGTACCGAAAGTGTGCAAGGAGGGAGCTGCCCACCTGCAATAAGGTGGTGGTGTGTAAATAACGACAGGGCGGATGAGCCTGGGTTCAGCGAATGTGCCTTCCTGGCAGCGCAGCATCCCCAGCTGCACGCCGTGGACGTTACCCTGCCAAGCAGAATAAATACCCAGTGCTGCATCATTGTTATGGTGGAGATTGGTTTTTGTTTGTTTTTTAACTCGTATATTAAACAACCAGGAGTCTTAAATGACGTGTCACATCCAATTTGGCACACGAGGTATGCAGCCGGCCCTGACGGCTCTGCTCCCTGCGCCCGGACCCATGGCATCCTCCTGCCTTCCTGGCACCCTCGCGCGCGCACTCCGGTGCCGAGCGATCTGTGGCTCCGCGTGTTTGGCGCGGGGCCGAGCGGTCCTCGTGGCAGGGGGTGCGAGCCCTGGGTGCTCGCGGCTGGGAGCGCGAGGGTGGCTGTGTCCCCGGCTCCTGCCCATGACCGCAGCGACAGGGGATGCTCAGCAGAGCGCGTGGAAGCGTGCGTGTGCTGTGTCCCCCGTGGGCTCTGGAGCTGGCAGCTTTCTGGGCTGGAGGCTTTATTCTCATCTGTTTAATAGCTGCTGAGGGCTTTGTCTCAGGACTTGTTCGGTTGCTCTCTAGATTTATAGCTGTTAGCTTCTACAGCATCCTATGGCAGTATGTTCCGAATGAATGAATATTCCCTGAAAAAGTACTACTTGTTTTATGTAATTTCTGAGAAAATCATTTCAGGTCCTTGGGTTCCTGTCTTATGACTATAGTGAAACTTTTTTCCTTTATTCACATTCTCCAGGCCATTCATGCTTTTACAAACCTCCCTCATCTGTCTCCCCTGTGTATGTTTTCTAGGTCGAGGAATCCTATTCAGCCTCTCGTCGTGTAGAAGCTGCTCCATGCATTTAATTGTTCTTTCTGCCCTTCTCCATTTCAAGTGCTTCAACCCGTTTTTTGAGATCCAAACTACACCCAATATTTCAAGATCAGAACTGTGCCCGGTATTTCGGGACCCACATGGCCACAGCTTTAGACAGCAGAATAATCGTAGTTTTCACAGCGTTTATTTTGTAGCGGTTCCTAACATCGTTGTCTGGTCGCTGTAGAGCATCAGCTCGTGTTTCTTTGAGCCTGAGCTGTGCTTTCTCCGCGTGCTGTGCGCTTCTCCCATCTCCTGGGTCGCGGTTCCTCCGCTTTATGCTGCGTGCCAGGCGTTCGCTGCAGGGCAAGGGCAGCTCCTGTCGAGCTCGCCCGCCTCCGACTCTCCTGAACTTCAATTTTCTGTGCGAAATTGTCCGTCATAGAAAAGAGATTGTCCCGTTGTTGGGAGAATTGATGTCTTTCTTACAATGTAAATTTAGCCCTGGCCTGAAATCCCCACCACTGCAACTCCTCTAAAAGCAGGGTTATAGAGGTGTGAAGGCTGAATTCTCCGTGTGTGGGGACGAACGAGTGGGTGACTGGAGCTCTGCTATTTTCTGGGTCAGTCTTTTCACCCAGAAACGGACCGCAATGGGCAGTTGGTGCAGGCCATGCACTAGCAGCTTCCTTTTGAGACATCTTCACAAAACCACAGCAAGGGATGGCACCGCTTTTACAACGCAGCCAAGTTCTTCTGCGTCCCACCCCGCCGCGGGCTGTCACTTCGCTTGTTCCTCTGAACATCCCTTTTGCCCACTGTGCCTCCATGCATCTTTGCTTGTCTGCAAAAAGGCATCAGGAGGCACAATGCTGCTGGCGTACCTGCAGGAGACCCTGGGCAAGCAGCGGCTGAGGTGGGACACCCCGGCAGCACCTGACTGAGTTAAACGCAGATTTCCCTGCGACCTCAGTGGGGTGGCCGCCTGGACACATCTGAAAATCCTGCTGTAAATACTGTCAGCCTGGGGATAAAGCTGTACAAGGACACCCAGAAATAAAGTGCTTAAGGTTCTGTCCAGGTTGTCCTCATGCTGTACCTAGGGCAGCTGTCAGCGTGTGACAAACGTGCTGGTCTGTGGAACTGTTGATCCAGCTAAATGCTGTAGCTGATTTTTTTTAGCTGTGTTTTGCTCTGTTCCTTGTACTTCTATCAGCAAACGAGCTGAGCAAAGACTCTCCTTTGCTTTGTTCCAGGTGAAGATATTCACACAAGCCTTTATGGAGCAGCTGTAGATGTCAACATCAGGCTAGACAGGAACTCCGTGATAATTGAGAAGACTTACATCACGCTGGCAAACCGCAGATCCGTAGTCATCCACAACCGGAGTGAAATCATAGCCCACTTCCAGTGGAAGGCTTTTGTTACTCAGGAAGAGGAGGATCAGCAGAAGCTGAGGTTTGTTCGAAAGACTCATTTTAGCGTGTTACTCTGCCAAGGGTAAAGCTTATGTATGGCTCCAAAGGGGTGTTGCTGCTTTTGAATGGATTAGGACAAGTAAACCACCCGAGGCATCAGGGTGCGTGACGCTGAGCTTCAGGGTAATGGATCGCAGCGCTTCTCATTCCAGTTCTGCCCGCGCTCCAGCTGGGGATAATATGCTGGGGAGGAAAGGTTGATTGCAATGGCTGGATTTCCTCAGAGCACAAACTGATGTTCTGTGGGAGCACGCACCGCTGGGATCCAGGGATCCCAGGGCTCCAGAGGGCCCACGAGGCTGAGGGCCGTGTGAAGTGGCGCTCGCCGTAGTTGCAGGTGACGTACCCGCTGCGCTGACGTGAGATGGCAGGCTCCTCTTCCAGTAACGAGCAGGGTAGGGCCCTTCGTTGGCCCAGAAAGTTCCTGCTGTAGGATATGTTGAGTTGCCTCGTGCTGTCCAGGTTTCTGGCACAGTGAGGGACTTCTGCCCACCTTCAGGGGCTGGATCTCTCCAGATCCCTTCAGAGGAGGAGGGCTCTGCAGGGAAGGTAGGACCTGGAAGTGCCTTTGGGCTTCAGCTCCCTGTGTCCTCACGGTGGGGTGGGATGGGGCAGATGGCGACAGCAGCGCTGAAGGGACCAAGGGCTGGGACAGGTCCTTCAGAGGGCGTCTTTGGTGGAGCTCTGAGGTTTCCCTTTCAGGCAGCAAAGAAACACTTTTTCAGCCTGGGGGGATGAAGTGGAAATTATACTTAAGTATAATTAAGCTGGGATGATTTAGGGAATTCTTGTGCAACTTTTCAGACTTGGAGGGATGTAGGTATATCAGAGTCAGACTCTGAACCCTTAGCTGATCAGGAAACTGCCTTCAACCGGAGCACTTTTTAAGGGCTTCTGAGCAAATGAAGTTCAACATAATTAGGTCAGAAATGCCTTGAAGGCCAAAGCTAGTTTTCCACTGTTCTCTGTTTTTAATTACACAGCGTGTGACTTCAGTGCAAGCTCAATGTGTTAACAGAAAGCCTCACGACCTTCTCCTGGTGCTTCCCTGAACCTTTCCTTTACCATCTCTTCCCACCTGCCTGTCTCAGGCTGGACCCTGAGTCATTTCCTCTCCCCTCAGAAGCAACCAGGCTTCCTCACAGTTAACTTCTACCTGATTTTTTTCCCCAATTACACCTGATTTCATGCTGATTTGTGTTCTAGGCTTTGTCCAGGGCTTTCTGGTCACTGTTGCTGCAAGCCTTAGAGGTGGCCCTGGCTCCAATGCCACTCTTCTTGACGCACACAACATCATATGTCCCTGCTTGCTGGGGCTGCCCATCCTGGGAGGTGACTCTGGGGCTTCACAACACTGTGCTGTGGCCTGCGTGGAAATCCCAGCCCTCCAGGGTACTCAGAGCTCTGTGCCTCTGTCCAGGTATCGGTCACGTTCATCCATGAGGCACATGCTTGGGTCCCTGAGAGACAGCAGCATCTACACAGAATTGTTGGGCTTTAGCCCGGAAACACCTGAACTGAACCTGCAAATTCAGAGTACAGCAGTGATGGAGTTAGGGCCAGTTTGAGCTCCTTGTGGAATGGCTCATTTGGGCTTGAAATCACGTGAAGCCAAAAATTCAGCTGCATCTTAGTGCCTTGTACGCCTGTATCTGCTTCTTCGCCTTGCGACTTGGTGGGCTGGTCCCAGAGGGTGGGGTTCCCACCAGTGGTTCTTGTGGAGTGTCTGGCTGAACAGAAAAAGAAACCTCTAAATACGAGTGCACGTGGGCTTGGGTGCCCCAAGAAATTCAACTTTTTGAGCCCCCTGGAAAGTATGGGTTTTGCGCTGTTTCTCTGCAGTCAAGGAAGAGACAACCTAATGCTAGAGAAGCTCTTGAGGCCTCAGAGCAGGGAAGACTTTTTCATGTGCGGGGAGGCAATGTAGGATCCCACGCTGAGATGGGACCCAAGAACCTGGATCGCTAGAACGACTGTCTGGGGGCCTGCTCTGACCCCCTCCTGGAGGACTTTATGGGATGTGATGGTGGAATTATTGTCTGGGGATGGAGGTCTGGTTCAGGATTGCTCGTCTCAGTGGCTTCTCCTAATCCACAGCATTGCAGGTCAGCCATGGAGAAAGATTTCCTATTGCACTCTACGGGGAGCTAGCCAAAGCAAGTATTTTTGGCACTAGTGACAGCATTTGCCTGAGGCTCTGTCTGTGTGCAGCTAGTAACGGCCGTGGCTATTTCCTTTCTAATTGCATTTGAATTTAGCTGGATGATGACTGCTATCCTTTTTATTCTGCATCACCTCAATTTGCTACATATGGAGCCCTCCTCTTGTTCCCCTGGAGTTGTCACCTACTGGGACTTCATGGCCAGGGGATGGGAGCATGAAGCGGGGACAGCAATACGCCAGGCTGGAAGCAGCTGCTCTGTGGCACTGCTCCCTTCTCATCTCTTGATGGGGGTCTTTAAACACTAGAATGATTTCTGCTACTAGTACCAGCACAGGGAGAGATTGAGTCAGGCTCTGTAGTGAAGGCCAAAAAGAGGGAGAAGATAAGGTTGCTTAAGGCTGGGCTCAAGGGTCTGAATTGAGAAGTGCTGGTCCTGACTTCTTCACTGGGTGATGCAAAGTCCCTTCCTCTGTTTTCATGTGTATAAAATCATCAATTTCATCAAGGTGATGTGATGCCTGAGTTCATTAGTTTGCTTTTAAGATGCTCTGGGATGCTATTGTGAAAAGCCTCTAGGGAACAGAAAGCAGATAGCGCGTGCTGGTCCGAAAGGGATGAAAAAAGGCAGATGCTGGTAGACTGGCTGAGATCCAGCCTCTTCTCCCCTTCCCAGTGAAGCACTGCGGTGGTTGCCCCTTGACATTTCTGTTCTCTGCCTCCAACGAGCGGCCCTGGGTAGGAAAACCCAGGTAAGGTTGTTGGTGGATGCTCCTTCAGTTGTGGCAGTGGCTTTGGGCCACGAGGCTCTTTTGAGGGCTGCTAGCTTTCGAAAACGTCATCTTAGCTTGTGAGCGTGCAGTGCAATCGCCTGCCGTGCTGGTGAGCACGTGGTGGTGATCTGGCCCATGTGGGGCCCCTGGGCTCTGGGTGAGCCCCTTGCTGCTGCTGCTCCCTGCTGAGCGTGTTGCTGGCCCTGCTCTCGCATGGCAGTCTCTGCAAATATGTTGCTTATTAAATTATCTGCTTGGTTTGTCTCTCCCTGTGGCTTCAGGCTGTGTCACAGACTGCAGAGGCAGGAGGAGGACGAGATGGATTCGCTCATTGAGGAGTGCGGGGTGGACCCCACTCTACGAGAACGCCTTTCCCTTCTCTCCCGCGTCTTCCAGAACCACCGGGCGAAGGTGCGGGGAGACTCCATGCTCTTCTCCGACGACATCTTCACCATTGAGCCAGTGGTAAGCGACATCCCAGAACCTCCCTCCTCCTCCTCTTCCTCCCTGAATGAGGTCACTTGGCACATCCCCGCATCAGCTGGCGTGATGTGCTTCACGAGAGAGGAAACATCTGGCTTCTAGCGAGGCTGGGAGAGCGCGTTGCAAGAAGCCTTGTCGAGCTGCAGACTCCCGACAGGCAGCGAGAACCTGCCTGAAGCCGAGCTACCGCAGGGGCTGCGAGTTAGCTGCTGGTAGGCAGCACCTCCCTGCTCCCTGGAAGTGCAGGAAGCAGGGTACTGGGGTGCTCGCTGGCCGCTCCTTGGGTCGGGCTCTGTGCTGGCAGGTAAGTCACCTGGGCTCGCTGTGCCTCGCTTTCCCTGCTGTAAAATGGGGGTGAGAGTAACAACCATCCCAGCCCTGTGATGGAGAATTTCTCTGGGAGCAAGACAGCAGCGCTGGGCTGCGTATGGTCAGCTGTTGTCTCCTGAGCATGGGTTCCTCTCGTTTATGCGCTGTCTGAAACATGCTTGGAGCTTGCAGTGTTCAGAGGTACAAGTCTGGGCGCACCTGATGGTACAAATGCTGTATGAAGATTAGCTATGGACATTAGAGTACTGCCAGTTCACATATTAATCCAAACAAAAACAAAGGCCAAATTCAACCCGTTTAATCATGGAGATATCCATCCCTTCATATAACTTGGACTTGCACCATGTCTGAATCTCCTGTCCGGTGTCACCTGTGAGCCTGGACACGAGACTGGCAGGTTGAAATACGCTTTTTGAGTTCTAGTGCGCGTAGCTACAGAAATGTTTGCTTTTCTGTTCATGCAAGCAAAACCCCAGGTCTTTCAATCAACCGAAGCGCATGGTCTGAGACAAAGAATGCCTGCTGTCTGAGCAGTGCAAAATCCTTCCTCATCTTTGGAGCAAACCCTAGAAGAAGCCCAACCTCTTCTTTCTTTTTAAAATAGGTGAAACTAGTTTTTTCGAGGAAGGGGATTATGTTCTCTTCTTGGTTACCTCTATAGCCCGTACGTGGCTGAGTGCCACCAAGATGAGCAGAACAACAGCAGTTTCACACCACTACAGTGGCACGGTTGACCAAGTGATAGAGCAGTAGGAACGCTGTTGAGAGTGGGAGCTGAGCATTGAGAGCAACCTGTGGTGCGTCAGAGCAGTGTCTGGAGCATGTCCCAGGGCTCAGGTCTTGAGTGGAAACGTTTCCTGGCTGGCTCTGTTAAAGTTGCAGAGTGTGCTCCAGGACTTGACTGTAGGTGGGCTTACACGAGTCTCCTCCCTTCTTTCTTGTCCAGCATTACTGATCTTTTGATTTCCATTAATTCCATTATTTATGGATCAGTTCCACATTTGGAGTTTTGCTTGTGTCTTTCTTCCCCCCTGCCCAGTGTGTGGGTTTCTTTTCGTCAAATAAGTATTTTCTCTTGTTTATCAAATGCAGAATCTGAAAATCCACTGTCCCTGACTTCCATAACCTTCTCTCTGATGATGGCCCTGTGCCCTTCTGCTTAGACAGACACCCTTCTTGCTCTTCCATGTAAATCTGCTAAAGAGGATGCCCAAAGCTGGAATCTTGATGCTTCCACAGACCTTCTGGCCAGCAGCAGCGGCTGCTCTCTTCTTCCCACCTATCACCTGTGGTGTGTGAGAGCACCCGATGGAAATTCACAAACCCTTGTGACAAGGGGCTGGAGGAAGGATGGGTTAATGCTAATTAAACTTAAAATCATCAAATAATTTCCAGTGGTTAGGAAGCTTGTGGAGGCATAGCAGTCTGGAGAACTTTCTGGGCAGGATGGTTTTGCAGAGTTTGTGCAGAAGCTTTGTTGTCTACATGGACCATTAGCTGCTGGTATTTTCAGCCGTTGCTATCTGTAGAAGCTGCAGCAGATCAGTCTGCACAGGGTTAACTGGCTGATGAAAATAATAACTAAAAAAGAGAAGGCAGTGATTTTGGAATTACCATGTGACCATGAACATTTTGAGCAGCCGTCCAAGCCTGTGGGAAACAAGCTGTTATGCAACTCTGAGTGTCTGAACGCATCTCAAATTTGGTTTATTTTTGCAAATACTCGCAATATGTCAGCAGAAGCAGCTGTGATAGAAGCCCAGGTGGCTACCACAGGACAAAGTCCTTGCTTTTTGCTGTATCCTCCCCACCACAGCCTAGCTGTAAGTCACACTGCGGACACGTGGGAGCTGACTCCTTGGAAATGGAAACCAGAGGAAAGGGAGGACGTGGATTCGTTACCGTTGCGCTGCCCTTGACAAGTCATCGCTGTGCTGTCATTGCCTGGTAGTGATTCCTCAGCACCACGTGCGAACTCTGAGCTGGTGGAGGTGGTCTGCAAGATTTCCAGGTAATGGAACAGCTCCTCCTGTGGAGGCAGAGGCTGGACCAGGAGGTAGCAGCACGGCTTGTTCCTGCAGATCTCCCCCCCCGGCTGGGGAACCAAGCTGGTGCCCATCCAACGAAGAGGTTACTACAGAGCGCTTTGGGTTTTGGCAGCAGGCGCCATCTCCGCTGGGAGCAGCGGTCCATCCCGCAGCTCGATGTGGGTTCAGCTGTTTCTGGAAAGAAGCAGATGTTAGCTTTGGCACTGTCGTTCTCATCAGTGCCCTGAGCTACCAGGATGCACTTTGGGTGTTGTTTCAGTGCTTCTGCTGCCAGCGAGGTCTTTGGTTCGATGTTGGCCTCGAACGGCAATTTCCTTCCCATGGCTCGCCTTCCCCCACTCCGCAAAACAAAGCGGAGGATTTGGCCAACTTCTCAAGAGCAGCTTTTTCTTGTTCAGACTGGCAGATTCTCATTGTTTAGGGGCTGAGGGAGGAGGGGGAAAAGGGATCTGCAAGTATCTGCTGTCGGGCTCTTGCACGGAGATCACTTGTGCCGCTGTGAGCCCCAGCGTGCCGTCACACCGCTCCACACAGCAGCACAGCCGGGGTACAGCTGCTGCAGTCGTGCCGTGCTGTCGTGCATCCGCCCTCTGTGCTCGGTGCCACCGGCCTGCCTGAGGCCGGCGTTAAGCCGGCAGCGTTGCAATATCGCGTCCGCGTCACAGTGTTGGGTTTCTGCCCTGGAGAGCGTCCACGGGATGCTCTGGCTCAGCTGCTGTCCTGCAGAGAGCACACCGGCCCGGGCGGACCGCTCGCTCCTGAGGTCTGGAGGCTCGCACACATGCAGCAGCTGGCTTGAAAGGGTGGGTGATGAAACACATCCTTTCAACCAGCAGCTCTTATTTTTCCCTGGAGTAGCAGGAATGTGGTGAGGAACCTCTTCAGCAGCCGATTTTAATTTCCCAGGAGAAATAACTCATATCTTCTTGCTTTATAGTCTGACATACTGCAATAATGAAGGAAGAAACGACCAGAATTTCCCTGAATGGTTATGCCTGTCTTAAAAGAATTTGTTCCAGTTGTGGAACAGCAGAATAAAAATGTAGCTAACTTTTTTCTTCTTGCCCTCTACCTTTGGAATCAAGCTGTCTGGCATACAGGCTCACTGACGGTACAGGGAAGTTATCTGTGGATGTAGTGCCAAAAGTTTTCCATGAAAATACATTGAATCCTGCAGAAGTGTTATTTCACATCAGGAGCTCAAGAGACTGAGTCTATTAGCTGCTGGTGCAGGTTTTCTGGTGTGTGAGGATGAGTGCAAGACTACACTGATAACACTGCGTTTGAAGTGTTCCGGAGAGCTGTACTGGTGCACAGAAAAGCCTGGGCTTTATTGCTGGTCCTTAGGCTTGTTTCCCCTGGCACCTTGGAGGCGTCTCACCGAAACATACCTTGGGGTCTGGCCACACCTCGGATTTACGGGGATGCCCCCCTTGTCAGGATCTTGGTGCATCGCTGAGTGGCTTGCTGGAGCATTGCCACCAGCCCCGTGCCACGCAGGGCTGCGTGCTGCGCCCTTATCGTTCAGGCTGTAAGAGAAAAGACGCCTGCCCAGAGCTCTAGGCTGCCTCACGGAGATTAATTGTGCAGTGTACAGAGGCATCCCAGCAGCATTGCCGCGATCGCTGTGGTCTCGGTGGTATCAAGCAAATCACCCCACCAGGAACTTAGTCACTCAGAACAATGCCTGCAGAGGCTCATTTCCACTCCCTTCCTGCATGGAGATGTAAATTTGCAGTGTTCTCCCAGGTTATTGCTGAAGATGATTTTTTTTTTTTGGTGCAGTGGTAGGTCACCATTTTGATGTTTGGTCTGAGCTCTCCTGGGCCAGGAGGTGGGATCAGGTCCTAGAGGCTGGGACAAGTGCCCTGCCAACAGCGGTGATGCAGGAAGGGGACAAGGCCAGGACAACCAAGGCTCCGAGTGTCACGAGAGCCGTGTCTTGTCGCTGGCTCCCCCAGGGCCCAGCTACCTGGTGCCTGTTGCAGAAGGGTACAGACCCCTGGGGGCAGGGGGTAGGTAGGGACAGGTCCCAGGGTGCTGAGAGGAAGGACATGGAAGTGGACCTGGTGGCACAAGCGTTTCCTTCTCTAGCACGGTTCCAGCCTGCCCCGCATGGTGAGTTCGTTCTCCTGTTCATGGCAAGATAAAATGAGCCCTGAGAACAGAGTAAGGGGCATTTTGGGCATTGCTGCCCAAAATCCCAAACTGGGTTAGTCCAAAGTTGCAAGGGCCTGGAGGGATTCCTCCACGGGGCACTGAGCTGCGTGTCTGCAGCGAGCACTCTGCCAGCACAGCCCAGGGCATGTGCCGGGGCCGCTCCCTGGACGAGGAGATGGCATGGGCCCGTGCCGTCCTGGGGCCAGTACCCCCTGGAGTGGTGCAGTGACTGGAAAAGGTTCTTACATCGCCCTGGGAGGAAGGGGTGTCCTCGCTGCCTACCGTTGACACAAAACTTGGGAGTTGGTGGAGGACCTGGGCTGTTCAGCCACTGCATTCAAGGGGGATGGAGACCCCGCAGCCCAAGTCTCCCTACAGATTATCCCAGTTAGATATCTAAAGTTGAGCAGTGTGAATACCGCCATGTGTCTTGAACACCTGGGCCTTCAGGCCCTGAAGAGTCAGCCCTTCTTCCTTCTGTATGTTGGAAACTCTTTGGGAAGCTGGGGCTCCCGGAAGGTCAGCGTGGAAGGTTGTCGGCAGGCCGAGAGGAGCCTCGGTGGTACTGCAGGAGCCTGGATGGACTCTGCTGTGGGTGAAAGCCTTGCTGTGCCTCAGCTTCTGCATGCTGTAAAACAGGGAGGTGGAATATATCGAAATGCCTTCTAGGAAGCTCTCCACGAACTCCTCCCTGCTGTGGCTGCAGTGTCTCCCAGCACTGTTTCCGAGCTGTCTCCCGCTCCTGTCCCTACCTTCTGGCTCTGCACCACCGCCCTAGGTCCCCATGCACGGCTAGTCTGTCCCCATCGCTGCCTCCACGAGACATGGCTGGTGCCGTGCGCCAGCGCGGTGGGGTACCCTCGCTGTGTCGGCTGTATTTCTCTCATGGATGTGCTGGCCTTGGCGTTCGTCGAATCCCAAAGTCAGCTAAACTTGCTCAGCTAGAAAACTGCACTGTTGTTTGCAGATCCATATTCATCAGGCCAACAGCTTTAATTTTCTTCCTTTCCTGCTTAGGTTCATTTTTTGCTTATGAATTGTATTGCACTTGCTTCCGTTAACGGGAGATGTATTGCCTCTGTCAACCGCTGAGTAATAACCCAACTGCCCCGAAGTGACCACAGGGCCAACAACTCTGATTTCGGTACATAAAGCAGACCGGAGAGCAACAAAAGAGTGCTTTGTTTGGCAGTTGACCTGAAAGACTGATTCTGCTGCATTACGCTCAAAGAAGTTCGTTGTCTGGTCTCTGCGGAAGGAGGGATGTGCTCTGACTTCCCAGGTGTGGTCGGGCTCAAGGAGAATTTGTTCTGCCCAGCTATGATCGACACAACCAGTATCCGTGCCCTGATATAAAATCTCGCCCTGCTTTTTCAGGTGCATCCCAAAGTTTTGCAACAAACAGCAGAGTCCCAGCAAAGGGCACGTTTGGTCTGTGGCAGGTGTCTGTCTGGCAGCCAGAGCGAGGGCTGAGCCGTGTTCCCCGGGCGCTGTGGCTGGGCACAGCCCGTGACCGCGGCCAGGTCCGAGGACGCTGGGAGCCTGGGTGGTGTGAGCGAAGCCGCAGCTTGGTTCCGCTCTGCGGCGGCGATCTCGCTTTTGTCGTGGAGGTGGTGGGGGGATGCCGGTGTCTGGTTTCTTTGGATGCCCTCATAGGAGGCATTTGGTGGCGTTGGTCGGCCCACGCTGAACTGAAAGGTGTCTGCACGATTTAAGGATCAGTTTTAGGAAATCAGGAATAAGTGCAAGGCACTACTTGTAGCTGGGCCAGCGAGGGTGCCGCAGCATGGAGCGGCTGGCCTATCACCCCAGCATTGGTGTTTTGTTCTCTAGACCCCGAGCCAGCTGAGGTTGCTGCAGATCCTGGCGTCGGTTTTCTCCCTTGGCCCCACTGGCTCTGTCCCATCTCGTTCTCGCTCCTTCTCCACGGTTTGCAGCCTGGCATGCGAGGCTCCTCGAAGCAAAGGGAGACTTCGGCTTGGATCAACCCAGGCCCTTCTGAAACCGGGCTCACCTCGCTCCCGCTCACTGCTGAGCATCCCTCCCATTTCCTGCACCCCTGTGCTCTGGCTGTAAGGCTCAGGGCACGCCATCCTCCCCTGCTTCACGCCCCTGCGCTGGATGGAGACCTCGAGCATCTCCACCGCTCTCAGCACTTTAGCAACGTCTTTCCTCAGCGTGCCAGCAGCGAGTCTTTGCGTAGCCGACGGCGCTACACAAAGATCTGTTATTAGACCCTGACGAGCTAACCCTGGGAGCCGTAAGGCTTCGTCTTCATCCTATTCCTTGCTGGATAGAAACATGATCTGGCAAATGTTTCTCCTAGTGTTGGCTTTTTTTTTTTTTTGAGAAGAACCCAAGCAACTTTCTGCTTTCAGACTTTTTCTTATTACTGCGGTGGTGGTGATTTCTTGGTGTTTGAAGCAGTTTCCTCCTGCCTGTTCTTTCCTCCGCTCTGCTCGCTCTGAGCAGGCTGTGCACACTGGGGAGCTGTCTGCAGCCGCAGCCCAATCACTCACCGTGCCTCTTGAATTTCTGTGGGAAGTGTCCGCCGAGCTGTAGGCGCCAAGTCCATGGGAAGTTTTATGGTTATTTAGTATTTATGCCGAAGGAGTGCTTGGAGGCTCCTGTCGGTTCAAGACTCTTCTGGACAAAGCACTGAGAATACCCAGCAGCCAGCAGAATTAAAGCCTCACTTTGTTGACAGAAAAATAACTCTGCTCTCTTTGTCTCCTTCTATAAGCTAAATTTTTCATTCCTTGCGGAGTATTGTTAAAATTGTCAGAGGTGTGCGTTTATGCCAACAAACATACCAAGAGGCATTTGTAATGTTAGGCCTTGAGTCAGATGCTTGAGCAAGAGCATGACAAGGACAGGAGCTATTTTACTTGATTTCTTTGGCTGAAAGAGGTGTGGAGCTGTAGGCAAATCCCATCTCTCCGTGCTTGGTCCTGTGTTCAGGAATGCAGGAGCGGGTGCATCCTGCAGGGGTAAACAGGCTGCATCCGACTCCAGCTCCTTTCTCAGATCTTTGACAAGAAGCCCCTGCCAGAGGCCAGTAAAGGTAGGGGATTTAGAACAGTTTTTTTTCAGCTGATACCAAACTCTGATAAATTTCGTTGGTAAGCGTCCATTGATGCATAAATCTAGGCTATGAGGCTGTGGCTGAAAACGAGAAATGCGATGTTTGGAGATAAACGGTTTGCTGC
This sequence comes from Chauna torquata, assembly GCA_013399475.1. Taxonomy (NCBI): domain Eukaryota; kingdom Metazoa; phylum Chordata; class Aves; order Anseriformes; family Anhimidae; genus Chauna; species Chauna torquata. The sequence continues at coordinate 173,359 of VXAL01017695.1, read as the reverse complement.
ACGCTTCTGTTTTAGGAGGGAGACATCTGGCCAAATTCTTCAGCTGAAATTAACGTGATCTTTAAGCCCCGAGAAGCTAGAGTCTATCAACAGACCGTCTACTGCGACATCTCAGGTACGGCTCCCCTCTCCCTCTTCCCTTGCCCACGGTGGCGGCGAGGCACCAGCACACCCGCTCGGTTCTGGTGTGGTCACTGGGAGGGTGGTGGGCAGCAGGGCAGTGCTGACCTGTGCCCCTGCACCGTGACTTCCACCCGAGGCCAGTGCCCAGGATGCCTGGCCACAAGCTTGGATCCCAGGACAGCCAAGGCCGTGAAGGGATGAGTTCTGGCGCCGCGGGCTTGCTGCGAGGTGTTGCTACAGGACAAAGAATCACGCAGCAGGACAGCTTCAGGGGACGAGCGCTAAGCGCCTGCGGACCACTTGCATCTAAGTGCTGGGAGCAGGCGAATGGGCCCACCCCAGGATGCCCTCTTGCCCTTACCGAGGTGACTGCTTGGCTGTGCTAGCACGGGGCAGGGAGTGCTTGCAGCAAGCCGCTTGGTTCAGGTTACCTTGCCCTTCCTCCGGGGCTCTGCGCAGTGCTGGTTAAGTTATTTTCCAAGAGCGGAAAGAGGGCGTTGTGTTTTTCCCCATGTTCTCCCCATCAAAGAGGAAGAGATGCGAGGCCACGGTCCTCCAGCAGCCAGGCTCCCGTTCCGGAGGATGGTGCCACCACCAGCACGGCTGCTTTGTGGCTTTCCTTTCCTCAGTGCTCCAAGCTGGCGGATACAAATGTCACAAAACAGCTTTTTATTTGTACAGTAATTGCACGGGGTTTGCTTGGCAAATGCCACCTACAGTAATTACCCAGGGCTTGTGTTAACAAACCGTCTTCCTGCCCACCAGCTGCAGTTGCTAGAGATGTGGAAGGGAATAATTTATTTAAAGTTGCTCCCGAGGGATGCTGCGCTCCCGGCTCTGGGATTGGTGCTCCATCACTTTGCTGCAGGCATCTCCAGGGCTTGCACCAGGAGGGCTGTGCCATTGCAGAGGTAGGAAAGCCACTTGCCTGCAGTCCCGGAGCCAGCCTGGGGGATGCAGGGCACAGAGCTGGGCAAACAGTCTGCTTTTGGAAAGAGCAGCTGGCTCTTTCAAGCCCCTGATGGGCCCACGGGAGAGCTTAGCCCTTCCACTGGCTCCTTGAAGGAGGACCTTGAGGAGGTCATTTAAATTGTGCCTGCGCTTATTCCCTGTAAGATAGAGCAGATCTGCTGTATTATCAGGGTGGAAACTGTCAGTCAATGTCTCTTGGTGCCGAAGGAGTTTGAAGAAGAAAGTGATCTTCAGCTAGGGAGTCAATTAATTTTGCTTCTTGTTTCCTCTAAGAAGAGTGGCTGTTCCTTGTGCATTTGCGTGCCAGTCACAAGTCCCTTTGGAGCATGAATTGCAGATGGCCCGCGTGCCGCTTGCTGGGAATATTTGGAAGTTTTGCCCCAGTGCAGCACTGTGCATCGCACAACTGGATCTCACGCCCCACAGGAAGGTGTTTTGGCCTCTGCTTCTTTGCAGGTGTCTCCGTAAATTTCTTAGAAGACCCTGGTGCATCAGGAGATTTACAGAACTGATCAGCACTGTGCAACCCGCAAGCCTGGCAGTTAAGAAGTGATTTGAAATTTACTCTCAGCAAATATTTGAGCTCAGAATGAACTTTGAGTTATTCGTGCAAATAAAACGATGGCTCTTGAGATGCTGGAAGGAAGCACGCAGAAGAGGATGGGGGCTCAGAAACACAAAATTCAGTTTTAGTTTTGTCTGCACTCAGAAATGTGTCGGGTTACAACTGATTTATTCCAAAAACCCTAAGCCACTCCCAGGCCTGGGCCACGATAGCTGGAGGAGCAAAGCCCCAGATGATGACCACTCCGTTGCCTTGTGACAGAACTGCGTAACGTGAAGCTGTGGATCTCTGTTTATTGATGTGGTCAGATCAGCATCACGTTCAAAACCAGCCACAAAACACGGGGCTGGTCTGTGAACGGAAAATGGGTGTCAGAAAGCAGCAGGGGTTGAGGATTTTGACAGCAAAGTCTTGTGCCTTTGGGCCACTTGCATTAGTTTGGAAGCAAGAAGGTGACTCTGGAAGCAATCCTGGCTTGCACGCCCTGCATGATGTGCCCGGGTATTATTCCTTCTGCGATCCAAATTCTCACTCCACAGTCTTGGGGGTGGATTTGGGCCGGAGGACAAAAAAGGAGGCTATAGCCTCCCCACGCCCTTGGTACCACCCATCCTGGTCTGTGTGCTCCAGGACATGGGTTTTGTGGGGGGAGGACCACAGCCCAGCTGTACCATGGGCAAAGGCCGAATCCTCCTGAAAGCCCCAGCTCCTGGCAAAGAGGAGGACGTGCTCTCGTTTTTAGTCTCAGCTCTCCTGAGGAATGCTTTGGTTCACTACTCCTCCTTTGGGAAAAGCCCACTCTGATGTTTGGCTGGAAGAGGGAAGAGCAAAATTTCTGGGATTTCCTGAAGCTCTAGGATCAATGTGGGGGTAGAAAGGAGGGTTTCCATGGACCTTCAGGAGAGGTTGAGGACGTACTGCTGAAGGAGAAGAATTGCCACTGATTTGTTCAGTTGCAGTGGCCATGGGATGCATCCCTCAGGTGTACGCACTTAAGCTTCACAGCGTGATCATGGACAAAAGTTCATCACTTGAAAGCATTTGCCATTTCCTAAGAGCTTTGGTGGTTTAAACCTAGAGTTTTTAATGAAAGTGAAGCCACACGTGACACCAGATGGAGAAATCTTTTGACAGTGAGCACTCAATACTGCCTCTTCTACAGTGTCTGTGAAATAGAAATCCACAGCCCTCCAATTAAAGTCTGAGCTGTGAAAAGTGACTCTGCTGTCAGCTGGCCTTTGGCTGTATCCATTTAAAGAAAATGTTGAATTCAACAAAGCTTCATAGCTCTTGCTTTCTGGCTTTGGGCTTTTATTGAACATCCTCATCTTACGGCTGCAAGATCAAAAAGTCAGTCGTCATTGAAAAGGCTGTTCCGGGAGAGTTTTTCAAGTTGTGTTACGGTCACCGCGTTGTCACATCTGGGCCCCTCTTTCCCATAGGAAGTCTTTGAGGACATTCTGAATAACTATGCAGACAAGTTTAAAAACAAAACAAAACAAAAAAACAAAACAACAAAACTTCAATCCTTAATCTTTAATAAATGATAAGTATCACACAAAACTTGAAGGAAAGGAATATTTTAGTATAAAGCTACAGTGAAGGTTATAAATAGGTCTTGGGCTTTCTTCTGCTCCTTGGCAGGAGGAGGATGGCAGGGAGATCCAAGCCCAGATTCAATGTGGGATTCAGGCGCTTTGGGCTGCTCCAGTGGTTCAGAACGGCCTTCAGCCCAAAAAACCCTGCACCGTCATCTTAGCAGCCTTGCAGAAGAAAATTCACGTATTGGAGCTCAGATGTAAACCTGTGTTCTCGGTTACCTTTGCAGTGAGGGATGTGCGTGTTGGTACGCGCATGGCTTAGTGTCCCGTCTCCAAGACTGAGTAGGCTGGATTTCCGTAGCTGCTCAGCATGGTTCGGGTAAGGTGTCTTTACAGAGCTGAGCCCTGGGAGCCGTGGGAGGCGAGCGCCCAGGTGCAGAGCTGTGTCCGCGACGTTCTGCCTGCTCTAAGCAGGACGTGCGCTGTGGTGTCGGCAGGGAGCTTCACCTCACTTGGGCTGCTGCTTCCCGGCTCCTGTGCGATGCTCTTGGACTGCGTCAGTCTAGCCAGTGCATTTTTTTAATCTCCGGTTCTGTTTCATGAGCTTTGTGCCCTCACTGAATGGATTTCAAAGCTCATCTAAGCATGGGTGGAAATTCACAGATCATGTTTAAAAATCAGCTTTTTTTTTTGGGG
>VXAL01017695.1:76888-169434 GCA_013399475.1 Chauna torquata | reverse complement strand
GGTACAAACTGATCGCTGCATTAGAAACCTGCCCAGGGGACGTCTCGTTCCCTGCGTATCTCTGGAGGGAAGAGAATGCTCCTGTGTCTTCTGCTGGAGCATCATCTAGAGCTGGTCCCTGCCAGTGTGGGGACAGGGGCTAGCACTGAGGTGTTGGGGTGACAGAGGGAATTATTGCACTGAGCTGGAAACCTCTCCCCAGGCCGTGAGACCAGGCTGCCCCTGCGCATCAAAGGGGAAGGCGAAGGGCCCAGGCTCCGCTTCAGCTTTGACCAGCTTGACGTTGGGAAGGTGTTTGTTGGATCAGCCCACAGCTACGAGGTGAGCAGGAGATGTCACGGTGGCTGGCGTGGATCCCGCTGTCTCCCTGCGCAGCTCCCCGTGGACCGGCCGGATTTCTGGCAACTCGAGCAGTTGTGAGCAGGGCAGGTGGCACCATGCAGCAGCCAAGTGCAGGGGGTTGGACAGAATCTGGATGCTTTTGGTGGGGTCTGGAAGGTGTATGTTGCACGTGAAATCCCACCCCTGCTTCTTGGTAACCTTGGGAGGATGGCTGGGAGGTCTCATGCAGAAAAAAACCTTAAAACTTAAAAGCAACATCAGGTCAACAAGGTAAGTGTTCAGAGGTTGTTGTTTCAGCCCTGAATGAAACACATCTTTGTGCTCTGGCTGTTGAAAAGCAGCTAGAACAAATTCAAGCTGCGATCCATTGCCAACAGGTTTCGGCTAAGCGCATCCTACCAGCTCCTGGGAGTCCGGGCGAAGCCACCCTGGCTCGGATCAGTTCCTTGCAAAGAACCTGGGAGCATTTCTGTTCCCACCAGCCTCTCACCGTGCTTCAGACTTGGTGCCTTGCTGGCTCTATAAGGAGCAAAGCATTTCTGCAAATGAAGCCAAGGAACTTTTCCATATATTTGCCCTACCAATGGCATCAAATCTTTTGCAAAAAAAAAAAAGAGAAAGCAAAGCAACCAAAAAGATGTAGTAAATGAGGCAATGCATCATGCTAGACACTTTCAAAAGCTTGACTGTGGCAGGGAAGGACACGTTAAGGTGTTTTCTTAGGAAAATATTTTGCTCTCCATGCATTTTTAACGCTAATACCTTATTGCTTCTTGCTATATCAATTTATTATTTTCATTACTTGAGAAAAGATGAATAAGCTGATGATGCTGTTAGTCAGTGCTGTCCTAAGCAGCTGGACAGGAGATAAACTTCAGCTCAGGGTGGGCTCACTAAGCGTTCAATTTACCATTGTGGAGTTTGAATACCTGAATATTTTCAGCAGCAGCTGCAAAATAAAAAGCAAAAGACATTTTTATACTTCTGTCTCAATATTTCTGGCAGACTTTGTGAGGACAAAAGGTAGAGAAAAGAAATCCGATGCGCATAGATAAGTCCATGGGAATGGCAGGGTTCTGCCCTGCATGACTTGGTGACCGTACAGCTTTGCTGCAGGTGAGTTTGGTGACAGACCACCCGTGCTCGCAGGCAGACGTGGGCATATCGTGACCAGCATAAAGGAGCTGAAACTCTGCAAGTGCTGAGGGACTGTCGCTAGTCCAAGGCAGATCTCTTGAATGTTTTGTAAAACGTGACATTGGTTCTAAACTTGCAATTTTTTTTCTACGTCACAGTAAAATCTTAGATGAGGGCTGTGGCTATTTATAAAGAGAAATTCTCGAGAAGAGGTGGAGCTGCTCTGCACCTCACTCCCATCCTCTCCCAGCATTGCTGGTTGAACAGACTAAGGAACTGGCAGACTAAAGAAAAAATAAACCCAGAGTTACTCTGTTTATATGAAATCACCACTACTTTGCACAAAGTAACCCAGAGGTAGAATTTGTCCTGATGTATTTTCTTCAGCTTCTGCCAGGCAGCAGCACACAGCAGCTTCTGCCTTTTACAGATGTTAGTTGTTTAATTAGAAAACAGATCGTCCTCTTGTAAGAAAGGAAGTTTCCTTACATATTTCCATTCCTCTCGCTGCTGCAGGCGATCCTGTTTAACAAAGGAGCCATCGATGCTCTCTTTAACTTGGTGCCTCCAGCTACAGCTCTGGGCTCCTGCTTCACCTTCCTCCCCCGGGAGGGCATCGTTGTGCCGGACGGGCTCCAGGCCATCCGCATCTCCTTCAGCTCCGCCATCCTGGGACAGTTCACCGAAGAGTTCAGGTTCAGCGTGTACGGATCTCCCGAGCCTGTGACCTTGACTATCAGGTGAGGGCGGTCGTAGGAGCTCGGTGGGCACGTCTGTACAGCCTGCTGTCTCTGGGCAGCCATCTCCCCCCCAGCTCACCTTCTGGTGGCACAGCGATGGAAGGTGTTGTCTGAGGTCTTAGTGCGGGGATGCTAGCATCAAAGCCAAAGCTCTCAACCTTGAATCCTGCGGTAGTTTGCCAGCAGTGGGTGCTGAAGGGTAACTGCCTGCAAGAGGAACGGCCGTGCCTCCCGTGCACCCAGCTTAACTCTGACAGCCTGGGGTCCCCCTGGGAAGCAGCTTTGCCGTTGTGGTTGAGCCGGGGAGAACCGCGACTTTCCAGGACGCAGAATTTGGCAGCAGCAGGTTCTTCTGTGGCCTTTTGGCACCCAGACGTGAGGAACAGGGCTTTCAGCGACACTGCCCTTGCTGAAACAAAAAGCTGGGAGGCTGCACAGGAAAGGCATATGGAGATGTAAGGCCTGGAGCTCCTGGTGCCCATGAGCTGGAGTGACTTCCTCCTGCAGGTAGCTCATATTCCCCCTCAGATCATGGCAGACCAGGTGACAGGATCAGCTCTGGGCAGGAGATGGTCTGGGACACCCCACCTGAACACAGAGCAAGGGCATGAGCGAAGGCCAGCGGGGTTTTGGAGACAGCTGAAGTGATTCTGCAGCCAGAAGCAGTGTTTTTAAAAACCTTGTATTAATAATCCATACAAAATAGGTAGCAGCAGCCTCAGCAGCATCTGTAATGATGACGTGTTGGGACAAGATGTCCTCCTGGCTCTGGTACCTTCTTTCTGCAGCCAGGGAAGTGTTGATATGAGAGACAGGGAGCTCTGCCGCAAGTACGAGGGCCTGGGCATCGTCCCATGGGCTGGTGCCATTACAAGAGGTAATCCTCACCAAGCAAAAGGCGGGGGGAACAGAAGAGGCAAAGCTAACTTCTTGGGACCAGAGCACCATACGAGCTCGTCCCAGCCAGCCCTTCCCGTGGGCTGGTGGGATATTGTGGTGGAGGCAGGAAAGCTGGTGCTGGTGCTCAAGAGCGTTGGGGCTGGCGGTACCTACTCGGCAGACGTGGGGAGGCACCAGGTCAAGCCATGGGTCGGGGACGCAGAAATGAAAGGAGTCTGCAGTTGGTTCACCAATAAGGTAAGGGAAAAGGGATTTAAAAAAAAAAAAAACAAGGTTATTACTTTGCAGAGAGTGGTGAGCGAGTAGGTCTGTTGACCTCTGGTAGAAAAATAATTATGTTGGCTTTGTGTTTGGAGGGAAAGTGATGCTTTTTTGGGAAATCAAGAGGGAACATTTCACAATCAAATAATTTATTCTCCTCTGTCCCTCCCCCAAAATTGGTCATGGGATGTTATTGCATAAGCAGCTTTCTCCTTGAGCAAGGGCAGATTTTGCTTGTAAAGATGTGCTTATCACAGGTGGAATACAGTTTTTCTTGTCTCGTGCCCACTGCCTCTGCCCTGCAATGGCCGTGCTCCTGAGGAAGATGATGGCAGTCCATGGGATTGTCATCTTCTGGCTTCCCCCCAACCAAACGAAATGGTTCTGGTTTCTCCACTGATGCTCTGGCTCCCAGAGCTTCACTCTCAGTGCCAGCACTTCCCCCCTTCTGCGGTCCCTCTGTGCCCTGTTGTGCCAGCGCAGCCCCAAGCTCAGTGCAGAGAATCTGAGTATCTGAGAGAAAGAGAATTGTCCTTCCTGGTGTTTTGTCCTTCCCCACCCTTTTACTCCTCCTTCCTGCATGATGGCTCCTTTGCTACCCATCTGATGTTACCCCAGCATCCCGTCTAGCTGTCCCTCAGCAGTAACTCCCAGTGCAGCCTGTCCTCCCTTGAGACGGCAGCTGCCTCCTTGATTTCCTTTGTTCCAAGGATCCCCATCCAGCCCTTCTCTTGTTCTCCAGCCCCACAACTCACGCTGCTCGTTTGCGAACTCCTATGACGTCCACCCACCAGCTCAAGCTGAGCCTCCTGCTTTGGGAGGCTTTGTGCACTGGATTTAGTCCTCCATGGAGAAACTTCCCAGTTCTTGGAGGAGATCAGGCTGGTGGGACACAGGGATGCAAAGGAGGGAACAGGGGCAAGAGCTCACGTGGTTCCTCTCCCACCTCGTGTTATCCTTCCTGCTCTCCCTTCACGCATGCATTAAATAATGCTACTGTAAGACAAAGCCGTTGCCAAAAACACCGCCTTTCTCCCCATTTCTTGCAAGCTGTACCGTTATCAGCTGCTGTGTGCAGAGCTCGGGGCTGGCCGCTTGCCTGAGCCTTCTGGGCAGTCGTTCAAGTTTAGCCTGAGCGCAGACAGAGCGCTCTCAGCAGGAGTGCCAGCCTGGCGGGGCTCTTCGCTGGCAGTTTCCACTGTGATCCCCAGCTGCGGTGGGTTTGGAGGTGGCTTTCCATCTCCTGGCCAGGGCTGTGATGGAAAGCACGTCTGCTCCCTTTGCTCTGTTCGAAGTAAGCTGTGCGGGCTTGGGAGGTTAGGGTTGATTACGTGAGGTCCTTGGGGAGCGCACTTCATCAGCAGCGGGGATTTGCGACCTGGCTTATTCTCAGCAACTGATTTGGTTTCATGAATCGAGAATTAGCGTTGGATTGAAACTCCTGAAAGTCAGTTCCTCGGAGTGCTTTTTGACTACATAATCAGAAGATGCCTAAACCACAGGAGATTATTCTTTCCTCTACTTGGACACCAACCTCACAAGGCCCTGAATACTCCTTTGGTGCTCAGAAAGGGAAGGTGGAAGCAGGGCTCCAGGGACGAAGGCAGGTCCCTCCTGCGGGGTGCTGGGCTCTGTTCATGTACAGAACAGGCACGACAGCAGTCCTGTGAACAAAACTAGAAGGCACCATCCACTGTGGTCCCTGATTTAACTTAGAGGCAGAGCTGGCATTGATTGGCACCAGCCATGACATAAATTAATGGGTGTTGTGCAGCTCCAGATGTTGGTGAGGTCTGGAGCCCGGCTGCTGGATTTGTGGGTGGGCGAGAAGATGTGCTGGGTTCAGGACAAGCGTGCCTGGTGGCTTAAGACGCGTTGCTCGTGGATGTGTCAGCTGGTGCACTGGTGACAAGCTGATGCTTTTCTCCATGATTCAGTTGTCCACTGTGTAGAACTGTTGTTCTTCTGGTGGCGGTCAGTGGGTGCTTGGGGCTGCCCTGGATTCATGCCTCAAAATCCTGTGTTGTGAGATCAAGGTCTTCTAAGGAGGAGTTTGCATACCCCCTGGAAACACCAGTTCCAGCTGAGAAATACCAGAGCAGGGAACCTGCATCTGGGAAGGCTGGTTACAATAGTGATTCCACTTGTGTGGACATCGGAGTTCTCGTGTTACAGGTGGGGAAACTGAGGCACAGAGCCACCACTTGTTCAGGGTCCTTCATCAGGCCAGCGGTGACTTGGGAGGGTACCTGGCCCCTGCCTGGCACAGTGCCCTGAGCCAAAGCAGCTGCTGGCGGCTGGGCTTTGGCTGCCTCCCGGATGCCGTGCTGAGCGCAGGGGCGATGGGTGACGAAGCCGAGCACCTCGCCCTGCTCTTTAACCAAGCCACTGCCTCCTCTGCCCGTCTTTGTGCCCGCAGGGGCTGCGTCATCGGACCGACGTTCCACTTCAACGTGCCGTCCCTCTGCTTCGGTGACGTCCCCTTTGGTGAGTGTGCCCTGGGCGTGGGCCGCGAGGTGGGAGGTGCGAGCACCCGTCACGTCCCTCCGTAGCAGCCTTCAGGGTGCTAAAACCGGGGCTGCTGGCTGCTTCGGCAGTCTTTTGCCATTAATGCTGCACGCGCAGCTGTTGGAAAAAGCTCCAGAGCTGAAGCGTGGAGGCACTGGGTTGCGCGAGAGCAAATTTCCAGCCCAAGTGTCCAAAAGGAATATGAGACATTAGGTGTTTTCACAAGTTTTGGGTGGTGAGGGCGGGCTGAATGACTGGTTCCCATCGGCTCGCTCTGCACCGCAGAGTTCTGGAAACGCGTGGTGGAACTGGCGCGGAGCGGAGCCTGTCCTTCACTGTTGTATCGAGCAGATGAAGGCCATCGGGAGGCCGAATAGAAATGAAGGAATTGAAAACCAGCGTTTTATAGTGTCCCTCAAGCCCGTTTAACCTGAAGCTCTCCATCCTTGGCAGCAGAATGACCGCGAAGGTCCACGTCCCGGGAGGGCCCAGGGGATGGGGCTGCGGCAGAGGGGAGTTTAAGGCCGTGCTGTACTCAGCGCGTGCCGGGAGGGCACCTCGTTGTCACCCGCAGGGTAATGCACCCAGGCGGTGGCTCTGCATCAGGCACTGACCTCCTTGGAGGTGTGGGCTCCTGCTCCTCTGCTGGCAGGGCCTCCAGCCGAGCGTCCAGAGCGTCTCCACTGAAATGCAGATTGCGATTCTCCGTCTCTCTAAAGGCTTTTTACTGAGATGATCTGAAGCTTAAACGTGAAATCAATTGCAGATTGATTGAAGGGCCGTTATCGTTCTGCGCCCGGGACGCCTCTCTGCTTTCATGCTGTTCCTGGACTTTTAAAGACAACTCATTACCTTTTCTGAGCTGCTTCCTCCTCTCTCTACATCACCACTTTTCACTTCTTTGTTTCCCTCTGAACAAATAAAACAAGAAACGCACAGAAATATGGTCACAGAATGTGAGGTTACATGGGATGAATCCGATTTCATTAATAAGGCCGTTTCAGCTGAATAAGGCAGCGTTTGTGGGTTTTGCTTCTTTTTACTGTGCCACTGTTTGTCTGCATCTGGCAGCTTCGGGATCCTGTGAAGTCTGCGTTTGTCCTTTGTGTGCACCTCGTGCCTCCTGCTAGACGGCTGGGTTAATTGCCGGAGGTGGGCATTTGTCACTCTCGATAGGCGTGGACAGGCTGCCTGCTCTGCCTGCGGTTGCTTTCCCTCCCCGTCTGTACTCCCGTAACGCCTGGTTAGCAGGCCGTGGGAGATGTCCTCCTTGCAGAGCTGGCCAAAGCAGGCTGGCAGCGAGGGCTGCGGGCTGACGTCCCGTCTCTGCAGGACATCCCTGCCAGGTGTGGCTGTGCCGCTGGTGCGCAGTGGAGAGCTGGTGCCTGAGCTGCTGATGTAAACCTCCGCAGGCAGCAATCAAAGCCGGTGCGGGTGCGATGTCCCAGTTCGTTAGGTAAGGCGAAACAAGTTTCCTGCTAATTTTTAAGCATCAGGCTTGTCTCCTGAAGTGAGCTGTGAGTAGTCACGTGCTCAGTCTGGTTGCCCTAAAATAGGAGAGGCTTTAAGAGGAGCCTCCAGCTCCTCCAGAAGGACCCAGGTGTACTGTGAAATCTGCGTTATGTCTTCCAGCCCTGCACATACACGCCCAAGGGTCACCTGAGATGTCACTTGGTGTCTGGGCTCTTACCTGGCCCTGTATAAGTACAGTTAGTTCTATATCGTAGAGGAGTAGCAGCAATTTCTTGACCAGCTCAAGGTAGAAAGCGGTGCTTCAAGTCAGCGTTGGGTTCTGAAAACGCGTGAATGGGGTGAAATTACTCTGCCTCAGCCCAGATTGCAAGCCATTCAACAGTAAATGGGAGGCAGTTACATCTGAAGAAGCAATCATCTCCAGGAGCTGGAAGCAGACCTCAGAGAGCTGGAGAACAACAAAGGTGACCAGAAAGTGGGAAGACATGGCAGAGGTCTGCAAAACCAGGCTAGGCGAGAGCATGGGTGTGTGAATGCAGCTTTCAACTCCAAGTTCCTACTAGCAGGTACTGAATCTGCTTTTTGTGGGTGATTTTAGTCCGTACAGATAATCCAGTTGTGGTGGGATTAGTGGTAGAAGAAAGGTCTGATGCAGATGAGTTAGCGTTTCTAATTGGTATGCTTACTAGTATCAACCTCAGATGATAATAAAAAGGAAATGCTGTGGGAGAGTTGCGTTTGCAGTGATTAACGAGAAGAACCTTGCTTCTCTGCCAGCATCCCAGTGTGAAGGACAGCACAGAAAAACGTACGCAATGAGCGCGTTATATATGAAAGAACTGTAATAGGCAGCAGTGCGACAGCATGGGCAGAACCACTTGGTAGAAGGCAGTTTTCAGTGAGTAACAGGAAGACTTTTGCATCCTGGATCATGTTGAACACAAATGATTTACTTGTAATTAAGCTGACTGGAGTTTCATCACAAATTTGTGGTGGAATCATGAGAAACTGTTAGTGCTGTGCATAGTGCTGCAGTTCCCAATTTCATCCTTCCTTTCTTTGACTGTAGATGCTCCTCGATGGCAACACGCTGCTTTTATATATTGAAAATCGTGGGATGTTTCATGGATTTAAGACAGCACTCAGCTGGAGCATGAATGGCAGAACTTGAATTTTATTGATTGAATTTTCAGAATAAATAAATCTGTTACGGTCTGTCTGGAGGCACGCGTAAATGAGAAATGACTGGTGCTGGCTTGGGGGGTGAGGGACAGAGCTCCTTGCAGTTAGAGAGAAAGAAAAACCTCTGGTGATCGGCAGCACTGGCAGCGAGCGATGCCAAGGGAGCGATCTCTGCGATCAGTGTAACACGAGACCTAAGGTTAATTCCTCGCTTGGCTTCTCAAATAGCTGTCGTTCAGATTCGTCAGAAAGCTAAATTCCAAGCCCAGGTTTTTGTAACAGGATATTCACGCCAGGAAGCAAGGGATATTTGGGGCATAAATTTGTATTTGTGTCATTTCTTAGGCTTTCCTCGCACCTTGTCGTGTCGCCTCAGTAACACCTCCTTGGTGCCCATGACGTTCAACCTCCGCATTCCCGGGGATGGCCCCGGAGAGCCCAGCGTGACCAGTTTTGTTCAGATGTCGGACAACACTCGCTTCTCCTGGAGAAAGGGAGCTCAAGGTCACCCCAAGCCGACCGAATTCACCATAACGCCCTGCAGAGGAACCATCCGCTCCCAGGGACTGCTGGATGTCCAGGTATGGCACAGGTCCACCCTGCATATGTGCTTCAGCAGGTGGAGCTGAAGCTTCACCGATTATGAGAGGACTTCAGCACTTTGAGGAGACTCCAGGTTTTGAGCATCGTGTGTTTGAAATGCATGCACAAGTGTCAGGCTTTCATTTTCTGGGTTATTGGGACATTTCTGAAGGTTTTGCTTCCAAAATCCCAAGCTGGGGACCACGTACTATATGGTCAAGAGCAGAAGCCATTCATGTATTTTTCTGAGAGCTCCTTAGGGCGATTTCTTTGGTTTAAAGTGGGCAGAGGAAGAGTGAGGACAGAAGGTGGCTGTTAGAGAGATGTCATTGCGTAAGTGTTTGCTTTTCTTCTTAGCATCGTGTCTCCTCGCCTGCTGAGCAGGAGGAGCTGCAGTGATCTCTAAGGGGGACAGAAAAAGCTGTGGCAGCCATGAGCTGTACAGCATCTGCTGGGCCACACTTTTCCCTTGGAGAGCTGAGCTCCTTCTGTTAAAGCCAACAGATTTCTTCTGGATTTGTGCTCTTGTCACTGGCATTTGAAATTAAGGGACTAATTTTTGTACGATGGTGAGTAGAGGGGGAAGAGCTGTAGTCTGTTTGTGCTGTAGTTTGCATACGCCCTGGTAACTGCAAGGTGTATTTAACAACTCGGACACGGTCAGAAGATTTGTGTTACTCCCAGAGACAGTGCTCTGCACATGGACCCAACATAAAAGCAGAGGAAAATCCTCCCTTTCCGTGTTGTGGAATGGAGGACCCCAAAGGGGCCTGTTCTGCTGCGTTTCAGCTCTGTTGTCCACCAGTGTTGTTTAGGGTGGGGGAGAAAACGAACGTTGTTGCGTTTGCTAGGGATTGGCACATCCCCTGTGACAGCTCTGCGTGGTCTCCGACGTTTCAGAAAACTTTAAGGTATTATTCATCTGAGCTCATTCCCAAGCAGACCAAAGCAGCATGCTCATTCTTACTGGCTGGTGGTAAAAGCTATGGGAGAAACCAGGCAGCCGGGACCGTCGTCATTGTTGTGTGTGAGGCTGGGAGCAGCTGTGACCCGGTGGCAAAGCTCATCCTTGTTTCACTCCCAGAGCCTGCCTCTGTGTTTTTATTCCAGGCAGTGTTTCCTGACCTGTGGGTTGTTAAAAACTGGATCACTTCCTTAAAGAGAATCCCTTGGGAGGGACCTTTGTTGTTCCCAGATTCCTGGTCCCTTGCTCCTTTGGTCCCCATTAATCTGCAGTGAAGTTCTTCCTGGACTCTGGAATGTCTACAGCTCCTCGGTGGAGTTTTAGACAGCCTGGGTTGGTGCAGCATCCTTCAGTGAAGTTCTCTCCCACCCACTGATCACAGGTGATACAGTTTGTCTCACGCATGGATGATGGCTTCTGGGAGTCGTGAAGTATTTGATGTTCTTCTCTTCTGCCAGGTCACCCTCTGTTCCAACACCGTGAAGAGATACGAGCTGGCGCTGGTGGTGGATGTGGATGGTGTTGGCCAGGAGGTGCTGGCGCTCCTCCTCACAGCCAGGTATCAGTGCATCCTTGCAGCTCTTCTTCTCTCCTGGGGCTTCCACCACCAGCGCGCTGCCTCGCACGCAGTCTGCTGGGTTTTGCTGCAGGCTGGTGGTTGGTTCAGTTCCCGAAGGCACAGGCAAGTGGGAAAGGGGCCCGTGGCAGAACCGGGGAGGGGACAGACAGGGCCAGGTGGGAACGGAAGGGAGAAGTGGTCCTTGATGTGAAGCGTGACCTCGGGTTTCTCTGCTTTCCTCCTGTTCTTCTGATCATTAGTTAAAGTTCAAAGTCGAGTTGTTCTCGTTGCAGCCAGGTTCAGGCCTGTTGTGCTGCAGCAGGTGTCAGCTGAATTGCAGGAGGGGTGCATTTAACCCTGTGTATCTAATTACTTGGAAGCGCTTGACAGCCAGAATGACATCTTCACAAGCCTGCAGCATTTTAGGACGGCATCTATAGCAATAGCCAGCCTAATACTGTGGTATGGGAGGAGTTGTTTTTACCAAAATGCATGGGTCTTGTGTTCCTCGAGCCTTGGTGAGCACGGCCGCCTCGGAGCTCCTGCCCTGCTGGGAGCATCGGGAGGCTGCGGCACATCCTTGCGAGCCTCCCGCGCAGAAGCTGCGTTCGGAGAGCTCGGGGACAGGGCACGGTGCCCTGCCTGGGCACTTGGCTGCGCAGGGAAGCCTCTGCGATGCCAAGACTCAAGGTTTGTCCCTCCCTTAGGAGAGGCTGTTGAGTGAAGGTGAATAAAAAGAAATTACAGGTGATTTATTGCTGTAGGGATATTAAATGTCCATCTGACAGTGACGAATGCGTTGCACTTCATTTCACGCTCTTCAGGGAGTAAGCAAATTCTACCTTCTCTTGGTATCTCTAATTGCCTCTTGGTCGTCTCCTTGCCTAGATGCGTAGTTCCTCCGCTGCGAGTGCTCAGCCCCATCGTGAAGTTCGGGCGGTGCTTTCTAAAGCACCCCTACCAGCAGACGCTGACCCTTGTGAACGACAGTGACGTTCCCGGCTGCTACGGGATCCTGCCCCAGGTCCGGCATTGCATCCTCCTCTTAAACATTATCAAGGGGTTTGCTGAGAATTGGAACCTACCTGGAGACGACAGACAGCAAGGTGTATCCAGATCTTTTTTTTTTTTTTCCTAAGAAACATGCATGCTAGGCTTTAGGAAGCATTTCTAGTCTTCGGAGGTGCTTTTGTGCAGGTGAATTTAAGGGGTCACAAAGAGCTGCTGCAGGGAGGCTCCCAGCACAGGGGTGATGCAGCGCAGCTTTTGGCAAAGCCCGACGCTTTGACAGAGGGAATTGCAAGGGGTAGAGCTGCTCGTGCCCATGGGGAGGGTGCCGAAGGGGGCACGGCGCGTCCTGCCACCGCCACGAGGGCGCGGGGCGCAGCAGCTGAGCACCTTCAGCTGTGGGGCAGGAGCTGTGTTTCCCCGCAGCAGGTGGTGAACCCCTCGGGATGCTAAGCGCATGCGAGTCTTGGGTCTGGTTTTGTGCTTTTTTGCTTCCTTCTAGGGGTTTTTCAACTCCTTGACATTTGCCGCAATGACAACGCACATTTTTAACTTCCCTCAAAGGCCGTTCTGAAGCTGTCTGACTCTGTCCCCTATAGGAACACAAGGAGGGTGCTGCCGTGCGGTACTCCAGCCCTGTGCCGTGTGGCATTATCCAGCCTCGCAGCTCGGTGGAGGTTCCAGTGACCCTGGAAGCCCAGGTGACAGGGGAGCAGCACACGGCCGCTTGGGTCGCAGTGTTTGGGAGAGAAGGATCCCCACTGGTGAGTCCCAGAGGACACATGCCTTTTGTCTGTGCAGATCGTCTTGGTGGGGTGCAATGGGCGTGCGGGATTGCGAATTCCGGGGATTCTTCCTGGGCGAACAAGAGCTGGAGTGATGATGACTGGGGTGGCAGGAATCCAAATATCCCTGCCAGCTGCCTCACCGATGAGAGCAGCTGGATGCCTCTTGGCTGCGTGCGGCGCTTACATCAGTACAGCAGCCTGGGAAGCCAGGCTGGGTACGGGAGAGCGTGGGCATGGGCCAGATCCTGCCATATGCCGAGAACAGTTTGTTTTTCCTGGAAGCGAAGGAGGTGACAGGAACTCCACATGGCACCAGACTGGGTCCCCTGGGATGATGCGTTTGCAAGAAGTAATGCAGGAAGAGTGAGCTGGGCATTTCCGTAGACCTCCTGTAGCTCGGGCCCAAAGGACCGTGGAAGTGATACAGCCACAGGGGCAGTTTCCTAAGCAAAGCCAGTGGACAGAGCACCCAACCCTGCCCCAGATGTTCCTGGTGACCCTCCTGTGCTGTTTCGCTGGGAAACTCGCTGCACCAAACCCAGCAGTGACCAGGCTGATGCCAGGTTTGTTATACACAACTGGTGTACAGGAAGGCTCCGTGGCATCGTAAGCAGCAACCAGTGCCTGGAGAAGCAGAGGGGTGGTATCTCTTAGGTGTGATCATCTAGGTGATGCTGCGTTTTCTTGTGGATTCGTGACACGGGGTAAGCAGCCCAGCCCAAAACCCAGGGCAGTCCCTGGGTCTCATACTCTGCTATTAGAATGGACAACAGCCGCTGCCTCATTGGGAGTTTCATTAAGGAGCATCCCTGGATCCTGCTAAAGCAGAAGGTATTTGAGAAACCAGGCTGGAGTGATGTTCTGAGCCAAAGCTGGGTTTAAGCTTTTTTTTGAAAGCCATGACTGAAAAGTATCCATCGTATTTCTCTGCTGCAAGCCTCAGCCAAAGACACACAAGTCTCTGCACAACTTGCATCTGGAGCACAGAGACCTTTTTCTACCAGGCTTGGAAATGGGTGAGGCAAAGTATTCCTGGACTAAAACCTTCAAAAAATGTTGTTTGTAGTCATGCGTACACAACAGCAGCAGCAATAAAAACAAAATGTAAGCAAGAGAATCTTATGTAGTATCCTGGCTTCATCTAGCTGAGATCTAGAACAAATTTAGCTAATTAAACTTAAATTTAAAATATTAACTTTGAAGTAGCTATGCGAAAATGTCGTCATCCCTCTGAGCGTGAAGTAGGATGTCAGAGGGTTGCTGGGAACCTTAAGCTTTCTGTAACAGAAAGGAAGGTTGACATTTTGAAAGCTGTTCAAGGGATTTAAGTTTTCATTAAAATGAATGGGAGCGATGCTGCTAAATCCCCTGTTTGCCGCTGAACATCTCAACCCAGGCCTTGGTGGGTCTGAATGTAAACCAGTCAACAGGAAGGCCAGGCAGTGCAGGAGGGAGAATTTTGCAGCAAAGCCTGAAGTTTGGCAAAGCAGTTGCTCATAAATGTAAGGCACGCTTCCCTTGAGGGTGAGGGTTTCTCCCCAGTAGAATAACCTGAAGCTGTTAGTTTGTTTTTTTTACCTACGTTGTTCTTGCAAAGCTTGTATTCTTGGGTTAACGATTTGTTTCAACGATTTGGTTCAACCCCTAATTTTTTAGGGGGGGGTGGATATCATGAGTATGTCAGTCTTTTGCCCAAATAGTGAGAATTTCAGCTGGAGAACCCTAGCTGTCTCTAAAGAAATCGCTGGCACAAGACTGGACTCATGTGCCCACTAAGTCTATCCCTAATGTGCAGGATTTACGCTTGGTTTCTGCGTAAGACATGAGTTTCTTGCTGTCAGGCATTTTCTATAGGACTGCCCTATAGTTTGGGTATGGGTTCAGTAATTAGAATCATAGAATCATCTAGGTTGGGGAAGACCTTGAAGATCACCAAGCCCAACCATCAACCTGACCTACCGAGTCCCATCACCAAACCAAGTCCCTTAGTGCTGTGTCTCTCCGTACATCCTGCACTGGTGGCATGTTCTTGCCGTATGGACCACGATGTAAATCTGACCTCAGTGGAGTTACCGCAACGCATTCCGATAAAACCAGATAGGAGCTTGCTCCTGTCTGAGGTTATGCCTTGCGGCGTTGGTACTGAGCCCTTACAGCTGGGTGAAAGATCTGTAAGACGTTTCACCCAGGTCATGCCGGGTGCCTCCGTGGGCCTGCTGCCTGGTGTTTTGCTCACAAACGACTGCGTGCCTGCTTTGATTTTGCGCATGGAGCCTTCTGCGCTTGGGAGCCGCTAACGCCCGGCCCTGGGGTTGCCGGTGAAAAGGCAGAGGACTTGGCAGCTGGCTGCTACCGGACAAGGTGGTCGCTCAGACCGCTCCCTTTGCCCGTGTCACCTTGCCTCTGACACTGCTGAAAAGGGATTTTCTTGCCCCTTCCAACAAGTCTGTAGGTGAAGGGTTTTTTATATTAGCCCTTTATCAGGGAGGACATATGAAATATGCACTCTAATTGAAGCCAAACAGGTTTCTAGGTGGCCTGAGCATCCTCCAGATGTTCTGCTCATCTCCAAAGGGTTCTGCCCTGCCTTCTGCACCACCCTCACCTGGAGGCACGGCTCTTCCTGGGAGCCTTGGGCAGCATTGCCCAGACTGCAGCCCTCTCCAGTCCCAGAGGGATGAAAGCTCCGTCATCATGCATGAGTTCAGCTCCTTACTTTTGAGGTACCAGCCTTAGTGCATGACTTTTGGCAATTACTTGCACACAGTAGTGTCCTGTCAAGAGAAGAGCACTTACGGACGCTGCTCCTTCTGGCTGAGTTGGAGGAGTGATTCTGACAGCTGTCAATGCCATTTCCTTGAGCCAGGCATCATTAAAGGTTTTGCATCATGGAAGCTGGGTTTTTGTGGTCAAATCCTACTCTGTGCCCTCCGGTGGGCCATATAGCATCTTGTCAGCATTGGGAGTTTTACGCGTTCAGGTTTTGTTGGGGTATTTGGGACCGGTGAAAGCTGGCAAGACAGGATAAACTCTCATTGTTTTAATGATGCAAGAAGGGCATTTAGTAAAGGGATCCGTGTTTCTCCCCCGATAGCCTGCACCAGTTCTGCAAGAACAAAACTGGCGGGTCACAGACTGGTAAAGGAGAAAAACACTGACTGATGTAATTAATAATTAACGACTGTTATTCTTACAGTATCAGGAATACACAGAAATACAATCCAAAGGCAGCTAGCTTATTCTGAAGAGCCTGCTTTGCTTCTGGTGTGTGCTGGTTTTCATAGGTGTAGCCTTGACTTCCGTGGAGCTCCTATCCAAGCAGCAGCAGAAGTCAGTGAGGGTGGTTTGGGGCAAAACTGAGCAAGAAAAGGGGTGGGAGCAGGCAGAGAGTAGTGGAAGCAAAGCCAGCAGTGAGCAGGAGGTGTGAACGCAAGTGGGGAAAAAGACAAGCAAGGGAAGCTGGGTTTCTTCACCCCTGGTAAAGGGAGCTTCTGTCTTTCAGGTGGGATCACCCCAGATCCCACGCTTGCTCCAGGTCTTTTGTATCGGTGCTACAACACTAAAAGCTTCATTCAGCCATGATTATCCCTCTGACTAGGAGTACCCTGAGTGCTGTCTAATCTTTTTAACCTTTTCCTGTTTCGGGGGGGTCTTTTCTATATGCTTTCTGGAGCAGAAAATCCACTTAGTGAGTACTGGAGAAGGCCCGGTGGTCTACGTGCATCCGAGTAAGATGAGCTTTGGCAGTATCCAAGTCCTGCAAGATGCCTCCCGAACTCTCCACCTCTCCAATCAGGCTGTCATCCCTGCGTTGTTCTCGGCAGAGATGGTAAGTGTTTGCGAGGCTGTTTTCCAACAAAACGCGACTGGTCTGTAGCAGCCTGGGACTTGATCTTATACGCAACATTTCCATATCATCTCAAAGAGAAAGCAAAATATTCCATGATCGTGCAGCAAGAGGGGTTCTGGCTCTGCATGCAGTTCTAGCTGGGGACTCCCCAGTAAAGTGGAGAATTTGCATAGACATGAGCAGAAACGAATCCAGGTTGGTTCCACAAATTCTCCTTATTTTGTGAAAGAGCACAGGCTCAGCCTCCTGGGATGCGAGAAGGGGCTGAATGCCTCTTGCTGCTTTTCCAGCTGCCTCACTCTGGTTTCTGTGCCAAGATGGATGAATGTAAACCCCAAATGGGGGATTCCCAGGGCATTTTCTCTGACTCCACAATGAAAATTTGCCTTCCATCTCTGCAATCTCTGCAGCCAGCCAGCCACCTCGGATGGCTGGTGTGTGTTTATAAATGATGTTGCGGTGTTTTTGTTTTTTTTTGCATCCTGTTTTGCTGTAGCTTGTACCCATGGCTGCTGTCCTGGTGCAACGCCTGCCTCCGCTCCCTGGGCAGCTGGCAGCATACCCAGTGGGGCTTGCGGGGAATATCTGCATCTCAGTGCCCTAATTTATTGAGATTGGTTGACGAATCCTACTCTGGTTCCCTGCAATCTGCGAACGTTGTGGCTAACCAAAGCATTGAGGCTAACCGATAAACAGAACAATAATCTGGGTGCGGTTGCCAGTTGGACTTGATGATCTTGAAGGTCTTTTCCAACCTAAATGATTCTATGGCAATTGAGGGTGGTGCAGGGCTGGTCTTTCCTTGCAGTGAAGATGGGGGCTGTGGAGCAGCGGAGCCCCTGGGGACCTGCTCCATCAGCCACTTCAGCAAGGGCTCTTCCGCCTCTCCAGCGCCGCGGTGCTGAGCCTCTGACGCAGCAGCACGCGAGAGGTGCTCGAGCTACTCGTGCCCTCAGCAGCTGCTTTGGTGCTGTTTTGCTGCCTCCGTTGGAGTTTTGCCCTTTGCTGCTGCCCCTGATGGGAAGAAGAGTGGACTGAGTAGTTTTGGAGCTAAAATTTGAGGTGCAACGAGGTGTCGGGGTGCACTGCGCGTGTACATCTTGGAGCAGAACCAGCTGCAGCTGTCCCTCCGCCTTGCTGGTGGGTGACTTTAGCATCCGTCATTCCTCTGTCGTAAGTCTTATGTTCTCCAAGACGCCAAAGCTGATGCTTTGATTTCCTGCTTGGAGACTGCAGCAGGACAGCGAGCTGTCGTTTCCCTGCCTCCCATCTGATGGCTGATCTCAAAACCGTGGCTGTTTGCAGGGAGGCTTATAGATCACAATCCCCACTTGAAAGAAAGAGCTATTGATCGAAATTTTCACAACAGCAATGTTATAGCGCACAGACTGGCACCTCAACAAACTGAAAGAAATCAAATTAAGGGGCCGCAGCAGGGAAGGCACGAGGCAAGTGTCTTGTCTGGAACAGAAAAGGAAAATGCTGTAATGCCGATGGCGGTGTTGCCCCCTTGGCGGTAGTGTTAAACATCATGTGTGAACTGCTGTTCCTGTCAAGTCAAGCTTTCTTCTTGATTTACGGGAGAAAAGAGCAAGCTGAGATGCAGATATTTGAGGTGGTGATTTAAGGGATTACCTGGAGAACCCCTGGTGGATGGGCTTCCCTGCACCCATCTCCACTTCTCTCTGCTGGGAGCGGCGCTGAGCATCTCTGGCATCGGTGCGTGTCTGTCCTGAAACCGGGCGCTGGTATCCTGGTGGAACCAGGCAGCCTTCACAAGCTGCGTCCACGCTTTGGGGTCAGCCAGGGAGAGAGGCAAGTCAGGCTGAAAATGAGGAGAGGGGGAAAAAAAAATCACCAAAGCTGTGCATTGAGATGGAGCAACTCTGTTGGGCTTCTATGGGGAGTGGTTGCTGTGGGGTCCGTGACTTTTTCCAAAGTGGGTGCTGGGTGTGAGAAGGTAACGGTGTGCGAGGATTGCTGTGGGTCTGCGGCTTCGTCAGCACTGCCCTCTCTTTGAGGTCTGGAAGGCATGGGAGGAGCGAGGAGAACTTGGGAGGAAGACTTGGCACAGGGTTCTGCATCTCGTGTCCTGGCTGGCAAGGAGATCCTCTCTGTGCTAGAAATACTAGTGTGAAAACATGCAAGTGCAAATTGGCTTTGGTCTGGTGTGTGTGTACGTGTATATGTATATATACAGGCAAGGACGTATACGTACCTGTTAGACACGCATACTGCGTAGGTACGCTGGGATGCAGGAAAATGTGGTCTGCGGTGTGCTCCTTGGCAGTGACTGCAGACTCGTTCTCCCTTTCTTTTGTCTTCTCTCCATCTGCTGCTATGCTTCTTTTAACCGGAATAATTCCCCTGAGCACAGAGCTTATTTCCAGAGTCTGAGAAGCAGCTGTCGGTGGCTTTCTGGATAGGTCAGGGCTGCTTGATCTTGACTACAGAGCTGCAAGCCACGCCTGGGCAGTGGGTTAAAGCCCCTGCTAATGCTCAGGGGCAGCTCAGCCCTGGCTCGTCGGCGTGCCAGCCCTCTGCTGTCCTCAGTTGCTCCATATCCACTGATCGAATGGGTGGGAAGAGTTTTCTTCCTCGGGTACCCCCTTAAATGGGCTGGCTCCCTGGCAGATTGTGGGTACCGCAGGGGATCCGTGCATGTCACTGGGTCGCCTGCCTCCTCGTCTCTGTCTGCACCAGGCGGAGCCATGGGCAGGGCACCCCAAGCAGACCATGTCCAGGCAGCAGGTACTGGGAGACTCCTGGAAGATGAGGGAACTTCACGCCGACCTTGATGGGAGAGGATGACCTTGTGTGTATGGGGAACGAAGACGATCTTGCACGGGGAAAAAAAAGCTTTCCTGCTTCCTGCGCTCACACACGCTTGAGTTGCTGAGGCTGCTTGCTGTTCTCCAGACAGCTTGCTCTGGGAGAGCACGCTCTTGCTGCCAGGTGCTGAGAGTTTTGCAACCTCTAACCTGTATAACCTCTGTGGAGATGTTGGTACTGTTGACGAATAAAGCAAAGATATCTGCAGAAAAGGGGTGGGAAGGACAGCAAAGGTACAAGGTGGGGAAGCGGGGTGCTGCTTCTGCATGAGGCAGCAATAAACTGAGGCTCAGTGTTCTTCGTGTGCAATTTCCAAAAACCCTGTTGGAGGGGTAGGGCTGCAGCCTGTGCCGGTAGTGGGGGATCTGCAAAACCAGGTTCAGGACTATTTCATTTCGGTCGTTTCAGCTTCTGTCCTGGCTTCTGAAGGCCACGGAGATGGCCATGGAGCTTTTGGGTTTGGAGGGGAGCGTAGGGACTTCGTACCCTGGTTCTCTGTAGGCTTTTCCCTGCTCACCCAGTTATCTGCAGGTCTGTGATGCTTGGCACCATCCCATGCTTGATGCCAACTCCTGTTTGAAGCACTTTTACTTGTCAAATTGTTTTCCCAGCTGCCAGACAGCCTGGTCTGCTGCAGAGAATCCTCTGGGTCCAGCAAGGGGAGGATTTGCCTTTTTCTTGAGTAAAAGACCAGGGAATAGGTCAACAAGAAGGAGCTGTTTGAGCTTAGCTGGGGGGCTGATGTGACCCGCTGAAGGAGGTGGCTATTTCTCCTCACTGCTGCTGTCATCTTCTTTTCCCGTTTCCTTAAGCATCTGGTGATTTTTGCCGTGTCGACAAGCACGAAGCAGTTGTATCGATTCATGGAGGCTGTGCTCTCCCTGCAGAAAGGCAGAGATGCGGCAGGAAGAGGCGTCCGTCTTAGATCACCTCCTTGTTCTTCACCTGTCGCCCTGCCTTCTGAGGGGTCTGTTGTTCCATCACAAGCGGTGACATCTCCTGGCATCACGGAAGGTGGCTGCACGTCTTGCCTGCGTGATCAGAAAGGAAAAGATGGGCTTAGTGCGTAATCTTTGTTAATCAGCGGCTGCTTTGTTCTCCCTCTGTAACCACCCTGCTGGGTCTGTGATGTGTGACCACGGGGTGGGGAACGGTGGTTTCCTGGTGCCTTGTAATTAGGGAGAGAGAAAATCTTTCCTGGGATTTCCCCTGCTAGTGGTGGTGTCTTCTTCAAGAGAGGCTGGCGAGCAGGTCCCCTTCCGTGCTCCCAGAGACGAGCTGCCGTGAGCTTC
The DNA here is from genome assembly GCA_013399475.1 of Chauna torquata. Classification (NCBI taxonomy): domain Eukaryota; kingdom Metazoa; phylum Chordata; class Aves; order Anseriformes; family Anhimidae; genus Chauna; species Chauna torquata. The sequence continues at coordinate 149,016 of VXAL01017695.1, read as the reverse complement.
AGCTGGAGCTGATGTAGTTGCAGCAAAAGTGTTCTTTTCTGTCTTCTCCCTGGGGTTCACTGGTGCAAAATTGCAGATTTGAAGGCAGCGCATGAAGGCTCCTGGTCAAACTCAGTGGAAGCAAGGAGAGAACGCGCACTTCCCATTCGCATCCTTGCTTGTCTCCTCATTAGCGCAGGCTTTGTTTCACTTCCCAATTCATTGCCTATTATCTGAAGCTTTTGCTGCGATTCCCCGTAATAAAGAAACGGCCACGTGGACAGACAGCAAAGCACGGAGATAAAACTCAAAAACAGTGCTGATAAACGGCTGCGGCTTTGGTGCTTCCGTCGCTTCGTCAGCTGGTGGGGGATTTTGTCGTTGTGCAGGCTGCAGGGAGGGAGGTCTTTGAAGAGCGTCAGCATCATCCATAGCTCCCTCCAACTGCTCCCGCTGAAGTGGGAGCAGACATGAGCTGGGAAGAGGGTTGCTTTTCAGTGTACTGTAAATTATTTCTTTTTTTCCTCCCAAGCATCTGAGTAATTATCCCAGCCCATCAGCGTTTGCTCATAGCAAGGCGCACACACAGTGCCGTGCCCTTCAAATGCGAGCGGGCAGAGAGAACTGCGATGCTATTTGGAAATGTGTTAAACGAACTTCCTAGGGCATGGGCAGCGCTGGCCCGGGCACTGGCTCTGTGGTCTCTTCCACGCTAAGCAGAGTTTTTGAAGATGAGACACGTAGGCTTAACCCTTTCCAGAGATGTCCCACCAGAGCCTCGCGCTCTGGAAGCTCACCTTTAGGCATAAACCTTCGGTCTGGATTTTAAAGGCAGTGTTTTGCTAGTATGGCAGCACTAACTTGCTGGTTTCTACCCAGGCTGGGTTCTGGTCTTGCCGAAGCTGGAGGGACCAATTCCTTGTAGCAGACCATGCCTGGAATGCAGCATCAGTCATGAATGTGGGTTATGGCCAGGAAATTGCAGTCTCACACTGGCAATCGGTTGCACCAAAGCCTGCTGCGTCCTCCCCAGTGCATGGGTTGCACGGGGTTAGTCCAGGGCATGTGGCTTTTGGAAAGCAGAGCAGAGGTTTGGAGGAGACTTTAGGAAGGGTGCCTGAAACGTGGCCACGGGGAGGAGTTTTTCTTGCATCGGTATCTTACATGAATTCATGCCCTTTCAAAATTGCTATATTTCAGTAAACAAAGAAATTGTTATTCTGCTCATCTAGGGAAACTAAACTCATAGTATTCTGCTGCACTCGTTAGCCAACCAAATTAAAGAAGAGTAGAAGTCTTCAAGGCAATTATGCTCCTACAAGCAAGAGTGACTCAGCTGCGTGCTCTTCCCAGAGGAAGACAGAAAGGTTTTGGTTATTAAATGTTCTGCTCGGCAGCAGCCAGCCAAGTGTCTGCGTCCTGGCTGGTGAACCCCAGAGCACGGAGCACTTCTGGGGAGAGCTATGGGCAGGGGACACAGATGGAGACGAGCTTCGTTAGCTCGCTCAGCAGTCTGCTGTTAGCTGAACCAAGCATGACAAATCAGGCTCCGTTGTCAGTGGCAGCAAGTTCCACATGTCAGTTTTGATTTTTTTTTTGTTTTATTTTTTACTAGTTTTAGAGGCTCTGCCTTTTGATTTCGTAGAACATCCCCTTGCTGGTGCACTGGGGCTGAAGCTGGACCCAAGTGGTCCATCTGCCTTCTTGTGCTGGCCTTCCAAAGCCGATGCAAAGCTAGCGGGTTTTTGGCAGCTGCTGGAGGTAGAGCCTGGTGCTGGTGGTTTGTCCCGGTGCTTTTGCCAAGGAGGTGCTGTTTCTGCGCTGCCTGGCAGCTGGCTGTTCCTGGGAACATCGAGGCATGCTCTGGTCTTTCTCCAGAGGGAACCAGAGCATGGGGGGCTGCTGCAAGCCCAGCTCGCCTCCCAGTGCATAGCCAAACACAGCCAAGGCAAACCTAAGGGACCAGGACCTGGGTGACCCAGCAGGGACGCAGCCTGAGCTTCTCATCTCTGCTGGGAATTCGTTTCCCTCTGCTATCTGCCAGTCCCCTCCTTCCAGCGAGCAGGGCTGCTGCTGCTTCACGGAGCCGGGCTCTCCTGCGGTGCGGCTGTAAGGAGCTATGGCAGCGGAAGGTGCTCTCTGATCTCAGGTGATATGGTGGTTTCTTCAGACTTTTTTCCTTGGTGTACTGGAAGAGCCGCTTGAGTCAGCAGTAACTGTTCTGCAGCACCGTTCCTGACCACCGTGCCTATTACCTAGACACCACTGTTCCCAGAGATGCTGCTTCAGAGTGTTTCTCTTTATATGCCTGCAGCCAGAAGACAAAACTGATGTTTTCTTGACAGTTCCCCTGCTGGCTGAGATCCCAGATGAAACATCCCCTGCTCAGCTGACTGGCCCTAAAGAAGGGTTGGTGAAAGAGATGCTCCTGCAGGACTGCTCTGGAGCTGCCCACCTGCTCGCGGCACTCGTGATTCTTTTATCTCCCTGACTCAGATTCTTGATTCTGCCTCTGGGAAAGGGTCCCAAGGTGCCCCCTTGTGTCTGCTGAAACACCTGGGGCAAAGCTCTGTGCACAGGTGATGTGGGATGGGACTTTTTCCCCTTCACTTGCAGCCTCTGCAAGGGGAGCTGGGTCAGCCCGGCGCAGTGGGAACGCTCCCTTGCCAGACGTACGGCTTGGTGAGCAGGACAGCTGTGTTTTAACTGAGTTCTGCTTCCTCTTCTGCTTGTACAAGGCCAGAGTGACCAGATCACTTTAACCAGCTGTGAGTAGCTTCAAGAAAAGAGTGTGGTGGCTCCCGGTCGCTACTTGAGGGCTGCCGTCCACCTCCCAGGTTCACGCTGGTGTTTGTTACAGCCACATTTTGGCAGCTCTTACCCGCAAGGGAAGTCTGTCCTGCGAGAAGCTAATGATCTCAGTGCTAAACTTCTTGGTTAAACGATTGATCCCAACCCTTGCCTAGCGCTCAGGGACTCTGATGTCCAGTAACACAAGCTCCTACAGGGACAAAAATAGCCCGTCTTTGTCTATTCAGTGCATTACGGCAATTGCATCATTTTCCAGAGCATTCAGGGATAAGCAAGAAACAGGAATGTTATCAGAAGTCAGATCTTAGTCTCCAGAGTGGTGGGTTTTTTTATGGTTGGAATATGTGGGACTGCTCACATCGAGCTCCAGGAGGTTTCTGGTCTCTGGGACAGCCCGGATCAGCGTGGCAGAGGTTGACCTAGAAACCCGCGTGACGCTGGCCCGGCAGAGCCTTTTGGTCCTGGCAGGCTCCTGCTCAGCAATGCGCCGTGCTGCCCCTTGGACCCCCACCAAGAGCTGACTGAAGGAATGAGGACACGCCGTAAATCTTCCTCCTCCGGAGTCGGCTGTTGGCCCACCAGGGCATGGTGGGTCTGCGCTGGGTCACCCTGGGAAATTCAGCGTCTGGCTCCATCCAGACAGCCTATCATTATTCCTCAGTAATAGTTTCTTGGTCACAATTTACTGCCCGGCTTGTTGCCAAGCTGTGATAAATTAGCTTTGTCAGGTAGCAGACTTGCAGATTCACCTCTGGAGCAGAGCTATCAGGTCTCCTTTCCAAGCGAGCTACCTTGTGTCAGTATGAATCAGAGGGAAGGTTGTACGCTGGTGTCAGTGAAACTCTAACACCCGCTGGCTTGGCATGAACGCCTTCTCTGGCTGATCGCAGGGCGGTGGATCCCTCCAAGGCTACTGACCAGCCACGCAAGGGATGCAGGGACAAGAGAAGAGGGTTGGTGGGACCCAACCCACGTGAGGTCCGTCCTGTCCACCTGCCTGGGGCTGTGTGTGTCGCTGGTTGGCGATAAGGAGCCCTTGAGATGCCAAGTGGATCTGCTGCTGGTTTTTTGGTGGGGTTTCAGGAGGCCTTGTGACCACGGTCTCTCTCTGGGCAAGCAGGTTGAGCTCTGTGGACAGGTTTTGCTCTGTTTGTTGTCTTCCAGTCCAGCTAACCGCCCTGCGTTCAGCCTGGTTTTCCAGCGCTGCTTCTCCTCTGCACCCAAGGCCAAGGAGACCTCAAAGGGAATATAAGAGTATTCCCCAATGGAGAATCAGGTCCTAAACCTCATAGAATAAATTGCAGATAATAATGGAAGTGGAAGAATAGGAGTAAAAAAAAAAAAAAGTGTCGGGTAGTTAGCTTGTGCCTGCCCTGCCCTCCATGGAGAAGTAGGGCCCCAGCGTTTTGCCTGTGCTGATGACCTTCCTCCGTGCCATTCTCATCTTCTCTCTATTTTTTATCCTTTTTAAGACTTTCTCTTGCAGCTCTAGGTAACAAATTAAATGGAGCTGAGTTTATTAAATTTGCCAGTGCCTGGAATAACTTGCCTTCAGCATGCTCCATCCCGGGCCCGCCTGGGCAGACCTGACCTGCTCTCCGCGCAGGGCGCGTCGCAGCTGGGGCACCTGCACGTGCTGCTGGGACCCTGGGTGCCCAGCAAGTTATTGCTTCCCTGGCCTCCAGCCAGTCTTACCCTCGTCATTAGGGGGGGTGCTATTTAATGTTTTCTGTGACTTTTGAAGTGCTGCTTGGTTTTCTGATGCTGTTCTCCTGCTAGGACTCAGTGCCACCAGCCTGATGGATGGAAACTCAGGCTAACCTCACTTGAATCAAGAGTTGCTCGGATTGTCAGGCCTATAAGCACATCCTTGCTTTTCATTAAAAAATAAAAAATAAACCTCTTACACCATACTGCAGTGTTTGGGTGAGTAGTTTGTGGCTGTCATCCCAAACACAGCACCGAACTGCGGTTCGTGTACCACTAACATTGCGACGGCTGCTTCAAAGCAGCATGTGCATGTCCCGGTAGGTTGGGTGCTGGCCAGGGAGCCCTGCGTGCATTTCTTGTTTCTGCTGCAAGCTTCCTCCTTGTGAGTGTGGCTTTAGATGGGCTGGGGGTCCGTCTCCCCTACTGCCCCATCCACAGAGGAAGGTCCCCGAGAAGCCAGAGGAGGAGAATGCTTGGGAAGCCCTGGCTATACCCACAAGGCACATATCTTGCAATTTCTTTCCACTTCTTTCTTTTTTGTCCTACTATAAACATTTATAGCTGATATTTTGGCACTGGGGCATCTTGCTGCAACTGATGATCAGTGACATCTGGGTGCTCCAGTCCTTCAGGTGTTGTTGAGAGACACTGCTCAGCTCTTGGGAAAGAAGACTTTGGTACTGGGGCTTTGATCAGCTGGTTTTATGAAGTTATCCTTCAGGCTGTCAACTGTGGGGCTGCCATGGTGGGATTTGGGCGGTCCTGGCTTCCTCTGTCCTTGGGCCTTTGTGCAAACTCAGCCACTGTTGTCACAAAGCCAGGAGAAATAAAGTAGCTTCCCTCGGCGTGCTCTCCAAAAGAGAGACTGGAGGGGGAATAACCTTCTCCTGAGGATGAAAATCCCTTGGGTTGGGCAAAACTGGGTTGGTGGAGTGGATCTGCTATCAGAGAGGTAAAATACAGGTTGCAAAGGCTCCTGCATAGTTGCTGTTCCCAGGCACCACAGCTCAGATTTAGTGAAATTAAGCCTCTCTGCTTTTCACCTTCCTATCTTTCGGTCCTCCCTTTCCCTGCACTCCACGGCTCCGTGGCCTCCATCGTAAGTTGCCATTTGGCTTGTCTCGCAGGCTGGCCAAGGCTCGCGCTGGAGGATTGAACCCAGCAAAGGTGTGATCCCACCCGAGACCGAGGTGTCTGTGACTGTCATAGCCAACTTGGACGACACCGAGAAATTCAAGGACGAGGTGAACCTGTTCATAGAGAACAGCAACACCTACGTGATCCCCGTCCAGGCTGTTGGCATCGGCACCACGATTGTCACCGACAAGCCCTTCGCGCCAGAGCTCACCCTGGGGCCACACTTCAGGTAGGACCTCTCCTGGCTCTCGCCTCTCCCGTGGGGTCACCAAGGACGGGTTGTGCTGTGGAGGCTGAGCCTCCTGCAGGGCCCGAGGTCCTTCCTCCGTTTTGCTGATGTGGAAGCCACACGAATTCCTTTAGAAACGCTTTGTGGCCATTTGAAGGGCATTAAGCACTCACCCTCGAAAGCCACCACAATGGAAACCAGTTGCTCAATTGTGGCTGAATTTCCCTTAGTTATACCTCATTTATTTCCTCACTCTGTCCAACAAAGGCTTGGAGCAAAGCAGCGGGTCCTGGAAGCCTCTGGCTGAAAAATGCTACATTACCAGTATAAACATTTCCCTTCACAAAAACGTTGCTTGCTTTTTCACTCGCCATGGAGTATTGTTTCACAGAAATGGAAAACCCGGCAGTAGCTTGTTAGCAACTCCTTGACGAAATTAACGACGCTGTTTTATTTCCCCTCCGCAACAGGATTTGTCGTTGCCCTCAATCATCGCTCGGCTTGCTTGTCTTTCCCTGCTCCCCTGCTGGGCTTCTCTTTATTAGACTTGCTCTTTCCTCGTTTCTCCTGCCTGTTTTTTTTTTTTTTTTTTTTCCCTCCTATCTTCTCCATCAAAGCCGCAGCAACCCGAGGCACGGGCTGGTGGCTGGGGAGAGGCACATCCCATGGGCACATCGGACCCTTTCCATGACTGGCTTTGAAAGCAAGGGGAGGAAAAGTCTGCTGAGGTTGGGCAGGATACATTGGGAGTGTTAATTGAGAGGGCATAGCTCGAAGGTCGGGATCTGCCTCTGACACCAGGCACGTCTTTACAAACGGGGGAAGAAGGCAGGGCTTTCTGAAGTGCTGTTCACCTGGTGTGTGGAGGAGACCTCTCGGGCAGAGAGGAATCAATGCCTGGAGGTTCCTTTCCCTGACTGCAGTCAGGGCCCACAGTGCTCCGATACCTAGTTTTTTGGATAGAAAGAGCAGGCGAACCCTGCCGGAGGTGTTTAGGATAGGTCTGGGGGGTTTCAGCACACACCCACGAGCCATCCGCATGAGCTGGGACGCTTCAGGGAGCTCTGCCCCATGCTGCGTGCAGGGAGGGGACGTCGATGTGATTCCTGCCCCGTCCCGCACCCCAGGACCTTGCTGCCGGCCGCAGAGCTTGGGACCACGTGGGCTGAAGGGGGCCCCGGCAGCCAGCCGAGCTTTCACTGGGCTTCCACTGAGCTACGCATCCCCCCGCTGCCCAGAGCTGCTCCACGTTGTTGTCTGTTGCTGTCACAAGATGAAACACCTTGTGCTGAGCTCTTATGCATCGAACGCTTCTTAGCAGTCTGTTTCAAAGACTCATCTGCTCTACACCATCGCTTCTCTGTTTGTATTTAGCCGCTTGCAGCGGACGCACGTCCTGTAAGCTGCACATTCTGTACCTCTCAAAAAGACAGTAAGTGTTCCAGGAACCATTCATTTCCTGGTCAGGCTGAGACTTACAGAGGGTAAAATAACTCCAGCCTAACCTGCAGTTAGTGTTTCTTTACATGAAGGAATCAATTTCCACTGAACGCTCATTTTGTTTTATATCCAGCTCTAGCTAGTCATCCCCTGGTGCCGCTCGGTTCCCTCAGCAGCCAGACCTGGTCCTGCTGCCGTGTTCATATGGGAGAAACTTCCATTGATCCTGAGTTCCCACAGCTCATTTATCTTCCCGAAGCACAGCACCAGCCGCCCTGTCCAGGCACAGGATGATGATATGTTGGGGGCAGCGAGGGTTGGCTGCTCCCTAAGCACAGGGGCACCTCAGAAGAATATTCCGAGCGTGGAGCACCAAATCCTGCCGTGATGCTCTGACCGCAGGACAGCCAGCCGGCTTGCCCCCGGGACTCCCCCAGAAGCTGAGAAGTTTTTTGTGAAGCTGTTCCTTGCAAACACGCCAGCTGCTGAGTGGTGATAAGCTCGGGGGCAACCGAGGTCTGGCTTCTGCTGTAGCTCTGAGCTAGGTCAGCCTTCTCAGAGGGGGCTTTACTGCTGAACATGCAGTCAGGTGGCACCACCAGAGTGCAGAAGCTGGGTAACCAGTGGAAAACCTCAGCTTCCATGAGTTTTCCATCCCTGCTTCCCTTCCAGCCTGGAACCCTGCTGTTACCGCTTCAAGATAACGAACAAGGGAAGGCGCACCCATCAGCTCTACTGGACAACAGAAGGCTTCGCCCCGTTTCGCCAGCGCGATCGTCTCCCTGCCGTCGGTAACACCAAGGGCAAAAACTCCTCGCAGAGCCCCCAGCCTGCCTCTCCCGTGTTTAAGCTTCGACCGCTGAGGATGGAGCTGATGCCAGGCAGGACTATGGAGATGGTGCTGGAAGGCTCCTCCAGCACTCCAAAGGTGAGGTCCGGCACGGGGCCGAGCATTTCCCAGCAGGTCGCATCCACACGGTCGTCTTCAGAGGCCCCTTGGCACTTGCCTGAGAAAATGAGCAATTGCTTTCAAGAGCTGTTTTAACATCACGAGTTACCATGGCAGCACCGGTTGATTTCCTTGCTGGCCACCATCAGTTGCTAAGGCTTTTCTTGTTTCTATAGCTACTACAAACCCATCTTGCTGATACCAAGATACGGGCTGAAGAAAGCGCTGCTTCAGGGGGCAAACAGCAGGTCGTAAGATGTCGTGTGCTGGGGCAGAAAGGAAGGGCGGAGAAAGGAGTTATGATCGGAGATTAGGAATGCAGTCAGAAAGTAAATTAAGTAAATTTAAAAAAAAAAAAAAAAAAGGCAAGAAAGTATGTCTGGGGGAAGCACCCAAAACACCTGTGGAGGGAGGGGGTGTCTGGGAGCAGCATCACTTTTCCTCTCTACGTAAGCACGGGCAGAGGGCTTGTCTAGCACAGAGTCCTGGAAGAGAGAAATCAACGCTGTCAGCTGTAATGATCAGAGGGACGTTCTCCACGTGGGAAACCATTCCTGGTGCTCGTTAGAATTGACAGCTTGAGCACTTGTCGATATTTCCATGCCGGCTGGCCCCAGCGTGCCAAGGGCAGCCGGGTCTTGCAGTAAGGCTGCGCACCCTTGGGCTGCAGCTCGGAGAGGGATGCTTCAGTGGGATCACTGCATGTCCCCCCCAGTACCACTTCTGAAGGTGTTTTAGAGGGTTGCCTCAGTGGTAGGTGGAGGAAGGCTTGGTAACTCACTCTGTTGACTGATGGGACTCTCCAGGTATATCCCTATGCAGTTTGGAGCTCAAGGGTTTTGCTGGGGAGAGGGAAAATGTACCAAAAGGGAAATAAAAAGGTCAGGGCACTGGAGAGGATGTCTTGCTTGGAAAGCTGGAAGGGGATCTGTGAGCTCAGCTGTGGCTACCTGGCTGCTGGGGTCAAAGCCGAGCCCCTTCCTTGTGTCTGGAGATCTTGGTGCTCTTCAGGTTGGTCAGAAGCCCGGCTGCCTGCATTGCACAGCTGATTTTGGAGGCTGCAGGCTCCAAGGAGGGGTTGAAAAAGGGGGACTGGAGGGAGATTTCATGAAGTGACACCTCAAGAGAAACTGGGAGAAGTCAGAACGTAAGAGCATTTGGTTTGGGCAGAGGGCTTCCACCTGAAGGAGGAGACACCTCATTCCTGGGGTCGTTTCTTTTAAAACCAGACCTAGGAGGCACAGTTCGCTCCCAGGAATGAGCGATCCCACCTTCACCTGAAGGCAGGACAGCTGTTTGGATTTTTCCCATGCATCCTTTCCACAACGCTTCTAAGGGAATGTTTGGTGGCATTAGGCCTACTTATCCCCTGTTTCCCTTAATATAGTTAATTTTGGAATGACATCCTACAGCTTTCTGTAAGGGCTATGCTTAGCAATGAGGCACATCAATGTGAGTTTCATTTGGGGCAGTAATTACTGTGACTGTAGCCAGCACGTGGCCTGCAAGTGCATTTTGTGGAAGTTAGGGTGTAGCATTATGGACATTCGAGCGCTGAATAAATAGGATGGAACATTAGGAGCAAGGGGGCTATCGAGGGGACCGGCGATTGCATCGTTGTGGCAGTAACACCTGCTGCCAGTTGATGGCCGGTTAGTGGCAAGGTGTGCACCCAGGCTGTCAAACCCTCTATGTCCACAGTCGGGTGGCTAGCAAACGCGGTGCCCCGCCAGCACCCCCCGGGTGACGCGCGACTGTCGTGTGCAGGTGGTGACGGAGCGGCTGCTGTGCCACGCCATCATAGGCAGCAAGGCAGGGAAGGCACAAATAATGCAGGCGGATGTCACGTGCGAGTTCATTGCTCCTGTTCTGCAGATCTCCTCCAGGGAAATCACTTTCCGGGTGGAGAAGGTAAGTCGCTGGATTGCGTCCTGGCATTTAATGGTGCGGCTGATGACTGAAAGCCACTTGTTAAATACAAGCACGCACACACCCAGAAGAAGTCCACAGGGCTTTGACTGTTGATTTGAGCAGGACCAAGCTTTTGCTGTTAGCACTGAGATCGTTATTTCGGTCCACCTGGGGCTGGGGACGGGCTCGCTGGGCAGAGGGCGAGACGTGGGACCAGGAGAGCAGCGCGGGCTTAGTGCAGGCTGGAGAGCAGAGCTCCGCAGCAGCGCGATGCTCAGCCCCTCCTCACCCCCTGTGGGGATCTTTGTAGAGTAGGTGAGGGTGTTTTGGGAGATGGGACTGTCACTTTTTCACCCACGGAAAACTGGGATTACAGCTTCAACGCAGGGGCGGATCATGGCCTCTTCTAGAGAGATACCAGTTTCTGTACTCGGTGTAAAGGGAGGGTTTTGAAAATCCTCCAAGGCATGCTGAAGTCTGAACACCGATCCTGCAGGGAAGCTGAGAAAACTGAGACTTCTGTCAACAGCTCAGATTGATGGGGAAAAGCTGTCACGGTCTTTTTGTCTCTCTTCTGCCTTCTCCGCTGTTGGTAGGGATGCTAGCTCTTTGCATTTCCCCATCCTCAGTTTGTTCAAAGGACCTGCAGACGTCCTTCAGCTGCAGTGATGATAACAGCAATGCAAAGCAGATGCCCTTTGGACTCTGGATTCTGCCTCCTGCATCATCTTTCCCTCTCCTGCAAGGCATCTGAAAAAGAGAAAATATTTCATTATTTAGCTTCTGTGTTTTCAGGTCTCTCCTCTGGTTCCCTGGCTCCCAGGGTAGCACACGATTGTGTGAGCAGCTCGGATTTAATGGGAAGCTTTCTGGTCCTCCCTGATGCCTGTCTGCGGTCTGCTTGTTGCCATGCGCTCCCGTTTATCGAGTGCTATGACACTGCAGATGTTTGACATCAATACATGTAGAACTAGTTTCGCAAACACTGTCTAGTTTATATAAGCCATACAGGAAGCCCAGAAAAATGCACGAACAGGAAGAAATGGCTTAGGCTGGAGCTCAGCTTTAAAGCTACAGCCAGCTCGTCACTAACAGGGGCGGCAGCAGGCTTGTTGTAACCGAACTGCTGAGGCTTCTCACCAGCTGTACGTGCGAGCAGATGTTTAAACTTAACCTCAGGCTGCTGCAGTCTCTCCACTCCAGGCTAAATCCTGCTCGCTGTTCTCCCCTGATGAGTCTCACTGCTTTTTATGAGGCTACTCGAGCCGAGAAGGCCCTAAGAAATTAGGGTATGCGAGTGGAAACGCGTCTTGTGCTTTTCAGCCCAAGAGAGGATACCAAACTGGGGACAAACGAGCTGGATTCGCTTTCTGTTTTGACCTCGTTGACGCAGCTGCCTCCTCAGGGTCGTGCTCCCTGCTGTGTACGCCAGGCGGTGGTGTCTCCCAGTCCCCAGGGAGGCTGTGGCCTCTAAACGCGGAAAGCGTTTGATGTAGGTTGAGAAAAACCTCCTAGGAGGGTGGGAAACAACAAGAATGGCAAACAGAGATGTATGCAGTTTGGGGGTTGAAAAATGTGAAATGCAAGGGAAGGAGGTCCAGGGCCTTCAAGTTTTTTCCCCTTTGTTGTCTCCTGTTTCTGTAGCAACCCGATGATGTCCTAACTCTTCAGTATGAGCCTCTACATTTAAAAAACATCTCCTCCCTGCCGCTCAGCGTTGTCCTGGTCTTGGATCAACCCTTCTCGGTCTGCGACGCGGCCCAGCGGCCCCTGCCTGCGGGCGCTCAGGTGAGCGGCCATGGACCTTCCCACCCCGGGAGGCCTGAGGAGCGAGGCGCGTCGTGGCCAAGGCCCTCCGGCAGAGGGCTTTGTTCCCAAAAGCCAGCAGTAGTCTGGCCTGAACTAAACCAGGTTTCAAATGAGCTGCTGAAGGAAACCTTCCTGAGCGTGAAACTTTTTTTTTTGTAAGTAAATTTGTATTTTCCCTCTCTGCCGCAAGCCTGAGGCTGCGATTGTACGTGTGCTGAGCGTGAGGACGAAGGAGTCCTTCAAGAGTCAGCGCTTGCCAGAGTGCTGATGTGGTTATGTTTTTAGCATATAGCCTTTGCAGGTCCAGAATTCGGTAGACCGATACTTATTTCCCTCTTGCATTGATACAGAGAGCAGAAATGTAGGCAGACGTGGTCTCAGACGGTGCTTGTGGTCAGACACACTGTAAGGAAAACGAGGGATGAGCTGAGACGCTCACGTTGGCATCACACTTAGGGCATCGTGCGTTTACACGTTTCATGCCATCAGACCTTGGAACTTCATCACACTGCTGATTAATATCTCTTCGTCTCCTTGCAGCCGCTGAAGCTGGACACAGGGGAGGAACTTCATCTTTCCATTGGATTTAACCCTGCTTACAAAGAGGATTTGAATACCTGGGTAGCAGACAAGGCTCTGAAAATACAGTTTCTTGAGCATCCTCATGAGGAGCAGGTTACTGTTCGGGGAGAAGTCTACTTCCCAAATCTGCATATTCAGACCATGGCCCTGGACTTTGGCTGCATCTTGAATGACACTGAAGATGTGCGTTACGTCGAGATGACCAACTGCAGCCCGCTTCTCGTCCGGTACCACTGGTCGTTCCTGGCAGGCAGCCACGTGAGCCAGATGAGGTATGTGCAGCTTTGCCCTCTCCTTGAAGCTCTTCTCCTTCCTGGTGTCCTGTTTGTACTTTGCAAAGCCCAAGGCTGTTTGTCTGGGATCTGACAAATTGCTTTCGACTCTCCCATCTGGAAATAACACCTACCAACCGTGGTCAGGATGGGTGCTCAGGGAAGAGGTGACCTCCACCAGTTTGAAGCTGGGAAGGATACAACATTCTCCAGCCAAACCAGGGGCTTTAAGAGCCTGAACCACTTCTAGCATAGCCCATAACCTAGAATCTCATTTTCTTATCTCTGAAGCTGCAAAGTCATGCGTTGGCTTAGGCGTCTGGACAAGCAGGTGCACAACGTGACCTCTCCTCCTTCCCTGCCAACTCTACTTGTTGTTGTCCGTACTAAGAGCCTGGGTAGGCACTGCCACCGCAGCGGTGTGCTGCTGTCCCAGCCTCTTGCTGCTGCTTTGCTGGAGCCCCCGTGCTCGCTCCCCTGGGAAGAAAAACTGACTTCTCAAGCCTTCCTGGCCTGAGGCAAGCACCACCCAGGTGAAGCGAGTTTCGATCTGTTTAACTGCATGTCACATTCACAGAACAGCTCTTTAGCGCTTTACAGCGAGACAGCAAGTTCTGCTGTGGCCTTCGGGGCAGCTGCAGAGGTCGGTGGGAGCCCTTGTCTGAACGTCCCCAGGGAGCAGGGCTGTCCAGTGCTGCTCTGCGGCTTCCAAGCCCAAGAATAATCTTGCAGTCACGCTGGAGCACATCTATGAGCACCTTTCTATCTGTTCTTCCTGCTGTGGCTTCTCTGCGTAGTACAAAAGTCTAGTCTGGGTGGTTTTAATTACAGTAGCAAATGCTTTTTCCATAATGCCCTGGGAAACCTAGCGAAGTTAACCACTGTGCATTGAAGTGTTGCTCTTCTAAATAATACACATCATCAATAAGCAGTTGTGTTTGGGGAATTGGAGTCTGGCTCACAGGAGGACCTGCTGGGGACTGGAAATTAGCTGTGGCTATGTGGAGGGCTCTGGGGAGCCCGTTCACAGCTGGGTCTTACCAGGTAACAGCACCTCTAGGGGGGTCCTTCCTGATGCATGGCACCTCCAGGAGCAGACCCTAAGGGTTTCCAGTCATGCAGGGCGAAGTCTGCAAAGGGATGTGGGCGTGCAGGGGCGGAGCAGGGCTGCAATCTCTGCTCGGAGGCCCCTGTCATCTGGTAAATTAGATTAGGGTTTAATTACAACCTAAAGGGTGAATCTAATTTTTGATGATAGAACAATGCTTATGTTTTATAATAACAGAAAGCGACGCCTGTGCGGAATTAATTTCCTCCGGGGCCACTTGTTGGCTGGTTGCCTGTTTATCTTTACTCCTATTTTTAGAATCTTTTTGAGTTTTTGGAAATGTGAACGCTGAATCAGTTTTTGGCTTTTAATCACCCCATCTCCACCTAAATTGGCTTTGCTGGACCCGAGCCTGCAGGTGCTCTTTCTTCCAGGGGATGCAAAGTCATCCAGCGCTGCTGGCTGGGTAGCAGCTGAGGGTGCTCAGCGTCTGGCAGGATAGTGGCCTTTGCTCCAGTGGTCTATGGCATAGCCCCTTTGCTGGCTTGTTAGCAATGTGGACATTACAACAGCTCCCTTTTCTGCTCTGCATGTTAATTAAGCAGTAATGTACTCTCTCCGGGTCCCTCAGCAGACACCATGTGATGCTCCGTGGCAGAGCTGGAAATGAAGACAGTCTCCAAGCTATTAACACCTCAAATTGCTCGTTAAGAGCCCAGAAGAAGGGCAGCATGTCAGATATTATTTCTGGTCCACATTAAGCACTGTTGGTATTCTAAATTATCAGATCAAACTAACTCAGCCTGACATTGAGAGAATCAAACATCAGGTCCCGTGAAGGTGAGATCAATTGAATTTAGCCATCCATACATCTAGCCTTGCTGGAGCCCATCATCAGAGGCTCCCAGCATCAATCAGACAGGCACATTTATTTTGGCCAGGAGAGAAAAATGGTTTTTCTTTGCCTGGACAAGATTCTGCGCCTAATTATTTTTTTCTTCTAATTGTTCAATGCATTATTTTCCTCCTCCGTACCCTTTAATCATGGCTGGTTCCTCAAGCAGAGCAATCGTGTAACAGTCCAAGCATTGCTGTGTGGTTGGACGTACCCAGACCATGCCAACCCGTGCCCCTTCCATGACACTGTTGAGCCACAAATCTCTTGCAGTTGCTCCTGTCCTAGACCCGCACGAGCAGAGACAGGCTGAAAGCAGTCTCTCCCCTGGCCTTGGACCTTTGATAACTCAAAGCTGAGTTAAGCCTTTGCACCAAGATGTTTTCTGCTGCGTTGGAATGGATCTCCGGAGTGACCCAGTTAGGAGGTGGTAGATCTGGAGCCAAATTCAAGGATCATGTTCCTACCTTTAAAGTTTCTTCCACAAAGACCGGCGTGGCCCCCCCTTCTAAGGGAAATATCCAGCTCCTCAGCTTTGTTTGGGATTCCCATCAAAGGAAGACATTACATCCAAAGCCTGTACGAGGCTTTTCCTGAATAACTAGAGACCCCTGTGATAAATGCTCCCCTCCTGCCAAAGGCTCAACCCCAAGCTATGCTCTTCTCTAGAATTTTCATTCTTTGTTAGGGTAAACGACAAGGCACGGCTCCTTCTGAGCGCTGCCGTTCCTGCGTGACCCTGTCCCCCTTTCCTTCCCATGAGACACGAAGCCGGGATGCAGTTAGCACATGCTGTGCGGTCTGTGTGCCAGGATGGATCAGCAAGAAGCTCTGCACCTCCGTGGCACGTGTCAAACCTGCTCCATCCACTGATCTGATGTCTCGGGGGAGTGGGAACTTCCTGGCTGCAAATCCAGCGTAAGGAGTTGCCAGTAGGTCTTTCGTGGAAGGGGTTTGTTGAGCTAAACATGTGGAAAATGCCTGTCCTTCCTTTCCATCCAGGATTTTCTCTGCCAATTTGTTTTGAACAAACAAGGAGTCTTTCTCATCCCAAGTGGGTCTTCTATGGCATTAATCATTTCTTGTTCCTCTGCCCTCTCTCCTTCCACGTCCCCTGGCAGGCTGCGCTGCAGGGACCCTGCCAGCCAGATTCCTGCCTCGTTACTGACAAAAACAGTTCTGTTATACTTGATGGGGTTTTTGTTTTGTTGTTTTTCCTAACAAGGAAGAAAGGGAAAATACAGACAATGAAAAACAGTGCAAGGCAAAAATCTGACAGCAGTGCTCTGTCAGCCACTGGAGGAGAGAGGCAGCAACACGGGCAGCAAGAATATATACCCGAAACGCACACGTTCACTGCGCCCCGATGCTCGGGGGTCTCAGATGAGTGACGGTAGCACATACCCTCCTTTTTTTTTTCTTGGTGCTATCATGGGCTGTGCTGCTTCTCGCTGAGGTTGCAAGCCCCTCGGGGTGGCATGTTTTGGGCTTTGGTGACTCCAAGGACACTACTTCTCCTGTAGCCCCATGAGTAACTCTTGAAAGGAGGACTGAGTCGTGCTGGAAAGGCGCCCACAGAACGTGTCCCTCGTCTGTGTGTGCTTTGGCAGCGGTGGAGAAACCACTGCTCTGTCATGCTGAGCAAGCTCTTGGGTTCCTCGGCGATGGAGTCCTGCAGCGACGTCTGCGTGGGGTGGCAGCCCGCCTGTCGGGGCTCTGCGCTCGTGGGCAGAGATGCTGGGGAGCTGAAGCAAGGGACGCATTTGGAAATTTGCTACCTATTCCCCCCAGGGAACGTGAGAGCAGGTTTGAGGCGTCTTTGTTGTCCCAGGGCTTCCGACCATGGGCTGTGCAGGTTGCACACCTGGAGGACTTCTACTGTGGATGTCAGAGCCCTGAATGGCTTTGTGGGAATCACTTTGAGTGTTACACGTGGGTTTTCTGAGGCTCAGCCTCCTCCTTTACACAGGGTGACCAACCCCGAGTGCTTTCATTCGCCTTGGTGGGCTGGAGAGCAGTCCCAGGGCGTTGGAGGAATGGGTTGAGGGTAGGGAAGGCGAAGGAGAACACCTTGCTCTGACGGAAGGCACCGCACGTCCCATCCACGGTACTGTCAGACAGCTGGCTGCCTCCCCGGCTTTGCCCCGAGCGCGTCGCCCACACCACGAGCGGGCTGCGGTGGGGAGGTGACGCTTCTGGCGTTGGCCAGGCAGAAAGCACCGGTGGGAAGGCGACTTCGGTGGCGACTTTTTGCTCTGCCAGCGACGTTCTGTGAGCAGCCTGGGGAGCACCTGCCTTCTGTCTCTGCCGTCTGAACGTCTTCATTGCCCAAGACAGACTGCAGTAGGTTTGCACCGCAAAGTGTTGTTCTCCGGATAAATGCCGTTGCGCCTGTGCCTGGGCGGTTTTGCTTTAATTCCCTCTGGGCAAGAGGCAGCTGCTCGAGGCCAGTCCCCGCAGAGCTCACTTCACTGACTGTTTATGAAACAAGATGCTGATTTTTGGTTTGTGGAAGCAGCGTGGTGTTGTAGCCGCCTGGGCTGAGGCAGAGCGGGAGCATCGATTCGGGAACCACTGCTGTCTCTTCCCCTTCGTGTTCCTCCGAGCACTACAGGGGAGCCATCAGGTGAAGTCTCGCCAGCAGGATGTGTGATTTATGTCTGTTTGTTTGCTGCCCTGCTGCTGCTGTGTGTGCCAATGGCAAGTAAAGTGACACAATTTTCCAGGTCTCGTTTCTCTTAATTTCTCCAGCTGTTTCTCTCCCTTTTCTCTCTTCCTATTTCCTGCAGGCTCTGCATCCAGCAGCTTTCCTCAAGGGAGAACCCCTTTGAACCCACTGCCATCGCTCCGAGAGCGCTGTTTCGAGTGTCATGCTCTCTGGTGTGTCCCTGCCTCAGTCCTGTCTTCACAGGGCAGCTGAGAAGTCCTTAAGCTTTTAGAAGGGGCTCAAGCCGAACTTGAATCCTGGTATCAAATCTTCAGATGTCTGGGGGTGTGAATCTGCTTGGGGATGTTTGTTCTGATTCCTTTCTAGCACAGAGGTGATGGAGATGGTCCTGCAGAGGCAAGGAGAGGGGAAACCTTCAGCTCTCTGCAGCACAACAGCTTGGAGAGGACCTCAGCTCAGAGGGAGATCTAATGGGGCTCTGCAAAGCCCTTGTGGGCAAAGCTTAGAGAAATGAAAGCACCATCCTTGGATACCTTTCCCCCTGCCTCAAGGGTGTCTCCCGGTGCAGCGCAGGGGCAGGCTGCATCGCCCTACAGGTGATGGTGCTTGCTGATGGGTGCACAGTCATTTTTGAGAGCACCTAACTCAGTGCCTCCTTGGGAGAGCCGTCCTTCTCTGTATGAAACCTTTCAGCTGTGAGGTTGGTTTGCAGAGGCTCTTCCTTGCTTGGGTGTGTGTTGGGGGGAAATGTCGGCTCACCCTGGGTTTAAAGCTTGTGGGTGTTGGATCATCCCTCTCCTTTCCACCCACTGATTTCCCTGGCTCCTCGCAGCTAACTTAACTCATCCTGTTGCCTGGCTGGTCAAGGAGTTGAGCAGCTCCTGGGAGTACCAAGCGAAGGACCAGCTGGGGTGGCAGAGCAGCAGCTCCTCACCTCGGTCCCTATAACAGCATCTTTATCCTTACCTCCATCCATCCCCATCCACCCTTCGCCCCGGTCAGCTTTTCCCACTCATGAGCACCTCTTGGCTTCACCCTAGAAATCCTCCTCCTTCCTCTTCGATGGTACCTGTCGCCTCTCCCTTGCCTGCCTCTATCACCCGTACTTGTCCTGAGCTGTCCCTGGTGTTGCCTGGACCAGACCATCCCATCGGGTCATCCATTGCCCCATCCCAAATGAGGTCGGGCTGTTCAGCCATCAGCACATTTCCTGGGATTGCGTCTGTCTCGCTCTTGGTAAAATAGGGGGTCATTATGTTGTACTATGACCTTTAATAATAATTCGGCAATTATGTTAACTAGCCATTTACACAGACCACACAAATCATGGTAAAAACCATGCATGGCCATCAATCTACGTGTAATTTGCGCTGGTGTGACAAACCCAGCTCCCTCTGGACAGGGGATGGATGGCGATGCCAGCATCCTCAGCAGGGTGGAGCTCCAGCATCGGACTTTATTTTGGGATGCTACCCCAGGAAGGATATTAAACAAACTGGAGCTTTCTTCGGTTTGTTTTTTCCTCTGTGTTTTGTCATTGCTGCTTTGTCTCTTCCTTCATCTCCCTTCTGTGACCAGCTGCAGAATCCCGTCGGGAAGGCACGCTGGGCTGCGCCGTGCGGCCCCCATCAGCATGGGCCGGTGGGGTTCAGCAGAAGCGGTTGAGACAAGCAGAGAGGTTTCCTTCTCGGTGAGGACTTCAGGCCATACTCTGTCACCTCCTCTTGCTCTGTTCTTTGTCGCCGCAGAGGGACAGCGACGGGCAGGAAGGCCACAGCCCCTGTGCTCCTGAGGCAGCTGGGCCGGGCGTTGTGTGCTTCTTGGGGGCACCTCGAGCAGGTACCTACAGGCTGGTCCTCCACCTGCGGGGTGCCTCAGCTCAGGCTCGAGCTGCTTTTTGGCTTCTCATAGGGTGAAGCTGGCCGTGCCAAGCCCGATGCCCCCTGTCCCTTCAGTCTCAGGCTCTGTCCTGTTCATCCCTTTCACAAAGCTGTGGAGAGCCAGCTTTGGTCTTCTGCGGTCTTCACCCTACAGATATGGATAGAGCAATCTCTCTATTCATGGCTGGGAGCCTTGACGAAGCTCACTCAGGACCAGCTTGCTTGGTCTCAACAGGTTACCCCCAACTTTCCTTGGCTCCCTGATTCCTAATGCTTTGAGGGGTCGCAGCTGCATCCTTCATCGTTTGCCAAGCTCTCGCCCTCATGAAGGCAACTCAAAAGGGCGAAACTCCAGATCCCTGCCACGATGGCATCTGGAGCACATCTCTCCCCCTCTGTGATCAGTTGCAGGAGTCAATGCAGTCACCGGTCAGCAGAGCGAAGTTTTGAAGTAGCTGGGGAGATTGTAATTGTTGCTGATTACTTTAAATAGCACCTCCTAATTACAGCCTGCATGGCTTGTTTAATTTCGAACAAAGACTACAAATTGTATTTATCATTAGAGCTACTGAATGGTTCAGAGAGACCTTTGGCCAGAGGCTGATTGAGAATCATTTCTCCGTCTGACAGAGAATCAGGAGCTTCCTATCGCCTCGCCCGATGTTTATGAATCACACGGCTGACGTGCAAAGCAGGAGGAAGGAGAGGGCTCAATGGGAGATGTTTTGCACATGTTCTATAAAATCGGAGCAGGTCACAGTAACTCAGTAAAGTCAGTGGAGACTTCTTCCAGGGATATAACTTGTCAGGGGCACGAAGAGAGAGGAAAGTACTGCTGTGCACAGGGTGACCTCCACAAAAAGGTCCTCTTCCACTTCTCCCCGTGCCCAAAGGCAGGGCAAGAGCTGCTGGTGCCTGTGATGCCTGGCCCTGCTCCGGACACCAGCCCAACACAGCACGGGCTGGACCAAGGTGGCTGAGGAGCTCTTGTGCCTGCAGCCTGTAAACCCAGCCCAGCCAGGTCCTGTGGAAATGCGCTGAGAGAGGCAGAAGCTATGGCAGAAGGAGCTTTCAGGACCCTCTCTGGTTTTTCTCATGGAAAGTGATGGGTCAGTTGAGGTTTCGGGTGTTTTCCTGTGCACTAAGCCTTTTCTGGGGGCTTCTGCAGGACCTGAGAGCTCTCAGTGCACCCAAAAATCGAATCTTGTGGCTGCCTCTGAAAGCTGCTGGAGAGCTTTGGTTGCTACCGCACAATATGCCACGCTTCACTTCTCTTTG
This sequence comes from Chauna torquata, assembly GCA_013399475.1. Classification (NCBI taxonomy): domain Eukaryota; kingdom Metazoa; phylum Chordata; class Aves; order Anseriformes; family Anhimidae; genus Chauna; species Chauna torquata. Next base: position 128,418 of record VXAL01017695.1, on the reverse strand, counting down.
GTAATGGCATCCCTGCTTCCGTCCCACAATTTCTATTTAAAAAAATAATCAAAACTCTCTCGCTTCTCAAAAGTGACCTTTTTGACTCGAAGTAGCAAGTATCTGCTAATACGGCATATTAACCGTAAGTTGGTTAATACTCGGTCACAGTGGGACATCCCCAGGACTGCTCACTGCATCCAGGTGAACGCCGAGTCCAGCATGTGCAAAACACAAGCTGGAGACGTCGCGTCTCGCGGCAGCCGTGTTGCTTCTGTATTCTGTCTCACCAGGTCTGAATTTCAATGGGTTCAGTAAACAGCTCAGAAAAGGAATTTATCCTAGCATAGAAATAGTCTTCACGGATTTAGAGGTGGTGTGATGTTTTTTTTTTTCATGTAAATGAAAGGAAAAAAAGTGGATGTTCAATTAATATTTAAATTTGCAGCACAGCGGAGTCCTGCAGATTTTTTGAGCAGAAGCTGAAAATCCTGTAAGGAGAGGGATGCTGCTGAATGAAAGGCACCACGGTGGGAGCAGCATCCCGTGCCCTTTGGTGCCAGGCTTCTTCTCGCTGCTCCAGCACCCGGTGAGGAGGAAAGCCTTGCAAAGAGCCCTTCTGAAGAGGGGGCTCACTTGCGTCCAGCCAGCTGTTGTAGTGGGATGCAGTTTTGGGGTGACTGTCCTGATGCTGACGGCTCTTGCACAGCCTGAGCCGGCGGGGTCACGTCATCCCGCCTGCACCTCCGCGTCGAGTTCGCAGCACCAGTGTGATTTCTAGCTCCTCTATTTCGGGAGGAGGGTGTGGGAAGCAGTGTGAAGCTGTGCCCCTAGCAGGCTCACAAGCAGGAGACGAGCTGAGGTTTGTTTCTAACATCTCAGACTGGGGACAGCGGGTGGCACCAGGCTGTCCTGACCGTCCCAGGAAGGGCTCCTCTCTCCCTGGCGTCCATCCAGCCCTGCTCCCGTTACATCCCCACACTTCATTCCGCGGTGGGGCTTGAGCTGCTCTCCCTGCACATGCAGTGGGGGAGCCTGAAAGCGCTGGGTGGAGGGTGTGCTAAGGGGTGGCCAGGGCTGGGTGAGATGGACCCAGGGGGTTACCTACGCCTCACTGCCTTCCTTTTTGTCTTATGCTTATTTATTCCGGCTTTTCCTCACTGGAAACAGTCCCTGGCTGCGCTTTGTGCTGCTCCGCAGCAGGACTCACTAATCACATCATCTCCCGGGCTCCCAGAGGGCTTCTACTTTAGCGTGAAAAATGTTGTTGTTGTCTAGGCACCGCGGTCCTGTGAAGTTGCCTCAAACCATTCTATAGAACTAAAGGTAATTTAATAAATGATTATGGATTTTCTATCTCAGGGCTTTACCTCTCCTCAGGAGTTGTTATTAACTCACAGTATTTATCTCGAGCAGCTCCGAGCCGTGGTTTCATTTCCTCACTAGGATGGATCGCGGCTGGCAGTTTGGGGACAGCCGCCGCGGTGCTGGCTGTGGAGGCAACGCGCTGAACTGGTGCGGCACTGGGGGACTTCAAGGTGCCCCCACCAGCGCACCCCGCTACGCGCTGAGGTGCCTCAGCCAGGAGGGAGAACTTCGTGTGTGTGGGACCGTGGGTGGGCATCGGTCTGCAGGGCGAGCAAAGGCCTTCCTTCCCTCCGTACGCGTTTATTGACAGCCACTGGTCAGACTCTAAACTCAGATCCATCTGTAAAATTAGCCCTTGAGCTGGTTTGCTGAATCGTTTACCAAATCGTTCCTCAAGCAGTTTTCATTTGGAAACTGCTGAGGTGGGGATCGCGCTCTCGGATGGGGAATATGTGTGGCTGGGCAGGAGATGAATCTCATCACACAAGATTTGCAATATATTGGTTAAAAATGACTGAAACTTCCTTCCCCAAAGTACTAATCGCTGCTGCTGTGGTGCTCGTCAGCCTTTCAGAGCTGCACAGCCAGGCTCATCGCCCGTGTCCTTCCAGGGGCCACATCCTGCCAAGGGGCCGCATGGATCATCCATCTTATGCAGGCTTCCCTCCTTCCCACTGCAGGTCCATGCTCAAATGTGTTTTATTTTCCAGGTTCAGCCCTCCAGCACCTAAATATTTCGTCAAACCCCAGCCACCTAAGGAGAAGGGAGCCCCGATGGAGCCGTCGGCATCTGCAGAGGGCAGCTGCAGGGACGTGGGTGAGGAGGAGCCAGCCCAAGCCATGGGAGCAGCAGAAGACCCTGCCCAAGAGTCAGCAGATGCAGATGACTCCCTGGAGGCACAGGTAGGTTTTCCTGTAGAATGACCACCTGTGTTGCCTCCCCCACTGGGTATTGCAGTGAGAACCACGGAGCAGATGGTTGCTCTTATAAAACAAGGGTTTGCAGACAAAGTCTGCTGCCTCCTGGCTTTGAAAAAGGCTTTTGGTTTGCTGACCCTGCTGGTGAGCCTCGCTGCTTTGGAGGTTGACCTTGGTGGTGGTGGGAGCTGGTACATTGGTCTGCAGCCTGGGCAATAAAGAAAGGATGTGGGAAAGCGTGAGAGGTTCAGGAGATGCCAGAATTAGCATCAAGTTTGAGGAGAAAGGTTGCACCTGCTCGCACCCAAGTCTCAGCAGTTTTAATGTTGTAAGTCTGCACAATCAGGAGAAATGACATCCTATTGTTGCAAACAATAGCGTGGCTGAATGCTGAGACAGAAGCATGATGTCTTTTTTCTTTCCTGCTTTGTTGCCCTGTACGCACAAAGTAAACCAGGGAAATCCAAGTGGATGGGTCTAAGTAGGATCCAGAGTTGCCTCAAATCTGTGCTGCAGTTTCATCTTCTGCTTGTGTCACTGTATGGAGGGAATATCTCTATCCCCTTCCTGGGAAGAAGGGAGATCGTAAGCTCAGAAATGGTGTGGTTAGCATCTTTTGGAATATAAAGCTTTTCGGCAAAGCTTTGCTAGTTTTGTGAATGCAAGGATGACAGAAAGGGTGTTGAAACCAGGAGGCATGTGTGTATCGGGTACCATAGATTTGGAGAGGTCCTGGTGAGGCTGGAAATTAAATAATCCACTTGTAGGCTAAGGAGAAGGACAGAGAGCTGTGCTCAGAGCCCTGCATTGCTAAAGCAAGCAGCAGTGGTTGGTTGTTAGCTGAAAGCTCTGTAACTGGTTGTAGACCAAAGAATAAACTATATACGGCCAAAAAACCCACCTTCTTTGTATGCTTTGCAAAGTGTATTGAGGTAAGCCAAATTTTGAAATTTATTCCTGAGAAGAGGAAAGAACAGGAAAAAACTCAGCCCTCTCCTGTGCTTTATTTACTGGGGAGATTGAGCGTCTAATTAGGTCTAAGGATGTCCTGTAAATACTCCTGCAGCTACTGCTGAAGTCAAGACCACAGCACGAAGCACTTCTTCACGTTAGGGAAGAAGCACGTATTCTTCAACCTCGAGCAATGGTGGTCATTCTACAGCAAACACAGCCCTCGTTTATAAACAGGGCTCAAAAACTCAGGGACAGGGTTCCTTCTGAAAGACAGCACTTTTGAGGTTAAATACCACTGAGCCAGCTCTCAGCTGCTGCGAGATGGAAGACCATCTCAGCTGCCTTGTGCAGGATGGGGCTGTTTATGCAGAACACCCCAGTGGAGATCTTCAGCTCTCCAGCACTGAGGAGCACGCGAGATGAAACGTAAGCACAGCCTGAAGCAGGATAGTTCTACCAAGCACTTCCCAAGTCCTTATTTTTCAGTTTTTGATATGTCTTGCTTGCAGCTCTGTCCCGGAAAACCTAACCTGTCCAGGTTTAGGGGCTCAGGGTGATCCTTGGGCAGCATTTGAAGCACAAGCAGTCCATGGTCTGCTGTTGGAAAGGCGACAGATGGTATCAGATGGCTTCTGCAGGCTCACCCAAAAGGCAGTGTTCGACCTGGACCTACCCTTGTAGGGCACAAGCTTGGTGCGGAAGTGTCAAGTGAGGGAGAGAAGGGAGCTGGCCTGGGCAGGGGCAGTGCTAAAACACAATTGCAGGAATAAATTTTGGGTTGTCACTGTCACACTGCCTGTGTCTGGTCCATCTGCACTGGGTGCAAAAGGCCCTTGAGGTCTCTGCCACGACTGAGTGCTGGATGCACCCAGCTTCCTCGTGTGAGCTTGTGCGTGGGACGTGCAGATGGTGCCTGTGCCTCAGCTGTGGATGGGCTTGGACGCACGCTGAACTGATGGGGTGGACATCCCCATACTTGATTTGCACCCAGGTACAATCTCAGCTGCTCCTGGCTTAATCAGGTTCTTCCTTGTCCATTGAAATGATCATGGGAGGTCACCACTGTTGGTTCAGAGAAGAGCCCGTGTGGGTGGGGTGTGGATGTGGCAGCAGACTGGTCTCACCCAGACCAGCCAGCTGCTCGCCAAAGCTCCCAGTGGATATTTTCCAGCTGCTACCATCCACTGCTGAGGAGCTGGGAAGCGCTGCGGAGCTGGCAAGTGCAGCAGAGACTCAGAGCCTGGTGGAGGTCAAGGAACTGATGGAGTTTGTGGAGACCGAACCCCTCGCATTAGGTGTGGAGGAGGTAAGAGGGTATCTTCTCCATCCGGCTTCAATGTTTCCAACGTGGCAAGCAGTTGTGTGGCCCCCACGCACACTGATGGCCCTCAGCGCTGCTCAGAGCGGCCTCGCATCCCTCCAAGCACAGCATCATGCAGTGCTGCTGAAGCAACTGGCCCTTGGAGAGGCCGTGCAGGACATGTTGTAGGGCTGACCGAGGACCTCACCTGTGCAGCAGCTGTGGTGGGCATGATTCGTCCTGTTGGAGTTCATCAAGTGGGCAGTAGGAATTTTCTGCAGTGGGTTTTGCATCTTAACAGAGAGTAGCGTGTGAATCCAAGAGAGAATGGAACGGATGAGGAGCCGCGTGAGCTGGGCTGGAGTCCTCCCTGGCTCCAAGGACCCTCACCTCCAAGTCTCATGCTTCTCCAAAGGCCGTAGAGGCTGCTTCTAAGGGCACGATCTGCTGCGGAGAGAATTCCTTGCTGCCAGGAGACCTCCCAAATTACATTAATGCACTGTATTAATTAATGCATTAGTGAGTATGGGAGAAGATTTTCCCATGGTTCCTCCACTGGAAAGTGGAATGGAAACAGGAAGAGGTTAGGACGATTATTGTGCGTTTGAGGGCCCCGCCAGCCATGTCCTTCACTCCAAGCTGAGGCCGTTGATCTCCAGCCTCACTCCAGAACCCAAGGGCAGGATGGCTGTTCTTCTGCCTCAATCTTGGTGCCCAAGATCTTGATCTCCCCTTCCTCCAGGTTTTTGACATCCTGCCACTGTGCGGCATGCTGCAGCCAGGTGAGAGCCAGCGGGTCACCTTCACCTTCTTTGGCCACGCCAACCTGGTTGCCCGCGTCACAGCACTGTGCGAGGTGGAGGGAGGCCCGACATACGAGGTCATGCTCAGCGGGGAGGCTTCGCTCATCAGCTACCTCTTTGACATTACGCAGATCGACTGCGGGCTGCAGGTACCACAGCTTCTCTTGGTGGAGGTCCTGGTCTTGAAGCCATCACTGATGTGCCACTACCCACTGACGTCTAAGACTCTCTACCCGTCCTAGCTACTTTGTTGGGTGTACAGCTTTCCCTGCCTTCCTCGTAGCCTTCCTCCAGCTGTTGGAAGGGCAGCCTTTGAGTAATAATCTTGCATCCAGGCTGTTGTTCTTATGGCTACCTCCAACCCCCGGAGTTGAAAATTCTTCCTCCTTGGGGTTTCTAGCACTGCTCCCCTGGGCAGAAAGGATCCTGGTGGTGATCTCCAGAGGGACACGTGCCCGGGACATCCATCCGCTGATCAGCTCCTAACTTCTGAGCTCCTACAGGAGATGCTCTTTTCTAATGCTCTTGATCAAGAAACAAAAAAAAAAAAACGAGAGAGGAAGTTAACTTGAGCTTCCCAGCCGCTACAGAAGGAAAGAATTTCCCAGAATAACCCCTGCTTTCCTCATTTTCAGCTAAAACCCACACAGATGCTTCTAGCTGTTGGCCCTGTGTGTGTTGCCCTCTGCCTCCCTTTTTGCTGTTACTGCCAGCTCCACAAACACTTGTAGGCAGGTGCCTGTCCAGGTATTGCAACACACGTGCCACTCTGCCAAGAATAAATGATGTGTTGCAAGCGAGTGGTGGGGTAACGACCAAGAGGGCAGCCACAGGGCTTTGGCACTGCTGAACAGGACAGCTGCCCCGATCTGTCTTTGATTTCTGTGGAGTTTTTGGCCCCAGCTCGTCCCAAAGCAGCACTGCTTCCTGAAGGAAGAGCAATCTGCGAAGCAGAGGGAGTCCAGGGGAGCAAATTTCCCTGGAGATGGATGTGTGATGGAGATGGGGCTGAAGGGGTATTTGCAAAGCAGGTTCTCCATGCTAGCTAAGGGCTGCTTGCTGGATAGGAGCAGCAGATGACTGACCATGCCCTGCCCTAAAGCGAAGGGGCTGGTTGCTGAACAAGCTACCAGTGGAAGGAGTCCTCCTTGGTGTCTCAGCTAGCTGCTAGATGACACCTTAAAGTGCAGAGGACTTGTATCCTCCTTCCTTTCTTCGTTGCTGAGCTTTACATGGTTGTTATTGCACCTCTGCAAGCTACCGTAGATATCTATTCCTGCGTCCTGAGGCTGCAGGTTCCCCAGGTTAGCATCGTCCTGCCTGGGAGGGTCAGTGGCCACCTTCTGTCCTCCCTCCAGCCGTTTAACGAAGTCACCGAAGCAGAGCTCACCCTGCAGAACAGCGGGAAGGTGGGATTCAAGTACCAGGTGCTGAGCCCCAGCCTGGCCCCCGCGGACAGCCCTCTGCCCAGCGTGCCCCTGGTCCTGCCCAGCATGGTGAGTACAGGGGGAGCACGAGCGATTAACCCTGGCCCTGTGTTGTGCTGCCTGGGAGAGGGGTTATAGAGAGAAAGGAGAAAAAAATGAGGGGGGAAAAAAAAAAGGCCAGCAGAGAGGGCTGTAAGCAGTTGCTGCTGGCGGGCAGAGAAGACACTTCAGGTGAGGCTTGGCTTCTTCTCCTCCCTGGTGCTGGCGTTTTGCATTGGGGTCCCACATCCGTCAGAGCTGGCGGGGTGCCCCAGGGCAGGGGAGCTGCCCGAAGGCACGCTCCGGCTGCAGCCTGCCCCTCACATGCTGCCCTGCCGCCAGACAGCAGAAATCAGGGAGACCTGTGTTAGCCTCTGCATCTCCAGCACCTCCTCCTTGTCTTTGTTGTCCCGTTTTTGGGACCAGACTTCTTCAGAGCCCCAGCAGCGATATCTGAGCTTATGCGTTTTGTGCGTTGGCTGCTCCTGCCCGCTGCTCTTGCTCTCCTGCTTGGATGTGAAGCTCCTTTGCCAGAAATTGGAAGCCCTGGTGCAGGTCCCTTGGTCTCCAGCTCTGCTGCTCTGCAGGAGCTTTGTGGGGCAGTGAGGGGGCCAAGGAGGAGTGGGACTGGAACGGGACAGGGCTCTGTGAAGGAGCAGGCTGGTCTAAGAGCATCTCTCCCCAGCTCTTCCATGCTGCGCAGATGTCTTTCAGCTTGAGCAGCGTTCTTCATCGATGTCCCTTTAGGAAGAAGAAGCCAAACGGCTTTGGTTTCTCCCGAGTTTCCTCGTGCCTGTCTCCTACAAGGATGACACACTGATGCCCTCTTGCTGCGAGCTTCTGAAGGCACAGTGGAATCTCTTGCCGTAGCAGCATCAGCCCTGGCAGCTGGTCCTTCTGCATTCCCCTCTTCATGCCCACCATGAACCCTCCAAACCCTACTTGGTGCCTTCCCCCCTCTTTCCCACACCCTGCAGGGTTACATTGGACCTGGCAAGGAGCAAGTGTTGAAAGTCTGTTACCTGCCGGGAGTGCCTGGAGTCTTCTGCAGGACTTTCTGGATCCAAGTGGGTCACCTGGAGCCAGAAGAAATCACCCTGAAAGGAGAGGGGAGCTTTCCCAGGATCTACTTGGATCTGCCCAGGAATATCAGAGGTAAGCACTGCCTATGTCTCCTGGTTTTCTCCCGTGTCATGCACCCACAGGGCAGCTCAAAGCCACCTCCACCAAGCCTGGAGGTTTCTGGAGTGTCAGACCCCAACACTCCTCAACCCTCCGGTTTCTTCTTGAGTCCCTAGCAGAGGAGCCCGCGTGGGCTTTGCCCCAAAAAGATCCTGGAGAGCTTGCCAGCATATCTGTCTGCTGGAAAGATGATGGCTGGACAGAAATGCTCAGGAAAGCTGTAATACAGACCAGCAGGGCTTTTGGCAGGGACAGGTCTGCGTCACGTTGCAGGGGATGAGGTGCTCCTCTATGGGGAGGAAGATGGGTGGAAGTGAACACCCAGATTCAGAGAGGAAAAGCAGCACCCACTTGCCACAGACTGCTTGCAGAGTGTTTCTGGGCGAGGACAACATCAAGGGAGAGGGCTTCCCGGCTTAAACGAGATTGATGCTGTGCCCACACATCTATTTACCGGATGTTTTCTTCCTTCAGGAAACGAAAAATATGAGAAGATCCTCAGGGAGTTGAAAGAAAAGACGGAGAAAGACGGACAGCGGAAAGATGAAGCGGTTGCTCTGGGGGAGGCCGCAACCGCCGAGCCACCTGTGGATGGCTCGGGTACCGTGGTGAGAACGGCTGCCGCCCCGCTTGGCACGTGCCGCCCTCGCGCCGCGGTAGCCTCCTCCCTGCAGCGGGGTCGTGTGCGTCCTGCCGGTGCTTGGGACCTCCCTGCCCGCTCCTGGCCCCGACTGTGCGACATGTCAGCATCGTCCTGGGGGGCTGCCCACCTCCAGCGGCTGTCCCTCCCGCGGGCACACGAGCTTCTGACCAACACCGGCAGGGATCCTGAAGGCTGAGCTCGTGCGATTGAGTTTGTGGAGCTTTTTTTTTTTTGAGTTTTTTTTGAGTTTTTGGCGCTTTGTGGTGGAGGTGCAGGTCGTCGCTGGGGTACTGGTTGCTCACAAGCCAAACCCCACCAGGTTCATGGATTCTAATGGCAGGACTAGTCTGAGAGCAGCCGCCTTGCTTGGAAGGGCAGTGCTTTGCCCTGGTGCCCTCAGCAAAGTGCCACGTGTCCCCTCTGAGCCACCCCTCAGTGCCTCACAAGAAATTAGAAGCTGCTCAGGCTGGGACTCAGCTTCCCTCCTCAGCACTGCATCCCTGCTTCCCCCCACTCCTGAGCCACCCAGGCCACCACAGGCTTCCTGGCCAATTTGCAGACCCTTCTCATGCTGCATTCATTATTTGATGGAGAGAGGGCATTTAAAATACAGCGCCGGTGCGTTACGTTGCAGCAGCTCCTGTACCGGTAGGAAACTCGGCAGGCAAGCGAGGGGACCTGGAGCCAGCAGCCTGGCAGCGCCCGGGCTTATGCTGGGAGCTTTTGTCTCCAAAAGGCACCAGCCTTGTGGTGGTTCCCTTCTCAAGAGAGCTTTTGTCCAAGCTGCTTTGGCACTGACTGAGGACAGGCAGACACTTGGAGCGCTGGAAGGTTCCTGGCTTGTTGGTACATTTGTCTGGCCAGATCAGCTTTTATAATAGTGCCTGGGCAGGCGAAAGTGCTGAGTTCATTTCCTTTGACTTAAGGCCCTGGCTGAGGGAGTAGAAGGTGCTACAGACACTGCGTCTTGAGACGGGAGGACCCCGTCTCCCCTCTCGACTAGAGCAGGCTGGGCTCCTCTCCAAGACAAGCCTGCGCCTTGGGAAGGGCCTTTGCCAACCAGCTGCTGTCTTTGCTTTCCTCAGTTCGACGCTCGGCTGCAGATGCGAATGGAGGAGATGCTCGTGGAGGAGCACGCCTTGGAGCAGCAGAAACTTCTTGCTGCCTGTCCCCCAGAGGACGTGGTCTTTGACCAGCGTGCTCGTCGGAGGCTTGTCAGGTGAGTGGGGACTGCCATTCCCTGTCTCCGGGTGCCCGAGGGTAACACCCAGCGGTGCACCTCTGCTCCTGAGAGCTCCTGCAAAGCTGGGATGAGCTGGAGACTTCAGAAGGGGCCTGATCCTAAGGGATTTGACAGGCTTCTTGTGGAGCCTTGAGTGTCCTCCCCTCTGCAGTGCCACCCACAAGCTTTGAGGGTGCTCAGCTCCCCCCAGGCTCCGTTCTCAGAGCTGAGGGGTGTCCAATGCAGACCATTAAGCCCATCCAGGCACCATGGGCACCATCCGTGCTGACCAGCTCTGAAAGAGGCAGCTCACAGCTGGTGTCTTTTATCCAACAAATGGTTGCAAAACAGATATCGTGTGTGTTTTCCTGAGTGGGATTGCTCTGGCAAAAGACCTTCCCCTGTATCATGTAGGTGTTGGTTACTGCGTTTACTGCTGCTCATCTGGGGATGGATTTGGTTGCAGAGTGGTGAAGGTTTCCTGTGGGGTCAAATCTTGTTACAAGGTTCTGGAGCAATTTCAGGCTTGGGCTGTACCCCAGGCTCAGCAGCTCCACTGAGACCATTGGAGGTCCAGTGGACTTATCTGCAACGGCTTTTCATAGCAGAGGAGCTGTGACCAGTATCGTACACACTTATGCCATTTTAAACTAATTTGCTTTCATTTTAAGGTCTCATTGCTAGCTGATAAATGGTTTAAGGGCTCTCCTAATTCCTGCTTTTAGAGCGCAGCTGCCCGAGTACGTCCTGGACTTTGGCTACGTCATTCTCGGTAACATCCACGCACACATCGTGAAGATCACCAACACCGGGCGGTTCCCTGTGTCCTTCCACGCAGATGGACGGGTCCTGCGTGACACAGGTACCCAGGGCTGGAGACACTTTGTGTGGGCTTGAAGGAGCTATCTCTGATGGTGTAGGCCACTGGATATGAGGAGGGATTTGAGTGCTTGTTTGTACAGCTTGTTCCTCCTCAGGACCCCGTGCATGGTGCTTTAGAGCCTGAGTTCTTCTGGCCAGAGGCCTGGCCTGCCTGTGCCTGCCCTAACACTTCACTGCAGGGCTGAGGTGGACCGGTCACCTCTCAGCATCTTCTGCTCTTGGCTACCATGAGCACCACCTGAGGTTTTGTGCACTCTGTGGGCTTACGTTGCAAACAGATGGACCCTTGTGGTTCAGAAGTGCTTTGGTTTACATTTCATAACGTCATAACACTTCTGTTCATCCTTTACCGAGGAAAGAGCTTGTGAGGTCCTCTGTTGTATCAAAATAGGCTTCCAAAACAGGCCTTGAGGTAGGGCTGTGAGAGTTCCATCAAACCATGAGTCAGGTGCCTCCTCCAAGTTGTTGTCCAAGGAACACCACTCCATGAGGGAATCTTAGCTGGAGATTCTTCTTTGGAGAGGTCTGTGCATCCTTCCCTGGGGTGCCTGATGAAGGAACGCTGGTGCTCCTCAGCTGATGTTTTTCTCTTTTATTGCGTGGGCCTTGAGTTCTGGCTGTGAAAAACACTTTCTCCTTGTGTGGTGACAAGGGAGAAGGAGCATCAAGCTTCGCCAGAGATACAAAGGACTCCTTCACAGACCATCCACAGCTGTCTAGCCTTTACTTGCTGGGGCCACATTTTGTGTTGCTCATGCGTCTCAGCTGCTTTACCTTCATCTGTTGAAGGTTTCACCGTGGAGCTGGACCGTGTAAAAAACCTGCCGTACTGCGAGACCGAGACGTTCGAAGTGCGCTTCGACCCGCAGAGTGCCGACCTGCCGCTGGGAGGGGTGGACGTGCTCCTGCCCATCAAGGTACCGCGCTCTCCTTCACCATCCCGCGCCCGTGCCGCCTGCCGGGGTCGTGTCAGGTGGGGCACAGCAGCAGGTCTCGCCTGGGCTCTCAGCTGGATGCTCTGCTCTTCGCTAGGTAGCAGGAGGCCCCACGTTTCACATCCGCCTTCGTGCCAGCGTGACTTTGCCGTCCCTCTGCCTCTCCAGAGACAGGCTGGAGTTCTCCAGTCTCCAGTGTGGGCAGTGTCAGGAAGAAACCATCCAGCTCTACAATCAGTTCCAGGTCCCCTGTAAATGGTTCATCACCATGAAGGGGCCTGTTAAGAAGGTAAAGCAATGACAACACATAACACAGTTTCTCCACTGGGTTTCCTTGGCCTCTCATGCCTTTTCTGCACCTATCACTGCCTGAGCACTTGGGCTACAGCTCATGTGAGGAAGCGTGGGGAGGGTACAGAGCGAGGCTGGTTCACCTGGACCTGTTCACTAGCTGGTGCTCCACTTGTCTGCCACCTCCGCCTGTTCCTCCTCCTCTGAGGATGGTGGTCCTCGCAGACCAAGGAGTCCTCACAGGGTTGGTTTCTGTGCGCAGGTGGACAAACGTTTGCCAATGAGCCCACGTGGGAAGCTGCACCAGGAGCTGAAGGCCAAGCCCTGCGTCTTCGAGGCGCTGCCCTTGGCCGGAGACCTCGCTCCAGGGCAGCGATGCAACGTGCGGGTCAGGTTTTCACCCGCTGAAGAGGTGAGATGGGCAGGTGTCTCCCACAGGACAGGCAGCACGGTAATGAGAGCCCAGCGCAGGGAGCTGTACAGGTGGTCAGCCTCCACTGCTGTCATTGCCTCCACACACAGCTTCCCGCCAGCCCCCTGTGCCTCAGTTTCCCCTGCAGCATGCTCTTCTGAGAGGCACTGAGAGATGCCGGTGGGGAACGTGCGCAGAGAGCATCAGGCTGCGGTGTGGCTGCGTCTCAGTGCCGCGGGAAATCTGCCTGTTTGCCCCACGCAGCAGCACCCCTGCAGGTGACAGCCCTGGCAGGGCTGGCCTAGGCTCATCCTGCCACTGGCACCAGCGGTCAAAGCAGCGACCAGGCGCGCTCCTGGGCATGGCTGCACAGTCATCCTCACCCTGTTGTTCAGGCCTGGCCAGACTGTGCTTTCCCAGGCAGTTTGGGAGTCAGCACAAGCCAGGGAGCCTTCCCAAAATACAGCTTGCGTGTGATCGCTTTGACTTGGCAGCGTGCGGCAGTATGGACACGGGTGCTCAGGTGCCTGGGAATGGTCCCAGTGATGTTTCAGCTGCTAGCTGAGATGTAACCGTCTTGCCTCTGTCTTTGACCGGAGCCAGGCACTGAGCAGAGTTGTTTCTAGCCAGTTAGAGCTCTTCTGCCTCTGTCATGCAGCTGATGTGTGCCTGATTCCGCAGCACCAGGGCTGTGTCTGGGCAACGTAACCTGAGCAAGGAGGTGAAGCAGCTCCTGGGCCCTGCAGGAGCTGATCCCACTCCTGAGGACCTTTCTCATGAGCACTGCGCTCCTGCGTGGCTAGATGAAGGCATTTGATAGACCATTTCAGATCCGCCTGATACCAGAGTATCGTACTACACTTCACACCAGGCTTCATCCCAGGCACCTAGAGCGGCACGCAGATGCTGCGTGCTGTACCCCCCCCACGCTATAAGTGTGTTTTCCATTCACCTCAGAGGTACCAGTGACACCCCTGACCTTGGGGCAAGGGTTCAATTTGAAGCCCTGTCACCTGGGACTACTTGTAGGAGCCTTCTCCGCTTTTCTCTTTCTAGAGGTGCTACAGAAGTGAGCTGAAGATTAACATTTGCCAGAGCAGCCAGCACTTCCAGCTGCTGGTCTCGGGGCACGGGCTGGAGCCACGACTGGAGTTCAACCCCCCAGTGCTTGAGCTGGGACCATTGCTGCCATACAGCAGCGGGGCAGAGGGGACAGTGGTGGTGAAGAACCCATGCGAGTTCCCTGTCGAGTTTTACTCCCTGGAGTTCGACCAGCAGTACCTCGCCGAGGAGCAGGTGAGGAGGTCTGGTCCCCACATGCGTGCTGCCGTGGCTTCACAGCGCTTCAGCTTGCCAGGCTCGTGCCAGGGAGATGGAGGCAGTCCCCAGGGCAAAGCCTGGTGGCATTTCAGGGTCAGCCAGCTCTGCTTGGGGCTTGGATAGCCTGTGCTGGGAGGAAGGAATGAGGGAGAAGATCGAGGTTGACTGGGGAAGCAGTTCATGTAATGGAGGTCATCTTCACACACTGGATGGTTTCTCTTCCCTACGTACACAGATTCTGCGGATGCTGAAGGACTACGATTGCCACAACACCCTGTTGCTGCCGCCACGTGCCCCGGGTGAGAAGCTGCCCCCAGAGGTGCTGGAGTACTATCAGGACCAGAAAAGGCTGCAGGATGAGCAGGCGAAGTCCAGGACTGGGGAACCAGCAGGCCAGGACAACGGTGAGGCGCTGGCATTGGCTGTCCTGAGTGTGGACACAGCAGGGAGTCCAGCCCTATCCTGAGCACTCCATGAACTCATTCTCCATGGAAAGCCCATGCTTTTAGCAGCTGCCCATTCCATGGGGGATAGCTAGGAGCTGGGTCCCCAAGGCCCAGTGTGATCTAGCCCCTGGATGAAAGTTTGAGTCTGTCTCTGAGCCTGTAGGCACTCAGGCAGAGACCATCTCTGCTTCACGCAACCTTGAGGAGAGACGAGCATGGTACCTCCCGCTGTTGCGATACACAGAGCGATCCATGCCAGAAATTTCCCTGCAGGGAAACAGTGGGGAGTCAGGTGGGGTGGTAGGGCCACTTTGGCCACTTGTCTGCACATCCCAAAAAGCAGCCAGCTAAAGGAGCTACAAGGTCAAAATGCCTTCTTCACCCCCACCAGGCAAATGGTGATAAACTCTACCCATGTCTCCGAGGCAGGCTTCACTCTACCTTCAAGCATTTGGGGCCTGATGGAGGAACAGTAGGGTGAAAGTCTGTGGCTTGTGGCTTACATCATCTACCAGCCCTGAGTGCAGCCACAGCAAGCTTATCCCTGCCTGCCATGGACTGGGGAAATACCTCCTAAATAACCAGAAGATCCCCTTGTGTCTCAACCGCAAAGAGTAAGATTGGATAAGTTCTTCAGCCAGTAGGACCAGGTCTAACATCGCCAGCTATCGTATTTTAAATTTTCTCCTTCCCAACAACAAAAGCAAAAGCACAAACTTCCCCCAAGGACAGAGACAGCTTGGATGGGCTTCTGGGTGCCTTGGACATCTCTCTTCTTGGGGAATTTTCCATCTTTTTGCATGTGGCTGTGCAAAGTGATGAATGGCAAAGAGCAGGTTGCCTGGCCGTGTTCATCATCATCTGCCTTCCCCATGTTCTTCCTCCTCAGCAAATGTCGAAGATGTCCGGTCTCTCTCAGACCAAGGAGGAAAATACTCTGCTGGGATTGTTCACACCATCTCATCCCATAGCTCCATCATTCCCTTCTCCATTTTTGATGAAAGCCAGTCCAACAAGGGGGACTCTAAATCTGAATGTGGAGAAGAGGAGGAGGAAGGTCTTGAGAAAGGACGCAGGAGAGGTAATAACCCTAAGATCTTTGCCTCTTCCGTGTCCGCTATGGCAAAAGGGCCTGTGTGGAGGACTTCAGTGTCATCTCCGTCACTTCACTGCAGCCTCTTGCCGTGTCCGCTCCTGTAGGCCCTGAATCCTCTCTTGCACATGAAGTCTGTAAGATCCTGACAAGGGTCTGATGCAGGGACAAGTGAGAGGCAAGGGACATTCTCCCCAGCTTTGCCCAATGAGCACCTTTGCCCCCAGGAGCCGCTGGGCTCGGGATGACGCTGTTCCCTCTCCTGGGCAGGGTAGCGCTTGCTCTGCTATGTGACGCTGCTGGCCGAGACGGCTTTCAGCGACCTCCTAAGGGCAGAGCCGGAGCTCTTTGCAAATGCTGTTGTGGCGAATAAAAAGCCCAGCCTGGTCTCCTGGTGTAATATTCCTAAATCATCCATCTCTGCGGCAAAGGAGCCTGGAGGAGGAGGGCTGTTCCCCTGGGGCCGTGTGAGATGCCCGGCTCTGTGTGTGCCCCACTTACTCGGAAGGCCCTGGGACCTTGCAGCGGTTCATGGAAGGAGACTTGGCCCAGTCCTCTGAGGCACTGCGGGGTGCCTGTTCTTTCCCCTTTCCGCCACGCCACTTACTATACCCCAAACGAGAACCATCAGCAGCGTTTAGGGCAGACCCCGATCTGTGCAAGCCTCGGGGACAGCGTGGGGGGGCCCCGGCCATGGCGTTGGTTTCAGCAGTCTCCTCTCCCAGGATCTGAGGGGATGGGAAAGAAGTTCAGAGTCACTGGTGCGCAGCAGGCTGACTCTGGTACCTGGTCCTGCCTGGCAGAGCACCAGCAGAGCACCAGCAGCAAGGAGGCCGCAGGAGAACTGGACGACAGCCCTGTCAGCAGAGCCATCGCCCGCCACCTCGGCGTCGATCTCTCTGCAGAGGGCCATGCAGCCCGGAACCGCAGAGGGATCATCATCGTCATCCACGGGGCACCCCTGACAGGTACGTGTACCGAGGCCTTCGGCTGCAAGGAGCAGAGAAACTGGGCAAGAGACGTCCTGGTGGGCCATGGTGCCTGGTTGACCTCTTGAAGCGAGGTAGTCCATGGATCTGCTGGTGCGTGGAGTGGTCCCAGACCTTTCCCTAGCCAGCGCAAGTGGTTCGTCTTGTGTCCGTAAGCTAGGCTCTTGTTCTCCCAAACTGAATGGCCAGGTCCACACTGCCTCATGGGAGCCCACTGCCTTGTGCCCACGTTGCCTTGTGGGAGCAGTCCCTCGCCCGTACTGACCCCCAGACCGTGCCTGGGTGTTGCATGAGAAAGGGCCCTCTGGGACAGGCTAGCAAATGGTCTGAATGGTGGTGGGACAGGGCTCGAGCACTGAGACGACCACAAGGGACGAAGCCCTCAGTTGGCAGTAGCTGGAGATGAGCTGGAGGAGATCCCTCCGTCCCTAGAGGACGTTTCTAACCACGCTCAAGCTGCCTCCCGCTTGATTTCCCCCAAAGGGGCACTCCTGTGCGAGTGTCACCACACTGGTCTTCTTCTCCCTCAAGGAAAGACGTCAGCAGCGGTCGCCCTCTCCAGATACTACGGAGCTGCCTGCTTGTCCATCGACGCGGTGGTGACGGAAGCCATTTCCGACAGGAGCAGCTCGGCAGGGCTCCGCGCGCGGGAGCTGTGCATCAGGGCTGCCATAGAGCAGAGCCACAAGGAGATGGAGGATGCCGGTAAGGCCAGACACGTGGCCAGAGCAGAAACCCATCCCAGTCACCCACTTCTACTTTTTCCACATAAGCAGAAGTTTGCCAGCCTGCAGCTCTAATAGGGAGCAGCGTGTAGAAATGCAAAGCCAACTCATAAACCATCTCCGGTTATTTGAAATCTCTTTATTTTAAGGGCTCACACAGGGGCGCTTTTTACTGCCCGTGGGCTGCTTGGCACATGTCCTTTTTCCTAAGAGTGGTGAAGCACACCTGCATTTTTCTCAGGGTTTTTTTAGTATTTCCTCAAAGCTGAATTCAGTCTGCTCCTCATGGCCATCAGGCAGAACCGCTGCCCATTTTAACGAGGAAAAAGCCCTCTGAAGTGGCTCATTAAGCACTAGATGCCTGACTTGGAGTGTGGTTTCACAAACATGAGAGAAAGGGAAGAATAGGCTCCCTGAGGAGCTTCAGATGAGAGACACGCTGCAGATCAACTCTCTCTCCAGAGATTTTTCCTACATATGCCATCAGGTCACGCGGCTCGTGAGTGGTACGCTGTTCTTCACACGAGACCGGAGACTTTTAGGATATTTTATTGGGCAGCTGGTGCTGCAAGATGTGCGGGCTGAGGCCAGACCTGGCTCTGGAAGCGAAGCTTTGCGTTACCGAGCCTCGAGCCTGGCTGGGTTGGGAGCTGGCAGGGAGAAGATGGGATGGGTTGGGATATCCATCGTGGAAGAAGTAGCTCCAGTGGAGATTGGTGACGTCAGCTGGGGCAAGGCTGTGCGTTACAGTATCCACGAGAGAATGCAGGATGGCTGCGAGGTATGGAAACGATGGTCCTGGAAGGCAAACTCTTGGCTTGATCCACAGGGGAGCTACCACGCAATGAGTGTCACTGCAGGCACGCTGCCCCTTTTGTTAGGAGGGGCTTGGGGCTGTGCTTCAAAGTCTCTGGCTTCAAAGCCCGTTATCCGGTGGTGCACTTTACCGGCAGTGCCCATCACCAGCCCCAATGAGCTCCTGTCCCCTCCGCAGATCAGAGCACAGATGCATCCCTCAGCTTGCAGCTCAGTGCTGAGGCCAGGCACAGCCCGGACATGAGCCGGTCCAGCTCTGGGGACAAAGTCAGCTTGCACTCCACCAGCTCCCGCGGCCGGGCGAGTGCAGCGACGGGCAAGAGGAAGACGGATGGCCACACATCCCAATCCCAGAAACAGCAGCTCATGGACCTGGCAGGCTCACAGGTGAAGAGTGATCACACTGGTAACACGTGGGACCTTTCAAGTGTCTTTGAGCTGGGTGGGCTAGGTACAGCTCGAGGTAGGAACAAAGCCTTGTGCTCCAGCAGAAAAGCTCTGCTGGGTCTTATGGTTTGTTGGCAAGGTGCAGCCCTGGCCAATGTGGTTGCAGGCAGCGGGCAAAGCTTGCAGGATGCTGTGCTTATAAGCTTGGGTCTCTGCTGGCCAAGGGATGTGCCCTCGAGGGTTGTCTCCTGGAGCCTCTGGCTTGCAGCTTGTGCTGGCTGAGACCCCAGCTCCAAGCAGTTGGAGTTGCCTGGGCTTTTCCCAAAGTCTTTTATTTTTCTTATAGTGCTCAACACTGCAGGGCTCGTCCAGTTCTCACCTCATCTCGCTGCTTCCCCGTGTTCCCGCGCAACAGTGGCTGAGCATCAGCGGCAGCATAGCGGGAGAGACGGGCTTGATGAGCTGCGTGCTTCCCGAGGACTTGCTGGGGGCCATCCTGTCGGAAAGGCTGCAGGTACGGCACATCTCCTCCTCTGCCTTCGGAGTCAGGAGGGTGGGGGGCAAATGGTAATGTTCCTGAGCAAAGAGGCACAGAGGTCCTTCAGGGACCTGTTGGAGGGAGTCCCGGGCTGCTGGCAAGGATCCTCGGGTGAGGATGCAGATGGTGGAGTGCAGAAGCCTGTCTGAGCTGATCACTTGGAGCATCAGCTCCAAGCTGATGACTGATGCCCTTTGACATTTGGTTTTATTGCCTAGCTGAGACCCTAATGCATGCTATTACTGACACTCTCTTCCTTTTTGGCGTTTTTCACAGCTGAGTGACTGCTACCAGGGAGTGGTGTTTGATGGCCTGGAGACCCTCTTTGCATGCAGCATGGCATCTGCTCTCCTCTGTCTGCTCAAAGCTATTAGAAACCGGCCCTACATCTATTTCGTGAACCTGTTCCAGGATTATGCCTCTTTGAAAGCCAGAGAGATGGCTGCAAAAGAGCAGGAAGGTGAGAACCATCTCCATACCTCTCAAACGTCCCCTTTCAAGCCCTCAGCCTCATCCATGTGTCCATCTGGACGTTACCAATGGAGCTTGGAAGAAATGTTGTTTTAATCCTTCCACCTTCTGCCTCAGTGTAGCCAGTGCTCAGCTCCTGGTTGCTTAAAATACAGCTTCACAGCGTGCAAAATGCTTACCTTACAGCGTCTAGCTTTAAAGATTGGGCACAAGTGCAAGCTCTTGTGGCTCAGCATCCAACCACCACGCTGGGGCACGTGAGCCAGGCAGGACAGAGGACCTTGTGGGGCAGCAGCAGTTTGGGGATTATCCAACCGCAGCAGGGATCTGGGCTCCCCGCTATCTCCTGGCAGGATGGCCAGCTGGCTCTGGGCAGGGCTGTGAATCCCTTCAGCTCACCCAGAGCATCAAGCTCTGCTTGCAGTTGCTAATGATTTCTCCTCTGGTGTGTGCGGAAGAATGGGAGCAGGAAGAAGCTGCCAGGAGGGAGAAAGCACGTCTCCAGGAGATGGATGAGGAAGAGTACGATGCCCTCACTGAGGAGCAGAAAACTCAGTTTGATGACAATATACGACAAGTCCAGCGGGAGAGGAAGAGGAGGTCTGTAAGCTTTCCATGGGCAGCTCCCCAGTATCGTGTCCCTGAAGGGTGTCCCTGCTCCTGTCCCACATAGGACCCCTGGGCACCCACCTACTGCCCCCTTCCCCTCCCCGTGCTGGGTGCAGGCAGACTGCCGGAGACCTTGGTCGAGCTCAGGGGGGGTTCAGAGCAGGGGCCAGAAGTGCCACAAGCAGCGCCAGTTCCACCTCACGGGTTCCCAAGGGTGGAAGGAGCTTCCTCCAGTGAGATGAGGACATCTCTGTGTTAGCAGAGAGCCCTCCAGCTTAGACCCTGGCTGCAGGGAGCTGGGCTTGTCTTGCCACTGAACTTATAAGCGGCTCTAAGTTAATTAGGTCAATTCCCCATCATCTCCACCAAGCAATAGGGATCGCTGTACGGAGCCGCTGGGCTGGCTTGGTGCCGATACCAGTCCCTCTGCAGGCAAAGTCCTTGCAGTGCCGATCTCGCGGGGCTTTCCTTCACGAGGGGCACCAGCCAACGTGTTTCAGCACTTCTTTCAGTCGAGGCTGAAGCTTGTTTCCCTGGGAGGAGATGACTAGGGCTGCTTCAAATTGCTGTGATTTCCAGGGCAGACAGCGCAGGGTTCCCGGGGCAATGGCTGGGTGAAGGCTGGTTGTTCGGATCCTGTTTTGCAGGAAGGGAGTTACTGCAGCCCTTGCTTTCTGGTCGATATGGTTGTTCTCACTAAGGAGTGGGCTACGCCAAGCAGCAGGGCTGGATAAGGCAAGCAAGCGTTGGGTGCAGGGACGAGGAGGTGCCGGTGGTTTGTGAGTTGGTTCACAGTGGGAAATCAAGAGAGAGCTTCACGCATCAGTGCGGAGGGATGGTGGATCAGTCTTCGGCAGCGTGCTGCAGGTGTCCGGGTGGGCCTTATTGGAGGAGCTGCACAATTTTGACCTTGTAACAGCAAGTCCTAAATTTGGCTGGCCCTTCTTACCTTTCCTCAGTTCGGGTGTTCCCAATTTCCCCAGGTTGTGGGAAGTCCATGGAGGTGGTCTAATGGTTCTGACTGGCCTCAGGGCCAAAGAATGAAGTATAGGACCAGCTGGGATTGCAGTGAGCCCAGATTTCTGGTGGTGACTGTCAGGGATGTTTTCTGTTTGGCTTGCTGAAGGAAGATGGAGCAGTTGGCTCGAGAGCTTGAGGAAAAGCACAAGCAGGAACTGGAACGCATGAAGGAGGAAGAAGAGCTGAAGAAGAAGTCTAAGCGGGGGAAGAGAGAGCTTGGAAAAGAAAAAGACAATGCCTCGGGGAAGAAAAGCCAGCATGGTGGCAGACAGGTGGGTGGCTGTGTTTATAGAGAGAAAAGCCCCGGGGACCTTCCCGCTGAGTTGTACCGTTCCGCAGGAAGCCAGCAGGCGCGCACACCGCTGTGCCTGGCCATGGGTAGCACATGGGGTTGGGCTGGGAGACAGCACTGCTTCTTCACCAGGGCTGTTGTCCCACGGGCTTGTAGGAGAGCTGCTCAGCTAGGATCGTGCTGGCTTTGAGCTACAGTTTCACATCACTCCGTATTCGTTAGCAACCAGATTTGCCACAGGGCCAACCGGCCGTGGGGATGCTCAGCACGCCAGAAACAATCCCAGGGGACTGCATAGCAGTGAGGAGGTGTCTGAAGTTCCCTGTTTGGCTTGGGGAAGCTGTGCTGTTTGTCACCTGGTGTGCAGGACTGCTCGTCGGTCTGGCACTGCGGGAGAGCTGGGTTTCAGTTGTGCTAAACTGGGTGCCAGCTGTGGTCTGAATTGGGATTTGTACAGCGCCTAGCACCTGAGGCTTGGAGTGCTGTTGCCACAATCATCATCCCACAGCATTTGAGTTGGTGCTTTGAAGTGCTCTTCCCCTCTCTTCTTCCTCTCTTCCCACTTCTCTTCCCCTCTCCTCCTGCCCAGAACACGAATGTGTCCACCAGCAACACCAACGCGTCCACCAGCAACCGCTCGGACGTCAACGAAGGGGTAGACAAGAAGGGGTCTGCGAAGGAGCAGTCGGACTCTGTTGCAGGCGACAAGGAAGATAAGAAAAAGCAGAGCAAGGTTCCCCTGACGGACGCCAGCTCAGCGGTGGCTGTGCAAGCCACAAATGCAGAAGAGGAGGAAGCCAAGCAGAAGACCCTGAGTGACAGCGAGAAGATCTTGGCCATGAGGTTTAAGATCTACGAGGCATCGCAGAAAGACATCGCGCATATTTTGTCTTCCTGGGACAGGGTTCAGGGCATTTTGCTGTCCTCTCTGAACCAAGAGGAGGTGCGGCACCAAGCAGAAGACCAGCACCCGCCTTTATCCAGCCGCAGGAGCCGGAAGGACAGAGAGAAGGAGCGTCAGGAGAGGCTGGAGAAGGAGAGGGCAGAGAAGGAGCGGCTGGAAAAACTGAAGGCTCTTGAGGAATCCAAGTTATCTGGGCTGGAAGGGGGAGGTGCAGAAGGGTCAGCCGGAGGCCAGGACGTCGGGGTGCCTTGCTTGGACATCCATGTGCTGAGCCCAGAAGATGCTACTGGGAAGATCCTGGAGAGCGGCAAGCTGCCCACGGCAGAGCAGGTAAAGCCCCATGGGGCTCAAATGCTGAGGCTGCCATGGTCTGGGCCCTGGTGCTTTGTGTCCCACCAGGTGACAACGGCACAGAGCCTTGTCCCAGGCCATAATGTTGTTGCACCACGGCTCCACAGCAGCTACGTGGCTCGGGAAGTTCTCAGTGTCCCTCATATGGGTGGAAAGAGGGAGCGCTCTCTGTTCAAGCACCTTGTCTGTTCAGAGACTTTCCCAGTCTGGAAATCACTAAAAATGGTCCCAGGGCAGGGCAACTCATGGTTGTCGTTTTATGCAGTTGTGTTCCTCGAGGAAGGTATTTCTAGGTCCCATTTGTAGGTCCTGGCGATGCTCTGGAGCCTGTCCACCCCACTGGGCATGAAAAAGCACAGAGCTCTGTATACAAACATAGCCAAAAGTTCAGTGCCTGTAAGGAAAGGGTATGAGGACGAAGATGACTAAGAATGAACAGGGTTTCCTCTTATCTTTTAGATCCTGGATGGCCTGGGACTGGGTCCCTCAGGGCCTCCCATTCCTCCTACTGCATTTTACTCTGTGATCCACTACCCAGAGAAGCGAGTGGCCCCTGCAGGAGAAGCCCTCAAGCACTTCGTCTTTGTTGTACCAGAAGGTGCGATGGTGGAAGAAGAAAAGAAGGAAGCTGAAAGTCTTGTGGATGCCCCCATCATGCCTGCCATGAAGGTGCCAGGGCAGAGGGCCAGGCTGGGCAGGGCTGTGGAGGGGTGGGTGAGATGGAGAAGGACCGCTGCAGGAGGGCAGTGAAGAGGTGATGGGGCCCCACGCCTGCAGGCATCCACAGCAGCTTGTCTGGCCTGATTCAACTGGACAAACACCATTTTTTG
Organism: Chauna torquata; assembly: GCA_013399475.1. Taxonomy (NCBI): domain Eukaryota; kingdom Metazoa; phylum Chordata; class Aves; order Anseriformes; family Anhimidae; genus Chauna; species Chauna torquata. Next base: position 105,272 of record VXAL01017695.1, on the reverse strand, counting down.
GGAAGGATGGAGGCCTTGGTGCAACCAAAAGTCGCCACAAGCATGGCCAGCTGGTGGGTGGCTCTCATGGTTGCCCAGTTCGAGGACAATTACTGCAGTTTCACAGGGACATGGGACGGGTGCCCAACGGGCCAAAATGGCCAGCCGAGTTCCCTCAGCCCTGCTCCTCTGGTGTCACTGTCCCAAAGCTGCAGCTCTGCTTGAGACATAGGGCAGTTCTGTAAGTCAAGAGAAAAATCTCCTAAAACCCCTCAATTTCCTTTTTTGAAACCATTACAGTTCTGCTCATCTTCTCAGTGTCAGCTGATGGAAGGTGGGGATCGATTGGGAGGGAAGAAAAATGATGAAACGTTGAGATAACATTCAGAATAACGAACAAGAAGCCCCATTGCTCTGCATGGATCTTCATGGGCACAGGGAGGTTTCATAGGCAAAACAACGCACATCAAGGAAGACCAAGGCACTGGGCAGATGTGAAACCAGTAGATGCTGGTTTTTTATTTATTCTCTCTTGTGTTTGTCATCAAACCTGCAGCTTTCTTTCCAGGATGGGGATGTCTCAGGGCCGGTCTCACTTCTCTCTCTCCCTTTTCTTCCTTGGTGCTAAGACATGGGAGGAGCAGGTCACCCCCACCAGAGGCAGGTCGAGGAAGGAGAAAGCTGAGGGCAGCCGGGAGGCTCTGAAGGACAAGCGGAGCTCTGGCCGGAGCAAGAAAAATCCCCAGGGGCCAGGCACAGGAGTGCCACCACGTCCCGCAGATGTGGACCAAAGCAGCATGGTCGTGGGCCCATCTCCAGGGAAGTCCCTCAGGTGAGCCCTGAGAGCAGAGGGAGGAGGTGATCCCCACGGCCATCTCACCAAACGGGTGGCCGGTCCCATGGACCACCGGATGGTGAGTCCCTAGCCTCCCTCCTTGTCTCATTTTCTCGTTGACAATGTCTGAAGCATCCTCGTTAACTGCCAGGCTGAGCAGCTGCCGGTGGATCGTGCCTGCTCGTGGCCAGGTTGAACTGAAGGTACACTTCAGCTCCACGGTGCCAGGCCAATTTGACCAGACGCTGAATTTTGAGATTCTGGGGACAAACCAACTGTACCAGCTGCACTGCAGGGGCACCTGCATGTATCCCACCATCAGCCAGGACCCACGGTAAGGCTGGTCCATCGGCGTCTCCTGCTCTACCTCCCCCTGAACTTGGAGCTGGGGCTGCCCCTGTAGCCCAGTGACCACCTCCCCACCGCGTTATCTCCTTTGGGACTCTCCAGGCTGCCCAGCCCCATGGAGAAGTCCATGACATGCTGCCTGAGCACCCAAGCATCTCATCCTATGCTTGGAGCGGGGAACCTCAGCTGCTGATGAGGGTTGTGGCTTTCTGACCAGGTTTTCCAGTTAGAGCATCTCGTAGCTCCTCATCCTCCTGTTTTCTCCCCTACCCAGGCTGGTGTTTCCTCACCGGAGGAAGAGCAAGGCAGATGACGACATCATCTTCAAGCAGTACGTCATGAGCACGGGTGTATTCCACTTCGGGCCGCTGCTCTGTGGGAAGTCCAGAGACTGGTACGTGCTCCCCACGCTGGTAAGTGGGCAGCCTGGTGCCCTGCCGGCTCCTGTGCGGGCAATGTGGGAGACGTGCTGTCCCAGTGGCCCAAGGTGACTCTGGGCAGCTTGCGTCCTCCCTCCGCGTCTCGGATTCATCACTTGTGAAAAGGAACTTAACGGTGCTTTTTGAAGTGCTTTGAGCTCTACGGGTAGGCTGAGCGAGCAATTACTCTGCTGGTGGTGTTATAAACCGTTGATTAATCTGTAATATTAGACTTTATGATTTGGCCTGCCAATTTGTGTGAGTGACCTGGAGGGGAATAAAAATGGGATTTACGTTTTCCTGAACCTTACTGCTGGATAAGGTCTGCCTAGAAAAAGTTGTCATTGTAGCTGCTGGCGTGTTTCTATTTTTAACTTTGCTCTTTTTTAAATGTTAGAAATGAAGTCCTTGTCTTCATGGGAGCCCTGGAGATCTAGTGGTATTTCACAACCCAGGGAAATGAAATAAAAACCCTTAAAAACAAAAGAGGATCTTTAGCCAGCCTGATGAATGGTCTCAGGTTTCTGTTTGCTTTTTAATCGTTTAACTCCAAATTCTATTTCACACCTTAGGGAAGGGACATTTGTTAAATTTAGCTTTCTTCTTGGGAATTCAGCCTTTCTCTTTCCTTGCTGAGACTCTGGGCAAACCCATGAAACACAAGGTAGTCTCATGACTTTCCTGAATGAGAAAACTATTTTTAAACCCACTTGGCAAGAGCATTTCTTTACACCCTGCAGGGAAGGAAACCTACCAAAGAAGCAGGGAAGGGCCCACGTGCCTGACTTTTATTTTTGCAGGAACCCTCGAATTTACATTTTGCAAATGCTCTTTCTCTAAGTGGCTTGTGCGTTGTCACGCTTCTGGGATGGGGGCACCAGGTGAAGGTGCAGACATGGAGGTAACAGAAGGCTGAACCCCCCCCCATGTAATGCACCCGTGAAACTGCTCCTTTTTCTCAGCCTGCTTGTTAGGCCGTGGTCATCCTGGTGAGGCTCCAGCGCAGCATCCTCCTGCCAGGACGCAGTGCTCGCCTTGATGGGCGATAAAGGCGATGATCGCAGCGTCTCTGCTGCAGCCTTCTCCCCTTTTGTGGACAGGTACAAGGCACTGCCCTATCCCAGCAACTGCGAGAAGATAACCATCCTCAACATCACCCCCTTGCAAGCAGAGGTGCACTTCTTCTTTGAGCACGATCTCAAAGCGGACACGTTCCTTTTAGACCCTCCCAGCATGACGTTGAGACCTAACGAGAAGGAGGTAGGAGACGGGCGGGCGGCAGCAGCAGCATCCAGGGGTGGCTTCTCCTGCTCACCAAACCCTCTTCTCTGTTTTTTTTTTTTTATTTTTTGGTTCGGGGGATGGTGCTAGGAGCTGAGCATTTGGGCATACCCCACTTCAGCTGGCTTCGTGGAAGACAACCTCGTCTGCTGCATTAAGGAGAACCCAGAGCCCGTGGTCTTCCGCCTGTGCTGCCAGGGGGTGCGGGTGGAGCTGGGGGTCAGCCCCAAGCAGGTGCACTTCGAGAAGCTGCTGCTGCACAGGTCAGCCACCCCGTGGGCCGCTCTGCCGGGGACTGGAGCGCTCGGCGAGGTCCCTTTCGGGTTCTCTGGCTGGCCACATGCCTGGCCATGTGGGGGCTGGATGGACATCTCTCTTCCCCCCCCCCAGCAATTCCCAATCTCTTGCTCACCGTCTCTCGTTGGCATGGATATCCCATGGTGGCCACGAGCTCGTAGTCCCCAGCAATGCCGGGTGTGGGCATCGATGCACGGCAGAGCTAGACATGCTCCGGTGCTCGCATCAGCTGGCTCCAGCTTGACACGCTGGAGAAGTCCCTGCTCCACGTGCTGTGACCAGCTCTGAGCCACCTCGTGTTGCTGCTTCTTCAGTGTCTCTCTGTTCCCGGGGGGACGTGGAGAGCTGGAGCTGAACCAGCAGGCGACCACCACAGCAGTCCAGTCGCTCTGCCTTCTGCTGGCCGCACTTTTAACACCACGCTCTCCACCAGGACCTCCCCTTTCAGGCTTGTGACGTAGGGGAGACACCTAACCATGGTTCCCAACGTGCGGATAGGGCTGCTCCAAGCTGCGTTCAGTTGCAAAGGCTCACATGGCCACTGAGCATCTCCCTGTCTCTGCAGGAGGGACAGCAAGAAGCTGGTCCTGCGCAACTCCACCCTGCTGCCCGCAGCCTGGAGGCTCAGCGGGCTGGAGAACCTCGGCGAGGACTTCTCCGTGTCGCAAGACGAAGGCACCGTTGGGCCCTGCACGGAGCTGGGCGTGTATCTGCATTACAAGGCCACGAAGGCTCTCAGCATTAAGAAGGCCATCCGCTTGGAGGTGAGGGGGACACTGCTCACCTCGGCAGAGCAGGGCAAGGCGACCAGCCCGGCTCACCCGCGGGTCCGTGGGGCCGGAGGCTGTGCGGGACGGGTACCCTGCAAAGAGGGCGAAAGGATGAGCCTCTGTACCTGCGTTGGTGGGGTGGGCAGGCCCTTAGCAGCGAGGGGCTCCCACTGAAGGACAACTTCTTGGAAACTAGGTGACTACTGAGGTCCTCTTGTAGCTGAGCTTCATCGGGCAAGTAAATTGCCGAGTCAGGAAGAGGTACCTGCAGACACAAGCTGCGACCCCAACTCCTGCTGCTTCAAACTGCATTTGCGGTGCATCCCTGAGCATCCACGTCCCAGATAACCAGGTGTTCCCCCTGTGTGGCTTCAGTCTGGATCAGGAGGCTGCATCCTGAGCCCACACCACAACCACCGTGCCGCTGTGCAAGGCTGAATGGTGTCGTGTGGTTGTCCAGACAGCACACTTCCTGCACCCGTCCTGGAGTCCATCTGTGGCTCTTAACACAGGGCAGCAAACTCTCACCCTGGGATTTTGTTCCCCATGGTTTAGGGGCTGCATTTCGGTGAGGATGCTGGGTGATTTAAGAGACTGGTAGTCCACAAAGCAGGGGCGGCCATGGTGGAACCAGCCAGTAGAGACGAGGGCTATTATGTCACCTACTGAAAGAATTAAGGAATCTGTCCAAGCAGTGTTTGTTTCTTGCTACCTCAGGTTTCAGATGCGGAAAACATCCTGGGGATTGTTCAGATTGAAAACATCCAAATCCACGCGGAGGCCTATGATGTTGCCCTGAGCATCACCATCTCTAAAGGTCAGAGGATGCACCCAAACCAGAGTAGTCCGGGTGCACTGCATTGCCTTGGCAGGCGTGTGGCTGGAGCGCTTGGGATGGGATGGGGTAGCATGCAAGCACGGCCATAAAGCACGTGTCCTTTGAGCTGCGTGGCATGAAGCACTTGTCAGGGCAGAGACAGCCTTGAGTCTCTTGTGTCCCAACTTTGAAGTGTGTCAGTTCACACACAGATTGATTTGGGTATGTTGAAATGACACTGACGTGAAAGAGCAGTTGGCAACCCCTGAAGGCACAGCACAGCACATAGAGCTGTTGGATCTGTGCTTGGAAGCAAGGAGACGGAAACTGAGCTCCTGAGCTGCTAAACCCTGCAGATGTTCTCCAAGCAAGAGAAAGGGCAGCAGAGCAGCTGCAGAGATGTTCCAGGACTGGAAACTTGCTGAGGATTTCGTGCCACTTGAGAACTTCAAATATGCATCTTGTCACTGGGCGTAGCCTACAGCAACTCTCAAATATTTACCATCTCTCTGTGGGATTTCTGCAGGTACAGATGGCAGTGTGGATTTTGGAATCCTTAGGGTGCTGGATGACGCAAAGCAAGTGCTGACCCTGAAGAACAAAGGGAAGTATGAGATTGCATACAGGTGGGTCACTGCTCCAGCTGCCTGGTCTGTCCATGCACGGTGCCGCCCTCTGCCCAGCCCCGCATCCCAGTCTGTCCGTGGCTGCAACCTTTTCCCATGCTGGCTTCCTCACAGTCCGGGTAAATACAAGATCTGGGCTCTCCTACCTTGAATATTGTAACAGAGAATCCAGCCACCAGCAGTTCTTCACGGCTCAGCAGGAACCAGGAGAGACCCTGAAGTTTAAGCTCCCCACACTGCTGAGATTGGCTCCCTTACTCTGAGGGTCTGCTCGTTTCTCCTTATGAAATTCTTTAAAGGAGGGAATGAAAAAATTGGTGTTGGAGTTAGCTTACAGCACTCTTGCCTGTGTCAAAATCTGGGATTTCCCAAGCAGAGATGGACTCTCTCCCCCCCACTTTTTTTTTTTTTTTTAAGGTCCTATGCAAGATCCTGGCTGTGCTGCTGCCACCCAGTACCTTTAACCACAGAGGTCTTTCTTTCTTCCCTTTGTCCCCAGCTTCAAGATGGAAAATGCGGATACTGACATCCCAGACTTGGCATCCCACTTCTCTATCCAGCCGCAGAGGGGCACGCTGACCGCCTCCGAGCGCCCTGTACAGGTCCAGGTGTTCTTCCACCCCAGGGCAGAAATGAGTATCGAGGACAAACCCATCCTGAAGTGCCAGGTGAGCTGCCCGAGCCAGGCGGGCACTCGGCCCGGGTGCTAGCAGGACGCATGTCTTCTGGAAGGAGAGGTTTAGCTGGGGAATGATCTCTTATACGCATACAGCAAAGTCTTTCAGAAGCTGTTGGTGATGCTTCCTAAGCAGAGCTGAAAATCTGGCTCTGGAGGAGTCATTGAAACACCTGGGTTTAAATAGGGGAGGGTAGGCTGAAGGGGACGTGGGGTGGCATTAGGGGACAGAGGGGCTGGTCTCCTTGCTGCATTACCAACCCCTCCTCCGGCTGCAGGTGATCGAGCCCAGCCTCTGCGAAGGAGGGGAGACCATCGCCATCATCCCAGTGAGGGTGTCCGCCAAAGCTCTGTTCAGCAAGTACAGCATTACCCCGGCCTCGCTCATCAGCTTCGGTGCCATGGTAAATGGCACCAAGAAAACCTGCGCCTTCGTGCTGGAGAACAGAGGCAGCCTCGACTTTAAATTCTTCATCTACAAAGCAGACCAGGATGCATCTGTGTTGGCAAGGAAAAGGTGAGAGAAGACCTGCACTGCCCTTCCCAGCCACGACAGCGGGGCTGCTGGGTGACCAGCAGGCTGGACACTTGGGTTCTTGTCCATTTGCGTTACTGGCTTGTGAGCAGGGGACCCGCAAATGCCTCAGTATCCCCACGTGCAGGACGAAGCTGGTGGTACAGCTGATCTATCCATGCCCCTTGGCAGCAGGAGCTGCAAGCAGCCCTCCTGGAGCCATCGGGGACACGAACGTAGGAGGGCTTTCCTCCGCAGGGAGGGAGGCAGGTCACCCCTTGGCCTCGGAGGATGGCAGGGGGAGCTCAGTGCAATGGATGTTCCTGCTTTCTCCTCCCAGTGCCCATCACGTGAAATCCAACCACTCCCACGAGAACGAAAACGTAACCAAAGTGACCACCTCTGCGAAACAAAGCAAGCACTCTGTGCAGAAGGACACGAGCCCCTTCATGCAGGTGGGTGCCCCCTGCTCCCCGGCACGTGCAGCCGGCGTGGGAGGGCTCTGCTGCGCCCGGCGGGGGCTCGTGACCACGGGAGGGGACATGGTGTGCGTGTGGGCAGCTGGAGCTCCATCACCCCCCGACCACAAGCAGAGGCTCAGACCTGGAGCTCTCCCTTCCCTGCCCCCTCACCAGCCCCCCTCTCCTCTCCCATCGTTTCTCATGGTTGTTTCTGCACTCCTGTTTTACCCCTGGAGGCTGAGGGATTCCAGCTACCACCTTCACCCTTTACACCCAAACTTCCTTGTCTATGTCACTTGGGACAAGCCTGCACGGCCGCCTGGCTTGTTCATGTCATCCTGGGGCTGCTCTGCGCTGTGGATCATCCGGCCTTGCCGGGGCCCTGGGCACATCTGGAGGCCAAGGGGTGGCATACTCCTTGCTGGGGATGCTCCAGGCAAGGTCTTCAGCCTCTCCCGGGACTCTTTCTGCAGGCTCGCTTCACTCTAGGCATGTTCACGGTGTACCCGGGCTTTGGCTCCATCCATCCTGGGGGTCAGCAGACGATCACGGTGGACTGCCAAGCAGAGCCGCTGGGGACATGCGAGGAGCACCTGTCCATCGATATCAGTGACAGAGACCCCAAGGACAATCCCCTTGGCATCCCCTATACCCTGTTGGCGGAGTCCTGCCTCCCAGGTACGCCCCATCCACATGTTCCCATGGCCAGACCTGCTGCTGATGAGCACCCAGATTTGCTGCTGGGACAGAGGGGCACCCTGGCCCTCCAGCCCCATCTTAAAATCCTCAGAGGTTCAAGTCCACCAGTGGGGAGAGGCTGGGAGGGCTGTCTGGGCTTCCAGGTTGAGTTTTGCAGTGACCTGGGCAGAAGGGGCTTTTCAAGCCTTCTGTGAGGCCAACAGGGTCCAGCAGAACTCAGCAGGAAGGTTTCTCCGTCTGAGCCCTCCCTCTTGTCTTCTCGCAGCGTTTGTGGTTGACGACATAGGCTCCATCTTTGAGGAGCATCGTATCTGCAGCAACACCAACCTCTGCCAGATCCTGCAGACTGTGCAAGACAAGGGTGTGTTCATCACGGATGAGAACAAGTTCATCTTCACCAACGTTCTGGTTGGGCACCGGGCCACAGCTCGGTTCAAGATCCGCAACGTGGGCAAAGTCCCCTGCAACGTGGTCCTCTCCATCAAGCCCATCTCCAGCAAGGTAAGAATAAGAGGCCAAGGTGACTGTTGTTCTTCTAAGGTAGGAGCCTGCCTTGTTCTCCAGATTCATCTTGCCTGGTCTCATCCAGCTTAGTGCATGTGAAATTACAGGGGAGAGCAGCAACCCCAGGTGACAGCCGGGTTGCATTCAGCATGTCTTGAGCAAGGTTTTGGCTCATTCCTCTGGGTCTGTGGTGGGAGACCTGAACCCTTCTGGATCTCTCTTGGAAGCACATTCAGAGGGGTGTCTTCTACTGAACTGATGTGTCTGGGCTCAAAGGAGGCCATTTCATCAGGCTCCCTGGTCTTTTCCATCTCTTTAAAGGTCAATTCTAGATTATTTGCAGGGTTTTCCACGCAGTCACCAACCTCTCACATAAGCTGGGGTGGCTGCTAATGTGCCAAGCACTCAGAGCAAACTTGGGCCCTCCTGGGCTTTATGGCAGCTCCGTGTCCACGGCCAGCTCCCCTTTGGAGTCACCCCCCGAGATGGAAGGAGCCCGTACTGTCCGCAGCTCCCCACGATGCACACATGAGTCAGACTGCATCGCGTGGAAGGGTGTTTCCTCCTAACCCCGCCCTGCGTGCTTCCCCCCAGCTTAACAGCCGCATCAGCGACATTTTCGAGGTGGATCCTGTTCAGATGTGCGTGCCCAGCCGCTCCCACGCCTTTGCCACAGTGTCCTTCACTCCACAAACGATGCAGAGCTACCAGTGCACTTTTGAGGCTTCCCTTGATGCCCAGGCAAGGTAACGCATCCTGTGAAATCAGGGGGTGACCCCTCTGATAGCTGCCTCTGCTCTGGGAGGATGCAGACCTGTCATCAACCCTAGGTAGAAGAGAGCGCTAGATCGTGTAGGAAGCAGTAACTACTAGATAGAGCAGAACAGAAGAATAAGAGTCATAGTTTAGCATCTATTAGTAAATATGGAGACTGCTTAACATTAGCCAACTGGAAGTTAGCGAATCAGAAAAATCTGGAGATATGCAACAGCTGAGCTGGGGATTTCCACGGACAAAAGGTTGGATGAAGCGGTTGCTGTGCCAGGAAGTCAGTACGCATTATATCCTCCTTGTTTATGTTAAAGTGAGATGACGGCATGTGATTAACCTAGGACACGTTGTGGTATTTCATGTTAAGGAACAACTGGAGCCCTTATAAGAGGAGCTCAGTTACTCTGTCCTGGAACCTGTGCTCGCAACATGGGAGGAGAGGGACAAGGTGGGCTGTGGGTGGCACCTATTTCATTGCTTGGCGAGTGGAAAATGGTAACTGCCAGCCAATACTGATCTCTGCTGCAGCCCTGCAGCAATTAAAGCACAAAGCCTGACGTTTGATATCAGTGGAGATGGGAATCTGCCTCGGGTCACGGTCCTGCGCCCGGTCCTTCACAATAAGAGAGGGGACCCTCTGCTCCTCTTCAAGAAGCTGCTGCTGGGTGATTCAGAAAAGCTCCCTCTGGTCCTTCATAACAGCGGCATTCTACCTGTCCAGGTGAGGACCTGCTTGGGGAATGCACCAGCTGGTCTGGGAACAAGTCCTCCTCCCTTGGAGGAGAGACCCCAGAAAACAGGGCTAAGATGCACAGATGCACCGTTACCCTAAGCGTCTCCTTCCCATTCCCCTCCCCTCTCACGTTTTGCTGCTCATGTGGAAAAGTGTGATGTCCTAGTTACATTAGATTCTATTTGATCATGTTTTACTACATTTTAATTAAACTCAGTTGTAGTTTAATTCCGTTCCACTCATTACTTTTTAATACTTTGGCCTGTTTGGTTATATTTTAATTACATTCCATCAGTTCTGAATGCTTTTTCTGTCTGATTTTACTTAAACTGCATGCTAAGAGTTGTGTTTGAAGCAGAGCAGCGTGCTGGGCTCCCAGTGGTGGACCAGCAGCAGTTCAGTGTTGGTCCGTGGGCCAACCTGTACGCTCACCGGGGCGGTCGTGCTCTCTGCTCCCTTTTCTCAGTTGATGATAGATCTGTTGGACGAAGGGGGAGTTTTCTTCCTGAAAGCCAGGCCTACCACGCACTGCATCTACCAGGCTGCAGGTACGAAGGAGGACTCTGCTGGAGAAGGTAAATGCATTAGCCATGAAGTGTGGTCATCCACACAGGGAAGTGTGTGCCTTGCTCGTGGTTTGGCCAAGCAGCAGGTATTAGACACAGTTTCTGCCCTGGAGCTCTCTGTACCCCTAGCTTTTCATGTGGATTCTTTGCACCACAAATTGTGCTGCTCCGTAACTTCTTCCACACAAGCTCTAGGGAGTTTTTCTGCACTTCTGGACACGGTGGGTTGAGTTGTAGGAAAGCCCTGGGGAACTATCAGCACTCGAATGGACCATCCAAGGTCTTTGCTGCATGTGGGGAGCTACCAGCCTGAATGAAGGCAGCCCTTCATCCCACAGCCAGCCAGCGCAAGGCAAAAACACTGTTTGACTCAGCTTAGGTACAGGAGGAGCTGTCTGGAGGCAGTTTGAGAGCCAGGTGTTAACAAGAAGTTAAGACACTTAAGGATATGCATGGTGTCATCATAGTCTTGTGAACATAGGAGGAACATCTAGAGCCGTGGGTGGGAGAACCTGGGCTTAGAGACAGCTGGGTTGCAACCAGTTATTCCTCTTATACCCTATGGAAGTACTTCCTCTGTACAGCTGTATCCCTGTCTCTGACTTCCATTGCTCTGCAGGGAGGAAGCCCCACACTGCTTCCCTGGTCCTGCGCCATGGGGATTTAGCAAAGTTCGACGTGCTTTTCAAACCCAGCCTGCCCCAATGTGTGGAAGGGAAGATCCACCTGTCCGTGGTGGACAACCCATATGAAGAGACCAACATTCAGCTGGTGGGTGAAGGCTACGAGGATGATTTCACGCTAGATAACATCCACGGACTTGTGGCAGACAGCACTGAGAAGAACACCGAGAGCGATCTGGAGGAGGACATAATCGAAGGTAGGAGAGGAGAGGCTGCCAGGATGGAACAAGGAATAGGAAAACATGCATTTGTGTTCACCCTGGGCCAGTGTGGTGTAGTGTAGCCTTAGTGGACAGATCTTGCTGCCTTCTGTAGCCTGCAGAGCAGCCACACTTGGGAACACAAGGGAAGGTCCTCTGTCAAGGGAAAAGCATGTGGGCCAGCAGGGAAGGGCCGGCATTCAACCGAGCATCTCTGAAAGGGCCGCAGGAGGGCCGTCAGCCCGTGGTGTACTGTGGAGACGAAGATCTTGTATGATCGCGTGTCCTCTCCGTAAGCAGTCCTGTGCTGTCACCCACTGGACCTGGTGGTCTGTGAGCATGCCCGCCATGTGCATGCTGTAATGCACGTCCTTCTGCACCAAGACTACCACGCTTAGGGATGTGTCAGGGTGCATCTCTGAAGGACAGTGGTAGAATGGGGAATTGCATCTCCCAGAGGCTTGGAGCAAGGAAAGGAGTTGGGCATGCGTGTGCCGGGGGTGGATGGACCTCGCTGCACACTGACGTCCCTTGCTCTCCTTCTTAACAGCTGCCAGAGTGGATCACATCCAGTTTGGGGACTGTCACGTCGGGAAGCCCTACCAGGTGACCTTCACGATCACCAATCGCAGCAGGGTGGAGGCGATGCGGTTCGAGTGGCCGGCAGGCACGCCGTTTCACTTCTCCCCCCAGGTGAGCTCGGACAGTTCTGCCTTGCCCACTGCCCAAGCACTGCCAGATGGTTCCTGGGAGCCACCAGCGACTTTACTGGTGCCTCATTTCAGTGCTACCCAGGAGATGCAACCACTGACTCTGTCGGACACAGAGCTTTGTTCGGGCAGGGCTGTCAACCCCACCGAAAAGGCTCCTTGTCATGGGAGATGGTATCTTTGCTGTCAGTCCTGCCCTTGCCAGTGATTCCAGTTTGGTTGGCTCTCTGGTCCTCCCTAGGTAGGACACCTCCATGCTGGCTGTGCTAAGGACATCACAGTGACCTTGAAATCAGACGTCGCAGTCACCTTCAAAATGCAGCCTGTGAAGTGTAAGGTGGCCAGGATCACCTTCCAGCTGCCACCAGAGCAGGTCACCGACTGGGACGACCGCCTGCGCACTGTCAAGTGGGTGGATGCCACGAGGGGCAAGGCAGCCATGTGGCCTGTCAAGAAGAAGGTAAGAAGCATGACAGCAAAAGCTGTTATGCTGTTAGCAAAAGCTAACCCCGCTTCCACAAAAATAGCTGCCGACAGCAGTAGACCACCATCTCTGCTGGCTTAGGAGTTCCTGCTTCCTCCTGAAATTTAATCCACCAGTGAGTTTAACCAGCAGTGTGTTTTAGGGGAGAGATGGATTCACTGTGACCTGATATGTTCACATGAGATGGGGAAGTCTTTTGATGAGAGGTGTTCTAGTCACTTGCAAATTACTGGTCTCAGCAGTGTTGTGGACCGTGTCACATGGGAGGTCACATTTTATGATTTTATAACAACACAGTTTAGGGTGTAATAAACTCTTCATCTGATTCAGTGCCTTTTCTGCCAACCGAGGAGTGAACCCCACTGTGCTCTAGCTCTTGTTTTGAAGTGGAGAGTGAAACTGGCTCTCTTCTGTGCACACTGGCTAGCCAGCCAGCACGGTTTGGGTGAGCTCTGTCTATGCCATTATCTGAGATTTCTGTTGTAGTCTCTATATCACGTGGGGTATCTCCTTACGGGGCAGCCCCAGCAGTCTATGGCGGTCATACAGGAGTCCAGGGAAGTATAGTCTCCAGAAGCTCTTGCTTTCACTACTGGTCAAGCACTCTTATCTTGAGTGATGGCTCTTCTCTGGTTTCTGAGCCACTGTAAGATCTCTAAACCAAATTTTTTCTCTGTCAGAGCACCAGCAGCCAGAGACTTTCCTAGGGAACTCATTCCCATCCCAAGATGCCCAGGTAGCTGTTGTCCCACACGTGACATTTGGAAAGTGCTTTCTCCTAAGACAAGAAGGAGAGGTGCATTCTAGTTTGTTCATTCCTGGGGTTCTCCATCCATAGAGCTCCATCAGGGGAGCTTAATCCTAATTTAGAGACCTGCTGGATTTATAGGGGGCCAGGAAAAAGGTCAGACACTCTATAGGGTTGAAACATGGGGACTGATACCTGGTCATTGTCCCCACGGGGGTGTTCACAGTCATGGTGACTGCTCTGAGCAGCACGGAGGAACAAATGTCTTAGCGGCTAGCGGCAGGGTCAGGTTTTGTCTTCCTTCCAGGGAAATAAATGGGAACAGTCCTTCCTAGCCCCTATACGTGGCTGATTTTGGAGGCCCAAAGACTCCCTGCTCAGTCTTTCTGGGCTCTGCTCAGTGATTCCTCCCTGTGCTCTCTGGAGGTGATTGAGACAGACCCAGAACCAGCTCACACTGTCCTGGAGAAGAGCAGCCGCGAGGTGGAGCTTCGCCTGAGCGCCGTGGTTGATTATGCCGAGTTCAAGCTGGATACGGACGTGATTCAGTTCAAGGAGACCTTGCTCTTCCAGACAAGGACATTCACGTGAGTGATGGAGGTCAAGCAGGGAGAGGGAGCTGCCTTTGCCCAGGGCGGGCACAGCGCTACGCGGCCGGTCTCTGCTCCCCCAGAGCCGTGATGGGATTCAGTGGCCTCCGCTTTTCCTTCTACTTGTGCTCCTGTGCCACCAGACACCAACACGCTCATTGCATAGCTATTTCATAAACCTCTTCTAATTAATTTCCATCAGGCTGATCAGCCTTGGAGGGGCATGCTCCTGCCTGCTGGGCCTGCGGTGCCAGGAGAGGTTTAATTCTGCCATGCCTTTCTGCTGGGAACAACCACGGTTTTGCTCTCGTTGCATGTTGCCAGTCCTCACCTGCTCAAAGACAAGTGTGCTGTCAAAATGATGTCAATTTGAGATGCAAGGCTGGAATAAGCCCCTTGGGTTAAGTCTCTCAGGCACCATGTCTGCACCTTCCTCTTTAACTTCTAAACTTGTAAATATTTTGTCCCTGACAGCCCAGGGCAGCGATGTAGACAAGGCAGAGTTGTCTGGGGAAGAACATGCCACTCAGCATAAAGAAAGGGTGCCAGGAGCCCACCTGGCAGTGTTACTTCTCTACTTGCTTTGGCTATATTGGGTTTTTTGTTTTCCTTCTTGCTTTTCAGCTTCCAGCTGTCCAACACGGGGAACGTGGCCTTGGAATACACCTGGATGGCGGACGTGGGGGATGAAAGGGCAGCGAGTCGAGCTGGGGAGCTGCTCCTCACCAGTCTGGAAGGTAAGGCACTGGCTCTGCCTGGCAGCTGGGGTTGCCCAGCGTGTTTTAGTCACTTGAATGTGCCCAACTTCCTCCCTATGTGTCCTGGTGTTGGTTCTTCCCCAGCACAGGGCACGCTTGTGCTGAAGCCGGTCCATTGGGCTGTGCCAATAACTGCCTTGGGCGTTGGTTATGAAAGTCTGATAAAGATGCAGGAAGAAGAGGAGAGCAGGACTTAACACAGCCCCTAAGAGATGAGGCTGTCTGATACAAAACGGCACTCAGAAATTTTCCTGGATGCTGTAGCACAGTGATCTCTACTGTTGGTTGACACAGTTTTGACCCAGGCCAACTCTCCCAGTAGTTCCTGGAAATGTTTTGGGAATGAATGCTGGCCAGAAACCATTCCACAGGAGAAGTTTGCATCTAGCAACTCAGTTCTGGAGATGGAGAGAGTTTAACAGCATGGCGTGAAGCAGCTGGCTTCAGTCCTGGGCTACTTCATTTGCTAACATAGACATAGCCTTCATCCAAGCTTCTTCTACAGAGTGATGTTCAGTGGTGTGTTTTGATCTAAGCAGTTCTCTGGGTCTCTGCTGGGCCTTTTCACAGTATTTGCTCTTTCGTACCCCCCGATCTCCCTGCTGTCTGTCCTCACTTTCACACCCATCCCCAAGACTTTCCCGGATTACAATTTAACAAGCAGTAACACAGAAGCAAGAAGCAACTTGACCACCCTGTTCCTCTCTGGGAGTCCTCCTGCTGAAGGCACAGGCTCAGAGATGCTCCAAGCGCATCCCAGCTTCCCTTCCATCCGCTTGCAGCAGGAGGTGGAGGTGCTGGGAACAGCGGATTTCCTTCTTGGAAGAAGATGTCCTGCTAACCTCTTCCTTCCCGCAGGGGATTTCCATTCCTCCACTTCTGGTGCCTCTGTGAAGCTCCAGTCCAGCTGTTGTTTGAGCCAGCTGGGCCATGCTCTGGAGCACGTCTCGCCCTCCCTGAGCTCACCCCCGAGCACCACCCATGCCACCCCGTTGTTCTCTGTCGAGCCCTGCAGCGGTACCATCCCTGCCCGCCAGGAGCAACTCTTCCAGATGAAGTTCTCCCCGGTGTACGTGGGGGACTTTGAGAGCTGTATGCTCTGCAGGTAACGTCCAGGATTGCTAACTTTTTAACTCATGCTACCGATGAATAGTCATGGTATTGCCTCGGACTGGGGGGCTGGGAATGCAGACCTGGGGACAGCCAGCCCCAGATAGTCAGCAGAAACAACCAGCACACAGGAGTGAGCAAAGATGACTGTCTGGCCTTGGTAGAAGCAGGTGTGGAGATACTGGGAAAAGGCATTTTATGAAATATTAAGCTCCTAGAGGGTTGCAAAATCTGGAATGAGAGATCCAGAAAGGCTGTCTAGAGGCCAGCTATTCCCTAGCTATGCTTCCTTATCAGACAAGCACGACCTCCTTATCTGCACAGGAACTTGTGTGCTGCTCTAGACACACAACTGTTCGTGTTTCTGCCATTTCAGCTTTGCAGTTCTCTCTGATATGCTGGTCAATCCTTGTACTAAGAGAGGATGCAACACAAGCAGCTGGCTGTCTGGAAATAATAGGCCGCTAATACCAGTCCCTTTCTTCCTAGTATTCCTAACCTGAAGCCAAACCAGAATGGCCCAAAGGTGGTCGTGAAGGGGAAAAGCCAGATGCCACATTGCCACTTTGACCTGGAAGAGTCCGACTACATCACTGCAAAAAGGCGCAACCCAGAGCTGCAGGAACCCAAGGGGACAACACTGGATCTCAACACAAGAGTGATTGAGTTTGCAGCAATTGGAGTGTGTAGCAGGAACAGCAGGTAGGTGTGGGCACGGCTTCTCCTGTTGATGGCCTCCCAGTCGCATCCCTTAACCAGAGACCTCTCCAGCTGCTCTTCCAAGCCCCATGGCACACCTGTACCATGTCTGTGATCTGACATGCGGCCACCAGTCTGCTTTGTGGCTGGAGCAAGCTGGTCAGTGAAGACCAAGTGGCCAATTTTTTGGTCTCTTTGCCCTTTTCTTCAACAAGCGCAGCTGGTAGTGTCTCCTCAGCTGGTGTGAGTTGGTCTGGGAGGACTGGCCTGAGCTATGTGCCTAGTACAACCCTTGTCCTTTTGAACAGCATCCTTGGGACACTCTTGATCCCTTAAGGTACCAGTCAGATAGGGTCAGGGAAGGCTGCAACCACAACAGACAATATCTCTTCTAAAGGAGTCTTGCTGGACATCATTTTACCATTTCAAGGTGCAAGAGTTTAGCTATATCGTTGCTAATTTCTTTCTCAATAGCTGGTATTACAGCCACCTGGGAGACAAACGGGGCTCCCAGAAAGCAGGTGAAATGTTCATGCTCCCAGCGTTGTCCACCTGTACCCAACAACTGGATGGTGTCCAAGACTGGCAGTGCCTGATGTCCGCTGCAGAATGGTGTTATTAACCTCCCAATGCCACCTCAGTAGTCTTTTTCACTTTGTGTGCCCAGGACCTTCATGGTTATGAACCCAACCAGTTCCACGTATTCCTTCCAGTGGACTTGCCAAGACCCTGAAGCCCCACCGGGACAGACAGCTTTCTTCTGCCTCACAGAGAAAGGGCAGATCCAGCCGGGGAAGAAAGCAGAGGTGGGTGCAGAAAATGAAGAAGGTGGGTCTGGTACTCATCTCTCTGAGCTGGAAGCAACATAAGGTGGAGCCTGCACTCCCCTTCCCTTGCCCCTGCCAAGGGCAGCAACTTTCCTTCATTTGCCTCTTTCTCCTCAGATCAAGTTTGAATTCATTCCCTGGCATCTGGACATCACAGAATCATTCTGGGTCTTTACAATCCCTGAGCAGAGCATTTCAGTCCCGTTCCTGTTGGTGGGCAACACCACCGACCCGCTGGTGACTCTGGACAGGTCCCACTTGAACTTCCACTTGCTGTTAGTCGGTGAGCACCACATGGTTATACCTTATACACTCAGATGTGTACTGCTCCAGTCCTCTTATTCCAGCAAGCTCCGAAAAGGAAGCTGGAAATGGGAGCAGGCACTTGAGTGGATCAGCCAGCTCGTAGACCTGACTGTATGAGGGAGAGGAAGGGGAAGGGAGGAAGACATGGGTGTTTGGGGCACAGTGTGTGGCTGGGGCTGCCAAGAGAGGATGTGGGGGGATGCTGGGGAGCCCAGGGGGTCAGAAGCTTGTTTCCATGCTCGCATCCTGAGCATGCCATGCTGCAGGCAATGCTTCTCACTGCAAATTGCTGCTGGGCTCAGCCCGCGGGCAGGAGTGCAGCGTGCAGCATGCAGCGGTGGCCTGGCTGCCAGAGGAATAAAGGGTTTTCAGCAGCTGCTTTGTCCCTTCCCCAGGGCACAAGGTACACCAGACCATCTATATGATCAACAGTGAGAAGGAAGCCTTCGGCTTTGCTTTCAGAGAAAGCTCTTTCCTCTCTGAGGGATGCAACACCTCTGTGAAAATAGAGCCCCTGGAAGGCTCCATCGCTCCCCTTTCAAGGTAACGAGGCAGCATTGTGGGCTAGCAGGCCAGATTCCATCTCCCACCTGCCAAATGTTGCATGGTTGCTTTGCTTTTGAGGTTTTCTCCCCTCTGTAGTCACCAGGTGACTCTCAGCAATAGCACACATCCGCCTTGTTTCATTCCTTCCCCGTGGGGACACCACGAATCTGCAGGTTTCTATGTCAGGTGGCTGTGTCTGGGTTACCCTGGTCCTCCAGACTCCCTTCGTGGAGAAGTTCAAGCTTGGATCTTCTGGTTTTGATGACAAAAGCATGTTTTTGGGCTTTAACCATGTGATCCCCTTAGCCAGTGGCTGCTCAGGCAGTACCTCAGGCCACCAGCTCCTCTGCTGATCCACCAGGGATGTCCCTGTGCCCACTCATAGCCTGCCCAGGTGTCAGGAGAATGCATTAGCTCCAGGCAGCTTTGTTGTGGCTTAAAAGATGCTGAGTTCTGACTTGCCACAGAGTGCATGGTAAGAGAGCACCCTGCATCGGTTCCTGTGGCTCAGTGGTAATTCAACCTCTGCAGGTTGGTCGTGTTTGATCATGTACCCAGATCCCCACCAAAATGACAAACGGGCAGCGTGGTGGCACCCGCATTGCACTGCTGACTGTCGTGGGAGCTGGATGAGCCCTCTTTGCAAAAAGGACGTTACTCCTGTCCTACAGATGAGAGACTGGGGGTCCCTGGGAGTGTGGGGCACTCGTAGACCTGACTGTCCTGTAGCCCTGACTCTGTGTTCAGGCCACGAGTGGGGTCTCAACCCACTGCTGCCCTGGAGCACACGGACAGGGCAATGAGGGCAGCGCTAGCTCAGGGGTTGCTGCCTGTTGTATCCGCTGCTCTTTCATCACACCCTCAACTGTTCCCACCAGGACTTGCTGGTGGAAGGCCCCAGGGTCGTGCTCCCAGTTTCTGCCAGGCCTAGGGTCTCACCTCGGCCACTGCACAGCTGCTCTCCTGTGGATCAGGCAGTATGGGGCCAAGAAAGATGTCAGAGATGGTGAATGGAGCAGAAAAAGGGTCTTCTCTCCCCAGGTGTCCCATTACAGTCTTCTTCACGCCAACACTAGAAGGAGAGGTGGTCTTCAACCTCAAATGCGATGTCAAGAGGAAGACCGAGCCCCTCTGCTTGAATATCAAGGCCACCGGCTACAGCATGAACGTGTCCGTCAGGTGTGAGGACAGCGACGGCTGCGTCACTGAGCTCAGCGCCCAGGAGATCAACGTCATTGATTTCAAGGAGGTGAGCAGCACCGGCTCCCTGAACCACTTGCCCCACACAGTCCTCAAGGTTTGGCCTTAACCAGAAGCTTTGCAGCTATGCTCGAACAAGAGGGAACGTTCTTCTTCATTTACATGTATAAGCTGGTCTCTGGAGAGAGGGAGACTGATCTTTCACCGGGGTCACTAGCCAAACGTGAAAGAGCCAGGAGCACGTGAGGAAGGAGCGCTTGCTGTGTCAGCCGGCGCTCCACGCGTGCTGCAACCCCACGTCCTCGCCCCCCTTCTCCCCGCAGGTGCAGCTGAACGAGACCACCAAGCGCGTCTTCAGCATCCGCAACAACGGCAAGTTCAGCTTCACCTTTTCGTGGGAGCTGAGCGGCCCCGCGGCCCGGGCGCAGCTCCTCACCCTCAGCCCTCGGACGGGCAGCGTGCGGGCCGAGGGCGAAGCGGAGACCCAGCTGGTTTTTCACCCACAGAAAATGTGCTCTTTAAAGGACGTGGAGCTGACGCTGCAGGTGAGGCACCCGTGTTTAGTACAGGACCTTCACCTTCCGCACGCACCAGCTTGGCAGCAGGAGCCCAGAGCTGGGTGCGAGCTCCATCTTTGAGGATCCTGAGCTGGGCAAAGAGGCTCCTGCTGCCGAACTGGAGAACCTGACAGTTTCTGAACTTAATATTTTAACTGATTCTCCGGGGCCGTGACTCTCCAAAAACCTTTCCCTCTCAGATCACCTTCTGTTTCTTTGGCACCTGGTTCTCCTTACTGCCACTGCAGCCAGCTGTCCCCCATGCCCTCCTCAACCATCCCTGGTGTTAGTGGTTGCAGGTCCCATCTCTTCAGCTGGCTCATGCTGTCTTTCTGCCCCCAGATCAGCCACGGTCCCAGGTTTACCTGCGTGTTCCTGGCCACTGTGATAGTGCCCGCTGTCCACTTCTCTGCCACAAGACTCAACTTTGGAGCCTGCTTCATTTACCAGGCTGGGATGCCGCCTGCCCAGCAGACCCTTGTCATCACGAACAAAGCAGACAAGGATGTCAGGTAGGACTTCTCCACACACTCCTTCAGCCCTTGCTTAGCACGTGCCAGCTCCACGTCCTAGCGGTGAGCAGGGCTGTTAGCCAAACAGAGGGTTTGGGCTGTATAAGGAGACAGGGTCTGGCCTCACAGGCAGGCCAAGCAGGCTGCACTGCCTGCTCTCCGCTGCTGTGAACTCCTGGAGTCTGACCAAAACCCAGAAGAGCCTGGCTGAGATGTCCCAGGGAAGCCACAACAGCAGGGAGCTGGGCACAGCCATTCCATGGACCCTTCCCGTCCAACATGCCGAGCACGGACACCCTGCCCAGCAGCACGAGCCACCACCTGTTCCTTGAGCTTTTCAGCTGCTTTACCCCAGAATGTCACGCTAACTGGATGTCCAACCGTGCTTATCCCAGAGGCCCAACTTGCTTCTCCCTCCCTGTGTGACACAGCAGGCTCCTTCACGCCCCAGCTGTGCTGGCCATGAGGTTACACAAAGCATTGCCCCCAGCTGACGGGAGTCTTTACTTGTATTCACTTCTCCTTGGGGTGCCGGTCACACAGGGGACCAGGTCAGACCACTGCCCTCTGCTGAGGACAAGACGACCTACCGCCAAGATAAACCCACCCCTGGGTGTAGCCGTAGGGCCCTAATGATGCTTGGGGATGAAAACCTGAGGATGCAGTGAGAGGAGACAGGAGAGCACCAAGCAGCCCTGATGTTGCCTGCTGAGCACACGCAGCCTTGTGACACCTCTGCTTCTCTTTGCTGTGCTTTCTGCCAGTCTGAACTGCTTGTTCACCAGCACCGCGCACCTGGAGGTGGACTTCCCAGGGTACATCCTTCACCCAGGAGGGACAGTGGAGGTGCCCATCACTTTCTATCCCAGAGAGGTTGTGTCTTACCATGAGCTCATCCCTTTTGAAATCAACGGTCTTTGCCAACAGACTGTTGAGGTCCAAGGAAGGGGCACAGAAATGAAGGTGAGATGAAAACTGAATCCTAAAACTCAGGTTACAGCCTGACAGCATGGCTTTCTCTCGTTTTCCTCATCTCTCTTCCCTAGCCTGCCAAGTTTTGGTTTTCTGCCATGAGGGTGGTAGAAAACCTTTCCTCCTCCTTTTCTTCTGTTTCATACTAATCCGTCCTGCCTCAGGTTGATGTTGTGGAGCCACAAGGCAAGGTGGTGAAGCTGGGAGCTCTCTCCATCGGACAGACAGTGAAGAAGATTGTCACCATAGCGAACAACAGTGTTGTCCCTCTCACTTTTAAGCTCAGTTTCATGTCCACCATGCCAGAGCTGCAAGAAGACGGGGTAAGGCCCCTTCCTTCACTGGAGAACCCTTTGGTGTGCTACCAGGATGCCTGCAGGTAGCTATGAGCTGCTCTGGGTGGGAGCCAGTATTAATTACAGTTGTGTGCCGTCTTGGCTGCCTGTGTGCTGTCCTGTCCTCCCTGCTGGGACTGCTCGACCAGTAGATACCTGCAATGTGAATGTCTCACTTCAGCTAAGTGTCGCAGCCCCTCTAATAGACAGAAGTGAGAAGCAGGCATGATTCCTCTAACTTGTTTTAAACACCCATGTTAGGACATGGCCATGTATTTTAGATATGGAAAGGTAAGGGAGATAAACCAGTCTTGAATGATCAAGAGTTTATAGCTCTCTTGGGGTTTACACAAAAAGATGTAGTCCAGTTTGCCATGGCCAGATGGACATGTCACGGGAAAATACCTTTGGTACCTAGGGATGCGTACCAGGGAATGACTGGGATAGGATAATGGGGTGGGGACAGAACAGGAATGTATCTCAGCAGGATTGGAAGACTCTACTCTGACTCTCATGGTGGACTCACAGCTGGGTTGCCAGATGAAGTAGTTTCCGCCCATTTCTTTGCACAGGTTCTCTGCTTGCACCCAACCGGTGAATTAAATCTGAAGCCCAAAGGAGATACCTGTAAAGTGGAGGTAATCTTCTCCCCGAAGCGCCGCATCCAGCCGTTCGCTGAGGAAGTGATGCTGGAGAGCAACGGCCTGGTGCGCTCCCTCTTCATGGTGCGGGGCTCCTGCCAGGGCATCCATGTGAGCTTGGACCAGGAACACCTCAACTTCGGAGCGGTGGTACAGCAGAGCCACGTGTCCCAGCGCATCACCATGCAGAACACGGGAGACATAGGAGTCAAGTAATGCAAAACCTTGCTCTATCTGAGTGCTGAGAGCTTAGATGAGGGTTGGATGGTGCTGTAGCTGGCCCGGATAGTTCCCTCCTGCTTTTTCATCCCACCGGAGAGTCGTGCAGCCAGGCCCTGGCAGTTAGCAGGGATACACCCAAAGGCTCATTTATAGATGGGTGCAAGCTGAGTCCTGCTCAACTTGAAACCTTACCACGCCTGAGATCCTGCAGAGAAGCCCACAAGAGGTTTAGAAACAGCATATTGCATTCACAGCCTCCCAGTCGCTAATCCTTCCTTTCTGTCCTTGTGCTTTCCTTGGTAAGGTTTAAGTGGGACACCAAGAGCTTCAAACCAGATTTCTCCATCAGCCCCGCAAAGGGTTACATCTCCCCAGGAATGGATGTCCCCTTCGTTGTGAGCTTCCACCCCTCGAAGCCCAGCCTCACTATCCAGTACGAGGGTCTGCAGTGCTTCATCCAGGGCAGCGAGCCGCTCCGGCTTATGCTGGCAGGGTGCTGCATGGAGGCCCCTGTGACCAAAGAGGTAACAGCAGCAGAGCCAGGATGGGGTCCCCCCCTTACCCCACCACACGTCCCGGGGCAAGGACTGGAGGCCCCTTACGTGCTCCCCATTTTCTTTCTCCTCTCCTTGGGAAGCCACAGCCCCGTCACCCAGCGTGCAAAAAACTCACTCCTCTCCCTTCTCTAAGAACAACCAGATTGATTGACTCCAAAAGCTATAGTCCAAATGGACGTTTTGCATATGACTTTTCCTAAAAAGCATCTCGTTGTGCTCCAGAGCCTGGCGTAGAGCCGGTCTGAGCCCTTTACAGCTCTCCCAGCCCCCTGGGCAGTATGGGACCCCTTTCCAGCTGGGGCTGACAGACCAGACTGGCTGCCCTGCAGCTCCCACCCCAGCTCCAGGCTTCTGCCTCTTCCTTTGACACCTCTGCAAGTGGGTGAGCAGGCGTCAGCCCTGTGGCAGTGGAAACGATGCCCCTGTACAGCCAAGCACCCTCTGTGCTCCTCCGTTGCAGACGCTGACTTTTGCATGTGATGTGCGCGAGAAGCACAGCCAGACCGTCCTCCTGTCCAACCCGAGCAACGAGGCCTGGACCGTGCAGCCTGTCATTGAGGGCGAACACTGGAAAGGGCCTGAATTTTTCCATTTGGAGGCCAAACAACAAAACAAGCCCTACAAGATCACCTACAAACCCCTAACCATGAGCTCTGAGAAAAAGAAGCATCAGGTACGTGAGCTGGGCCAGCATGCTGACCCTCGTAGCTCACCCTGCTTTGGGCAGGAGGTTGGACGAAATGGTCTCCTCCACACTTGAATTATCCTATGATCCTATGCTGGAAGCTGGGCTTCTAGGCGGCTAGAGGCCAGGCACAGGAAAAATGCAGGTGGGAAGCCTGGGCTGACCACTGTGCATGTTGGAGGAGCTAACCTGAAAAGCCAGGTTGTCTGAAGGTCCAGGAAATGTTAGTTCTGTACAGCTCCTGGTCCCTGCCTGTGCAGCCCAGGGGGGCTCAGGGACCCCCATCCTCAGCCCTGTGGGCTGCACAAGCTCCCCAAGCCCTGTGCACGACCGTTCCTGCCAGCACCGTGCTGCTGGGCCCTGCCGTGGCTTGGGGACTTCTTGCACCAAGAGGGGCAAAGCTGCGCTGCCGTTCCTCCGTGCTGCCCTGGCCGGGAGCAGTCTGTTGGGTGGGATCTGACACAGGGTCTCTCTTGATATCACCTTCAGTGATGTGGGAGCTTTGGAAGGAGCCTTTCCTGCGGGTCTCAGGCTGAAGAGCTGGGGGTGACTTCTCCCTCCGTTTCCATGGGGGCTATTTCTGAGACAAGCCCTTAGATCAAGGGGGTCAGTTGAGAATGGCTCTGGGGGGCCGGGGGCGCACATCAGATGCCTGCCTGTTGCCCAGCTCGCCTTACAGCAAGCCAGAATTTAAGCCAGAGCAAGAACGGAGGCCAGAGATCTCCAGGCTCAGCCTGCAGGGTGCTGAGCAAAATCTATGCCCTTAACGGTTGCATGTGCTCAGTGTCTTTAATATATGATATTCATATTTAAAGCCTCGCATTAGGAGTCCTGCAGTTTTCAGCTGCTCTGGAGGCAGAGGAGATGCCACAGAGGGCGTCTGGTGGTGACCCATTGGCACCTGAGATGAGTACAGTGCGTGAGCTTTTGGTGGCCCACGACGGCTGCTGGGACCCCGCTGTGCTAGCTCATGGGCCGCTCTCTTGGCGGTAACTCTGGGGCTGATCCCAGAGCTGTCAGTGGGGCAGTTGAGCTTAGCAAGGAGCTTTGCCACCCCCTTACCACGGCTGTCCTTGCACGAGCACAAGGCCGATGTGACCAGGTTAGCAAGGTCAGACCAGCCCTGCTGCCAGGGCCAGGGTGCGCTTGCTTTGCCCATACGTGCTGCCTCTGTGCCCTGTGCTTGTGCCAGCCTGAGTGGGGACAATGTCACCACCTCCACCTGCACAGGCCACCAGGCTGCGGTCACAGCTCTTCTGGCTGGATCTGCTCAAAGCTGCTCAAGTCACAGAGACCTGGGACTGTCTGGGGGTGCTTGAGAGCCAGTAACTGGTCTGGACAGAAAGCAGGAGAGCTCACCCGCCCTGTTCCTCGTCTCTAGGGCTCCATCTTCTTCCCATTGCCAGATGGGACAGGCTTGCACTACCTCCTGCAAGGGACTGCTGAGGGCCCAAAGTGTTCAGGGACCATTTTTCGGGAGGTACCATGCAGGACTTCCTACACTGAGCTCATCCCCGTCTCCAACTGGCTGAACAAACCGCAGAGGTAAGTCAGGCCCAGGAAGCCTCATCCCATCAGCAGTCCCTGCAGCAGTGCATGGAAGGGCTTCCCACTGCCTGGGAGCTCCTTCCAGCAAGCTTTCCACTGTCCTTGGCCACTGCTGGCCATAGGCGCCTGGGATCGCACTGCCCACGTTCAGACTCATCCTGGAGGGCTCTTCTCTAGGGTAGATGGGTGCTGGCTCCCTCTGCCTGAGGCAGGGAGGAGGAGAGGGGCTGTGGTACCCCCCTACATGATGGGTATCCTATGGGAGTCCTTCCCGTTGACCTTCATCGCGTCCTCCTCACCCACAGGTTCCTCGTGGTAACGGACATACTCAAACCAGAAAACCTGGAAAGTGGTTCTGTGCTGCATGGGCTGGAGTACATTGACGTGCCTGGCTCCGGCACGAAGGACTACAAGCTCACGTTTCTCTCCTACAAGGAAGGAGTCTTTAACACAATGGTAAATGTGGACACCAGGCTGCAGGGTCCTTCAAAGAGCTGTTTGCTCGCTGAGAAGCCACGCACCTGTTGTCACACCTCCACGTGCCCAACCATGGGACTGTAGGTCCCGGGTGGACACCGAAGAGCAGGCAGCTCTACACGCAGCCCCCTCAGGGAGGGTCCCCTTGAGGGCTGCGAAGCGCAGGTGGGTCGGGACTTCGGTGAGGAGGGAGCAACTGGGAGAATACAGAGTGGAAGTAGCTTGCCCCAGTCTTGCACCCCTCCTAGGTGGCTGCTCACGGCCGTTTGTGGAGCCCTCCCAGAGCTGGAGGGCTCTTTAGGCTGGCTTAGCGCAGCTGGTGGATGTTATGCGCAAAATGACCAGCGCTTCCCTTTTTCTCCAATTCAGGTGACCTTCCTCAACAAGGTGACCGAGGAGTACTTGTTTTACATGATCACTTTCAAGGCCACCGCTTCAGGACCCATCAGCACCGTCGAAATGAGCGCCGCTGTTCGGCAGAACGTGTCTTCCACCGTCAAGGTGGACAACCCCCTGCTGGTCCCAGTGGTGTTTGACATAGATTGCAAAGTGCCGGACATCAACGTTCCCCCACATTTCACCGTTCCTGCTCAGTCAGAGGTAGGTGCAAAGCTCACCCAGTGCACGCTCCTCTCTGCGGCTGTTCTGGGAGCAGGTGTTTGTTGAGGGTGATGCCCTATGTTGGCCAAACGGGGCTGCTCTCTGAGGGTAACAGCTCCCACCTGCTAATAACTTGAAGGGAAAGAAGCATGTGAGAATATCTCTGGTGGGAATTGCCCTGCACTGATATTCTGCCACGCTACCCCTTGTGATATGCAAAACCAGGAACCAGTGTCCCACAGGCCATCATGCAAGCATGAATGCCCTGCATCCTCCACGATCGCTCTTCTTTGGGCCAGGCCCCCTGTGCAGGGTCAACTGGGTCTCCCGTGTCCTCACGAGCACTGTGCTCAGGGGACGGGCTGGGTCAGGCCGCCCAGCGTTCCTGAGAACAGCTGGAAACACACTGTAAAGACAAAAATATTGCTCTAATAGCACTGAAACACAAGTGTGTTGTATGGAGTTGGGGGTTTCACCCTGGTTTCCTGAGGCTGCTAGGACAGGCCTGCGAGTGTGTGTGCGTGCCAGCCTGTCCTCTCTAACTGAAATTTGACAGCGTGCTGCGCTGGGGACGCAGGCGTGAGCAGAGCAAGGGCTTGGCTGCTTGAGCTGCTAAAGCAGGGGCGATGGGTGAAGGGCTGGCATCTGTGCCCCTTTGAGCTCCACCTGGAGCAGGCTGAGCTGCCTCCCAGCACCGCGTGAGCACACCAGGGACTGACTTCCTCCGTCCTCTGCCTGACCCTGTGGCTTTTCCCTTCGATCTCCCCAGGCCGATCTTGTCTTTGAGTACCAGCCCCTGAAAGTGGGCGAGAGCACCGGGCGCCTGATGCTCCATAGCAGCGACTTGGGCTCGTGCTACTACGAGCTGAACCTGAAAGCCACCGCGAGCAAGCCGGAGAAGCCGCTCTACTTCTGCACAACACTGGGCTCTAACCAGACCATCACCACCAAACTCACGAATTACAACCGGCAGAAGACAGAGTACATCCTCCAGGTGACCCTGGCGCGCGCTTGCTGGAGGGAGGGAGCCCAGCTGGGCAGAGGGCTGGGAGGCAGCTCCTCCGGCCGGCGTCAGCCCTCTCCATGGACAGATCCTGCCCCTCTAGCTTGGCCTTGCATAGCTGGGGTGGCCATGGCAGCCTGTGGGTGTTCCCACCAAAGCTGGACCTGACCCCAATTGGACTGCCCTCACTTGCAGACCCTCTCTGCTGCCCTTGCTGGAGCTGTTCTTGCAGGTCCTGTGGTGCCTGGATTTCTGCGTCGGTGCCAAAGCCAGAGATTTAGGTCCCCCAGGGCTTGGGTGTAGGGTTGTCCCTGCTGGGCACGTTTGGGCATTACCTACAGGCAATCAGCAGGGGTTTGGTGTGGCAACTGGGGGTCAGGTGCAGCGACAGGCAAGGGAAAGGGTGATGCATGGGGGACCCTTGCTTTCTTCCCTGCTGTTTCTGTTCTCATCCCCACAAGCTCTGCTTTTGTGACCGCCCGCCCCCCCTCGTCTCTTCTGTCCCCCGTGCAGACCGACTGCTCCGATTTCCAGGCGGAGAAAACCATCAGCATGCCCCCCGCCTGCGTGGGGGGCTCGGAGGTGAGCGTGGAGGTGACCTACGAGCCCTGCCAGCTGGGCGAGTCCAGGGCCACGCTGCAGCTCTCCAGCCCCCTCGGCGGGGAATACAGCATCCCGCTCTTCGGCCTCGCCCTGCCGCCCAAGCCGCAGGGCCCCTTCCACGTCAAGGCCGGCAGCAGCACCTCCATCCCCTTCAAAAACATCTTCCTCCAGCCCACGGCCTTCAGGTACAGCGTAGAGAACCCGGCCTTCTCCGTCCGGGCCACCGAGACCTTGCGCCCAAAGAAGACCATCTTCATGACCGTCTCCTTCGAGGGCAGCCCGGCCGGCGGCAAGGCCCCCGTCAGCAGCAGGCTGGTGGTCTCCTGCGCCCGGGCGGCCGGCCTGGGGCCGGGGGTCTGCTGGGTGTACTACCTGCGGGGCCTGCCCCTGGAGAAGTGAAGGGCGCGGGGGTGGGGGGGGCGTCGGATAATGGCGGCCACCGCCCGGTCCTGTGTAACGGTTTGGAATAAAGACAGGGCAGCACAGCGCGGCGGGGCTTGAGGCCGGGGCTGGGG